>CAHIKZ030005493.1:1165000-1635000 GCA_903632075.3 Acanthosepion pharaonis | reverse complement strand
CTTGCCAATACTCTTATGAATTGAATTGAAGCTTTTCTAATTGATATCTTTAGCTCTAGGTTGAAATATTGTCTGATAAGCTTAATTCCCTTATATATATAAAAGTGAATATTGACGTATGGTGGCCTGACGATTGCATCTAGCATGAGACAGACTGTCGCACTTTATCCCAAGTTCTCCGCAGGCTTTGAATTCAGAGTTGGGCTTCTTCTAGACCATTTGGCATCCAAGCCTATAGAACCCAGTCAGTCCTGCTATTTACCCATAGGTGTAGGGAGAAGAAGAGGATTCACACCTTTCCCAAGGGTATCTGCACGTAAGTGAATGTAATGGATTCGACTGGATTCCGAGCCGCTATCCACTACTCCACCGTGCCTTTTATATATAGGTGAAAAATTTAAAAAAAAAAGGGGAAATCCTTACAACAACCACAATATTTCCAACATCTGCCAACAGGAAAAATTAGCAATTATGATATTTCCGGATCCAAAGAACATTTTAAAGTAGAAATCCGATTCTTGAGTCCTTGATTACACATTAGAAAATTCCTCTTAAGCATATATGAGGCTGGATAAAAAATAAAAACTAATGTACATTTCAATTAACCCGCCCCCACCGATACATTTACATTAACATTGATACCGTAACCGAACATCCCTATCTAAATATTTTGGGTATTTAAAAGCAGTCAATAAAACCCTCACAGTAAAATGGGAAATATTTAAAAAATAAGTCCTTAAATGGCCCATGCACCTTGTGTCTACATGAAAATCTATACATTATTAAGTTTCTTAAAAATGATAATCTATTAAATCAGCGAAAATAGCTTATAGTCATATGTAGACATTGTAAAATGTTCACCTTAAAATATAGTTAACGTATTTTCAGAAAAGTCTATGTATTACAGTTATATATCCATAATTCTATTATATATTATGGTACATGCAATATTAATTTAATTCTTTGGTATTTAATTTTATATTGCTTAGTATTAAAAAGACAATGAATAAAATATGAATTGTATTTTGCTTCAAAACTATGTAAAAATATTTTAATCATACCAAAGGTGCCTTTAAGATAGTTCTAAAATACATGTTAAAAATTTAAAAAAAATACAAAAACGAAAATTGTCAGAGATATACATATTTCCAAGAATATTTCTTCGTAACTTAAATGTATAATTTTTGCCGGATGTAAAGTGACGAGTCGTTAATGTGACAGTTCCCCGAGACATGTATGAATACCACACATCGCCCAATATCTAACCTATATTTTTAACTTTTCAAATTTAGCGTTGATTTTCCTTCTGATTAGTTAAAAGAGACACACCCATGAGATCTAAAAATCTGGTTTCCCCACTCCATATTAACTCTTTAATAAGAAAACATATTGTTTTCTATTTTCAAATGTAAATCATTTTCACCATAGGTACCAAACATTGTCTGATGATGAGATAAAAATAAGTCTCGAAACATAGAAATTTCCGAGTCGCAATGTAAAATATTTTTAATAAAATTTGATTTATATATATATATATATATATATATATATATATATGTGTGTGTGTGTATATATATATATATATATATATATATATATATATATATATATATATATATATATATATATATATGTCTGTGTGTACAAACGCACACACACAAATACACACACACAGACATGCTCACACGAGTCATTTGTTGATATCCCCTGAGGAGTGGACGGAGTGATTGCTGTAGGTTCTGTCTACAAAAGTCTAGAATCGTGATGCTGAAGGTAAAACCAACCACCTAAGAGATAAACTTTATATTTCTATTAATTCTCTCCCCCTCTCTCCCTCTCTCTCCATATATCTATATATATATATATATATGTGTGTGTGTGTGCTTGCGTGTGCGTGTGCGTGCGTGTTTGTGTGTATCTGTGTGTTTTCTTTTTTTACAATAAGGTTCAACCTTTACAAGGCTCAGGGGCCACACCAAGCAGTGGGTTACATTAGGAGGCCATTTTGTGTATAGAAGTTGGAGATAACTGTTCGCCCTGGCCTGAAACAGGTTCAGATTGTAGTAATAGGAAAAAAAAAACATCCTGGTGGAAGTCGGTTCCACAGGTTCGCTGGAAGAAGCTCCTTGAGTGTAACTTACTTCTCACCGACGGAATACGGAGGGGATGTGGGTAGTTTGCTGCTATGTAAGTGACAAGGCGTGTTCTTGCCGTGAAAGTTTGCTTTGGCAGGGAATGTAGTTCGTCCAAGCACTTTCCATGGAAATAGCGTTAGAGCAGCGACAATCGCTTTTCTACTCTTTTCAAGGCCAAAGAGTGACGTCTGGGCAGCTTCCGCCCAAATAAGACAACGGTATTTCATTTTTGGCCCGATCTGGATCTTAATATTCTTATTGGAATTATCTCTACTAATTCTCCTAAGAACACCGCTTTCATTATTATGAGAGTCAAGCAGATCAGTTCCTAGGAAACCGACAGCCCGGCACCAGCACATGAGATTTGATTATAATGGTGAAGGTTTCGTGCAGGACCATCCACACTTTCTGAAGGGCACTACAGGTGCACTACGTGCCACAAGGTCCCAAAACGACCCTCCGCAGGATTTGAATTCAGTGTTGTCCTTCTCCTAGACCAGTTGCCATCCAAGGCTATAGAACCCAGTCTGTCCTGCTATTTTACCTATAGCTGGAGGGAGAAGAGGATTCATACCTTTCTCAAGGGTATTAGCACGAACTCGGCAATCAATTATTACCCACCGTTCCTCCTCATATATATATATATATATATATATATATATATATATATATATATAGGATGTCCCAAAATAATGTATACACTTTTTGAATCGTTATAATTTATATATTTTGACTTGTAAATAAGATTAATACAAGAGAAAGAATACGCATTTAAAGAATTTGAGAGTAAAATATACAAAATACATAGAAAATTAACTTTAATAAGATAAAAGTTACTTGGGGCAATGGCAGAATGTTCATATAATGATGTGTTTACATCAAGTGCTCAAACTGGTTGCCGTTCTGTTCAATACACTTTTCATATCTTGAAGAAATCGACCTACAAACGTCCAGTATCATTTCCTTTGGTATTTTAGCACATTATTCTTTAATTACTACTCTCATTTCAGCAATGGTTTCAGGTTTCCTGCTGTAAACTTTCTCTTTTAGAAACACTCACAAAAAGAAATCCAAGGGTGTCAAATCTGGTGATCTAGGTGGGTATTCAACTTTCCCTCTTCTTCCAATCCATCTGTTTTGCATATTTTTTATCCATATAGGTTTTCACATCACTGTAATATATTATTAACTATTAATATTTAAAGAGTGTATACATTATTTTGGAACACCGTATATATATATATATATATATATATATATATATATATATATATATATATATATATATATATATATCAACCTAATGAACTCCCAGAGAAAAAGTTAAATTAAAAGTATCTGCCCATCGTGATATTTATGTGTTTTAGTTCAACATTTACAATAATACAACTATACAAATGTCTGGTGAAAACAAAACTCCCTGATAAAAGAAACAATATTTCATAAAAGAAGCAATCGCAAAAATTACAAATAATTATAGACCCATAACATGCCTGTCGTTGATTTGAAATATAGTAACCGAATAACTCGCAGAAAAAAATGCATGATTCATTATTAAATTGAAGACTTCAGTCCATGGAGTAAAAAGAATGGACACAGATAAAAATCATTAAGTATTTGTTTCGAATAGGATAGGCTTTTTAATAGTTTTAATTCTTTTTTTTATAGCAGCAAATCAAATTGAGTTTTCTAGTTATGCAAAAGAGACTGTGATCTCATCTGAACAATCACAAAAAAAAAAAAAAAAATTATGAAATGATTTTCACCCCTGACTCGAAGTTTGTAAAGAATTTAAAAGAACTGCTATCAATTCTTGGCAAACATTCTTATCTTAAAAGATGCAGAAATGGCAATATATTCTTCAAACTTTACGTGCACTAAAAGATATTTTAGGTTTTTTTTTCCAGTATTTCTTACGTTCGGACAAGAAAAATAAAAGGAAGACATAAAACAACAACCACAACATCAGGAATGCTCATTAATATTCCTGGGTACAAGGTTAAAATTTATCCAGTTTTGAGGAGCGGAGAACCATCTCTTATCATTGTTGTTTCCAGGTTCACCCCGACTCGGGGTGACAGCACCTGCCAGGGTCTCAGCTATGAGAAAATAGTGAAACCCCAAACAAAAACCAAAAACTATGAAGGTATAAATATGCATTTTATGGTAAAATTACCAGGAATGCAAATTTATCGTAAAATTACCAACAATAAATATTTATATTGAAAAATCCCCAAAATACATAATTATAGTCGGAATAACAATAATATATATTTATAGTAGTATTAACAACAATATATTTTATAGAAAAATGACCAACAAGACATTTTATCTGTAGTTGATAGCATGTTCTAAATATTTAAATTTCGGCATTAAATGACCCACAGATGTTGATATGCCTTTACATAAAATCAACCCCAACCTCAACAGCCACTCATTTTGCAGACATCAGCTATATATATATATATATATATATATATATATATACATATATATATATATATATATATATATATATATATATATATATACATACATATATACATATATATACATATACATACATATATATATACATATATATATATATATATATATATATATATATATATACATATATATATATATACATATATATATATATATATATACATACATATATATATATACATATATATATATACATACATATATATATATATATATACATATATATATATATATATATACATATATATATATATATATATATATATATATATATATACATATATATATATATATATATATATATATATATATATATATATATATGCATATATATATATATACATATATATATATATATATATACATATATATATGTGTATATATATATGTATATATGTATACATATATATATATACATATATATATATATATATATATATATATATATATATACATATATATACATATATATATATATACATATATATATACATACATATATATATATATACATATATATATATATATATATATATACATATATATATACATATATATATATATATATATATACATATATATATACATACATATATATATATATATATATATATATATATATATATATATATATACATATATACATATACATATATATATATATATATACATATATATATATATACATATACATATATACATATACATATACATATACATATATATATATATATATATATATAAGTGAACATTGAAGCCAACACTTAGAGACAACAGGCTGTTTCGTGCTAGGCGCAATCGTCAGACCACGTGTGTTGTTTTTTTTTCCTCGGCTATTTATATATACGGGTAAGTGGTGCATTGTGGGTAGACCCGTATATATAAGTAGCCGAGAAAAAAAAAACACACGTGGCCTGACTAACTATATAAACAGCTTGTCGCCGCTAAGTGTTGACTTCAATGTTCACTTTTATATTTACACACGCTCTATCTCTGATATTGAGCACTTTATCTTATAAATATAGCATAACAAGACTATATTTCTCCATATATATATATATATATATATATATATATTATACAATAGGAATTACGATTACATTAGATTAATGAGCATTTTTACCTTGTGAATTGACATAAAATTTACAAGGATTTTCAAACCAGTCAATGGATGATAAAATATTGAAATAAAGCAGGCCAAACAGAAGAAGGAAAGAAGCGAAGAAAATGGATAAAAAAAGAGAGCAATTAAAAATTAAAAACAAGGAAGTAGTGTATGTCGACATATGAATGGTGGTTAGGGAAGAACGAAAGAGAAAATAAGGTGAAAAAAGAGAGAAGAAATGACCTATATATTTTCTACCCAGTACCAGACAGAAGGCAGTTCAGGAACCTTTCATAAATCTATTAATAAAAATATTATATTAAATACAGAGATAAACAGATTTATATGAAAGAGAGTTAATTCAGAATTAAAGGTGTATTAAAATAAACAATATATCAGATAAAATAATAAGAAAAATATAAAAATTGAAAATATACTGAAATGATTATAATTATCTAAGAATGAAGAATCTAATTTAACATCTACATTTAAATCAACATATTTAAAGTTAAATCTATATTAAATAATTCTTATCTATATTGAAAATGTTTTAATATTCATTATCTACCATATGATATAATCAACCAATAAGAAGATTAAATAAAAGAAAAATCTACACTAAAATTAGATAAAATGCCTTTAGAATAAAGTGAAAGAAGACGTGCCTTTAGAATAAATTTATTCTTAGATCTTAGAAGAGAGAACGCATAATCTGGTGTGATCGCCATTTTAAACAAGGCCAGTACTCTCAAACCCTCTGTTACGGCGACTTGTTAGTTCGTGCTAGCATAACCATATACGGCTCCTGAACAGTTTCCCTAACAAGTCTTGGGAAGACATGTGTTGCTTTCAGCTAATTCCAAACGGTGTTGCCTGATGGCTTCATTTCAGACCCATCTATCAAAAAGTCACCTCCCTGTTTAATCGGTCGTGATTCAAAGCCGTGACACTTGGTCAGAATACAAAAGACTTAACGACTCCTGCAAGAACTTTCTTACCGGTTCAATATTATAGGATATTTCTTTTAAATGGTTTGTTTTTTTTTTCAAATAAATGATATGAAAAATAATTGTTGCCAAGGAATTTAAGACAAGGAGTAAACCAGTGGACTGGAAATAGGATCAACAAAAACTAATTTGATTTTATAAACAAGTTGTCATGTCTAAAACATAGAAATGATTGCATTCTCTTTTCTAAGCCTCGATCTGAAACGCTGACGTCATTAAAGTGCTGTCGGTTGTGTCATATTTAAGACACAGGTGGTGTAGCTTTCGAGTTTATTGTATGTCGGCACTAAATGCAGTAACAGGTATTAGTAGAAATAGTCAGATTTGTAGTAGCAATTAGAACATCAAAGAATGAGAATACGAAGTGAAAAAGCCAGGGAAGGGAGAAGGTGTATGGGAAAAGAATAAGAATTGGATAAAAAGAAGGAGATGGAAAAAACAAGAATAAGTAGAAAAAAAAGCGAACGCAAGAAGAAAAATTTGAACGAGAATGTAATAATAATAATAATAATAATAATAATAATAAGAAGAAGAAGAAGAAGAAGAAGAAGAAAAAGAAGAAGAAGATGAAGAAGAAGAAGATGAAGAAGAAGAAGATGAAGAAGAAGAAGATGAAGATGAAGAAGATGAAGAAGAAGAAGATGAAGAAGAAGAAGATGAAGATGAAGAAGAAGAAGATGAAGAAGAAGAACGACAAAAAAGAAGAAAAATTTGGGCAAAAGCGAAAAAGAACGAGAATAGAAGAAAAAACTAAGGACAAAAAAGGAAAATACAAGAAGAAGAAAAAGGGTAACGGAAAAAGGAAAAAAAGAAAGAGATACATTTTACATTACAAGAAGAAATGATATAATAAATGGTAGGAAGGAAGAGTGGTAAAATCTGAGAAAGCAGAAGCAACGTCTGCTGAAAGAGACTTGTTTTTTTTTATAAAAAACAATCTGGGAAGTTAGTGTTATAATGAATTCCAAATATAATAAATAAATGTCTACAACGCAAAAAGTTGACTGTCCAATCAGAATACGAATACGTGTGACGTCAGCAGCATTTACAACATAAAAGTCAGATTTATGCAAGAAGAATGCCTGTGTGTAAAAAATGCTTGTGAGGCGATATGTGTGATTATTTACTCTGGAATGAAATCATGTTTATTAGAAGCGGAAGCACCCCTCACCAAATAAAAAAATAAAAAATAAACTTTAGAGGATTTTTCGCTAAAAGGAAAATATGAAAAGAATTCTAACATTGAGCTAAGACAATTGTGGGATGACTCTCCAGACTTTGCTTGTCAGTGAATTTCTAACTCCCGCTCTGTCGTGCTGTATAAAGCAGTATAAATGAAAGAGAGAAAACAAGTATACACACTCTCTCTCTTTATTCTTCTCTCTCTCCCTCCATTTCTCTTTTTTCTTTTTCTCTCTCTCGCTCTTTCTTTCTCTCTCTCTCTCTCTCTCTCCAGAATGCTGTAGTGACAAGACGTGTCGCGTTTCCCCTTCGTTCCAGGTCTCAGATCGCACACAATACAAAACGATCATTACACTACACTATCTCCTATTAAAGAGAAAGCTTATATAATAACAATAATATATCCATCACACACACACACACACACATATATATATATATATATATATATATATATATATATATATATTCCCAAAACACAACAAAATATCCTTTTTCAAGCTCAACAAATTAGTCAACGCCGCCACGAAACGCCGTCGCGAACTGGTAATTACCGTTACACACTATACTAAAAGAAAGATCTTTAAATTTCAGTAAAGATTTATACTGTCGCTCAAGAGAGTCATTATTTCTAACCACTGACAGCTTCAACATGAGACTGTGATGACCCTTTGTCATACATAGGTCACACCCAAATTCATGGGAAAGAAGAATAACCCATTACACTATCGCGTTTCTAAGTAGTGGGAAGGCATGTAATTGGTCTGTAGTTTTTTTTATATTTGTGTCACCATTCTTGGGTAGAAGGAATGTAATTACTTTGGTTACCGATGCCGGAATTTTAGTAGGGATCATTAATCATTTCTTAAAGTTATTTGGCTAGTTTGTGTGTGTGTGTGTGTGTGTGTGTGTGTGTGTGTGTGTGTGTGTGTGTGTGTGTGTGTGTGTGTGCTGTATTTAGATAATAGAGGCAAAAATTAGAAATTTTATTTATTCCTGGATATTTCGAGTTGTGTGATTTTTTTCAGGGCACATACAACAGTTTCTTCTGTGATTCCCGCCTATGTTTGTTCAGGTTTATTTTTCGTCCTTTCTACGTCTTGCGTGATCTAATCTGCTTCTTTGTTATGTTCTTTAGAGCAAATCCATATTTTTTTCCATGAACTGTACAACCTCTTCCATTGTTTCGGGGTGGGGGGAGGCACTTCAATTTCTTGTTTTGCTTATTTCTCTGTAAAAGATTTTGTTCTGTCTGTAGAATTTTGATCTTTTCTCATAACGTCTGATTCTTTGAGTCTTCAGTTGTATTATTGTTTGCTTTATATTTTTTCGTTAGCTGTTAGGATTTCATTTCATTTTCATTTCTAATTTTGTATTTTCTTTTGACTTTTCTGCTTGTTCCTTTGTTTCTCTTGCCAGTTCATCGAAGACCTGATAATTCACTTCTGTTCAATTTCTTTCTCTATTTTTCTTTTCCAAGATGGATCTCCATGTCTGTTAGACTGACTTTTTTTTACTTTGATGTTTAATTTTTAGTTTCTGCTATTGCTGATGCATATATTGCTTCATTGAATCTTATTTGTGGGTCTACTTTATCCAGAATTAATTCAAGTGTTGCAATGTAGGGTCTAATAGTTTTGAGGTTCTGCTTTATTGGTTGTTATTTGGGGAGTTGTTCTCGTTCCTCCATTTCAATATTTTTTGTCTGACATATGTCTCATGATTGTTTCCCTGGCTTCTTATATGTTATTCTTATTTTCTTTAAAATAATTAAAGTTCCATATATTTTGGACTCGTTTTATTGTAGGCTTGTGAGCAATCACACCTCTTCAACTTTTCTAAACTTTCAGCATTATCTTCACAGTGATTCGTCTGTATCTCAGTTTCTTCATTATGATCTGTGGTTTGCGTGATGTTAGTACCTTTATGCTCATTACTGGTTCCTTTTCATGTTCTTGGGGGTTCACCCGTTCTGGTTGCAGTTCTTTTTATTTCTTTAATTTTAACATCTGTTAATCGCTTATTTCTCATGATATACCTTCTTACATTGGCTACTTTATTTTCGTCAATGTACTTTCTAATTGCTTGTCCAACATTTTCATGTTTGGAGAGTGATGTTTTTCTGAGATTTGTGTAACGCTTTATAGAACGCAGTAATATCGAGTTTTTACGCCTTTTTCTTTCTTTAAATGAATGGTTGTGGATCTAGTTGGAGAATTTGCAGAGTCATCATTTAGATTATCCCGGTTGTGTACGTCTGTAGATTCATTATTTTTGTAGGAGTTTGCCCCTATGGCAGATTTTTCGATCTCACGTAGGTTCGATCTTGAGGGGCTGGCTCTTTGTTTATCCACTGGAAGAGCCATACTGTAATTTTTGGTTTGACTTTTACTTCTCATATTGTTACCACGGGTTCAAAATTCTCTGGTATATTGGGTAACGGTCTTTTACAGACAGGGTTCCGAAGCCTGTAGGGGATCGTTGGCGATCTCACAATGCATCAGCCATCCCCCTCCTGGCACGATTAACACATTGAGTTGCGGGTTGTTGTTTGGAGATTTCCTTCTTCTAGATGGGTTACCAAGAGACAGAGACGCAACTGGAATTTGAAAAGAAAGACGTCGGAAAAAGAAGCTATTCCGTGAAACAAAACTTTATTAACCTAGAGTATTATGCTTTAATAATACCTTATATGTTTATAATTCTGAAATTTTTTTTTTTTTTACTGTTGTTGCTACTGCTCCTGTTAATCAGATTAGTTGCTAATTAATTAAAAAAATATTATTGTTGTTGCTACTATCATTAGTTCTTTTAACGAAATTAATTCTCAAAAAATTTAATGGAAAAAGAAAAAAGTTAACATTCGGTTAATAAAGTTTAGAATTTATACGAACCATAACGTATCACTGGTGTGAAATTAAATAATAATAATAATAATAATAATAATAATAATAATAATAATAACAGAAACAATGGCAAGACAAACCGCTTCATGGCCAATACTCTGCCATTACCAAACAAGCTGACGTAGACAAAACCCGTACCCATCAGTGGCTACGTAGTGCAGGGTTGAAAGCTGAAACTGAAGGTTTTATCCTTGCTGAACAGGACCAATGCTTGTTAACTAGGAATTAACAAGCAGCATTGTGTTAACCCAAAATGCAGATTCTGTGATAAATATCCAGAAACAATTGATCTTCTTGTATCAGGTTGCACTATATTGGCACCCACTGAGTATAAAACCCGGCCTAACAGAGTGGGCCAATATCTGCACTGGAAATGACTGCAACTTCTACGGGAAGGAAACTGAAAGAAACTTGTATGAACACCACCCAGGCCCGGTTTCGGAGATAGGACTTGTTGCAATTCTATGGGACAACGCAATACACACTGACAGAACAATCAAAGCTAACCGCCCAGACATTATTATTAAAGACCACAAACAAAAACGGTGCCTCTTTATTGATATGGCAGTCCCTGCAGACTGCAATGTATCTTTGAAGATATTCAAAAAGCTGTCAAAATACAAGGACCTTGAAATAGAAATGTCAAAAATGTGGCACATGGGAAAATCAACAATCCCTGTTGTAGTTGGAGGCCTAAGATTGGTTGGAAAAGATTCCAGTAGACTAATTGAAGGGATTCCTGGAAGTCCATGCCTCAAAGAGATACAAAAAATTGTTCTGACAAGTACAGCCCACACTTTACGAAGGACTTTATCTATGTAATATTTTTTTGTCAGTGGAAAATGTCATGATGACATTTCTAACCTTAGATCCCTGGGCGGGACCCGGAAAGAAATGTGTAAACGCCAGCAATCAAAGGAAATAATAATAATAATAATAATAACATTTACTAGTTTTTATGATTATAAGATTAATTATAAGATTAACATACCTGCCAATTTGAAAAATAAATAATATTTTACTCATTGATTAGTTTAAAGAAAACAGTGATATTATGTGGTCTGCCGTCGCCTCCCAATGTCTTTTTTTACAAATACTTTCATGGTAACTGCCCCGATGAGCTACTTTCGCTGGTTCCCAGACTTCATAAATTTAAGCGTTCTCGGCTGGCATCTCGCTCTCAACCTTTCACTGTCGAAATTGTTAAATGTAGCCGTCTCTTCTACTCCAATAGCTTCATATCTCGCACCTCTCGTCTGTGGAACTCCCTCGCCTCTTCCTGTTTCCCTGTTTCCCTGATAGCTATAATCTCCAACTATTCAAATGTAATGTCAATCAACATCTCCATATGCCTTGATCTATCCCCTATCCTCCTCTTCATTCTTTCCTCTATCACTCCTATTTGCTCTCACACAAATTCTCTGTAACCCCTTGCTTCCCGCCTTGCTTGGGGTGAAACGCTTAAAAAAGTATGCTTAAAAATATACACGATTTTTTTTTAATTTATTTTGTTTGCAATAAAATATATATATATATATATATATATATATATATATATATATATATATATATATATATATATATATGTTATAACTGGGGGTCCACCCCTTTTTCATATAAGTGGACTCGACCAGAGTGTTACTTGGACTGCTGCCGTTAAATACCCAGTCAGTCAGAGAATAGAGAGTGAGTAGAGATAGTAAGAAGACTGAGACTGAGTTGGAGGTAGAGTAATAGTGTGAGGTAACCGCTTGTAGAAGTCACAGTTACAAGCACGTAGACTTTAAGGAAGTCCTACTTCGAGACTGTATATATATCTATATATTATTGCTAGTAACCGCGTTCCTTGATTTACTAATAGGATTACCCTTTGTATTATTGTGTAAATAAATTTTATTCCTTATATTTTATTCTTGCGTTTGTCATTCATTGGAGAATTTCATCTCGGAATCCACAACAATAACGATATATAATTTTGTATAATTTATATATCAACAAACAGTATTTAGAAAAAAATGACAGTCATTTGTTCGTCCATCTATATATTCAGATATTTATTTACTGAATTCTTCGAAAATACTTAGCGTTATCTACAACTAATATCGTAGTTTGGTTTGTTTTGTTTTACGACATATCAACCTCAATGGGTCATTTAATGCTGACACCTTTTTTTTGTTTTGTCAAAAATCTTTTTCTGTTAATATTTTGGTAATATGTTAATATTTGGTAATATTATTTTTTCAAAAACGTATTGCTGGTAATATTTTATAATGCTTTTTACCTCACTTTCGTAGTTAACTATTTGCCCATAGCTGGGACCCTAACAGGTGCTACCACCCCGGGTCAGGGTGGACCTGGGAACACCGGCAATTAAGAGGTGGTCCCATGCTCCTCAAAACCTCCTGATCAGAGGCCTTGTTGTTGGACGTAGTTTATCGTCTTACGCAGGATGGGATATCGTAGTCTTTCTAAGAAAAATATTATCATCAGTTTCATCAAACAAAGAATGTCGGTATGGAAAACAACACTTCATCTCAATGGAATTTATAAGTCTGGTGAAATAAACATCAACAGAGGGATATTTCCAATTGATTCTTTGTGTCCCTTACACTTCTGTATATCCTTAATATAGCTATATCTCAAAAGAAAAAAAGGCATCTATTTTCATGAATAACTTAAAGTTGTATGCTAGGAATGACAGCGAGCTGGAAGGTATCCTGAAAACAGTAAAATGTTTCAGTGATGATATTGGAATGGAATTCGGTTTGGATAAATGTGCTAAAACCACAGTATTACGAGGATTACTACAACAAACCTCGTCTATTAGCTTAGACCCTGGGTAACAATCAAGGATTTAGAGCAAGAAGAAGCTTATAGGTACCTCGGTGTAAATAAGGGTGGATCCAAAATGCATATTTTGTGACAAGTATCAGGAAATCATAGACACTCTAATCTCAAGATATTCTGTATTTGCACCAAATGAATATAGAAATAGTCACGATAGAGTGGGGGTAATATTTTACACTGCAAGCACATTAGAAAAGTTGTTAAGAAACAGTGGTATGAACATCATCCAGCACCAGTTACAGAAATAGAAAAGATCACAATTCTATGTGATTACACCATCTTTATACAGGAAGATTGATTAAAAAAGGCCGGACATAATTGTCAAAAATCGAATAGCAAAAACTTGCCTACTAATTGACATGGCTTGGCCAGCTGACTGTAATATAGCAACCAAGGATATTGGAAAAACTATCGAAGTATAAAGACCTGGAAATCGAAATGAAAAAAATGTGGGTATTGCAAAGAAGAATACTACCAGTCATAGTAGGTGCGCTTGGAATGATAAAAAAGGAACACAACAACAAATTAAAGAAATCACAGGAAATCACAGCTTGACAGAAATACAACAAAAATTGCCTTGATAAGTACATCCCACATACTGAGAAGAACTCCTGTAACGCTAGTGATGTTATAGGAGTTAGAAAAAGAAATCATAAAATGTAGCCATAATAACACACCACTACCAGCCTTGGTAGGATTTGTGACCATAGCAGAAATCGAAATATAATGATGATGATGATTATTATCATTATTATTATTATTATTATGATGATGATGATGATGATGATGATGATGATGAATTTCTGGTTAAATAGGATTACCGCCCCCGGTTTAGATTACCAGGAGGTGTGATTTTTCAAAAGTTCGCTCTCTTGCCTTTCGACGACGGAAGCAACACTACGTTCCTTTTCTCTCTATCACACAGGCGAGGGAGAAAGGCGCTTTCCTGCCTATATTAAAAGCATTCGTGTGAAGTGAACAAAAACTGGTGCCTGATAATAGTTTTCTCGGTGTTATCGTTAGTAAAAGTGCACCCCCCCCCACACACAAGCAGAAACATTGCATACTTATACAAATGCCAAATATCAGCAGTACAAAAGAAATTGAAACAAAATATAAAGTTACCTTGTGCTGTAAATTTACAACTTTAAAATGGATTAAGAAAATGGATGATGTTGGGGGAGGAGAGGATAAGTAAAAACTCGGCGAATAAACGTGGAAGTGAAATGAGAGATTTGATTATGAGAGGCAAAAACATTTGAAATGGAATAAATGTGGAATCAGAGAACTCAAAAAGAAAACTGGAGACATATGAAGGAATTACGGGAATTTGAAGGAATTACTGTTTTTATTGTTTTTATACAATCTACATAATTCGAGTTGGTCTTTGAAATCGTGACGAGGAGGACATTTCTTTTTCATTCATTCTTTCTTTCACTCGCGCCTAATGACAAAGACATATAGAGTATATTTTCTCGTTTAAAGTCACTTTACCACCGTTCTTAATGTAGGTTGCCTTTTCGGTAATTATTTTCATCGTAATTCTACTGTGAGCTTTCACCGACTGAAACCTTAAGAAATTGGCTGTTAATTGTTTTTATGCTAGTTTTTGGTTTTGGTTTTGTTTTACGGCATATCAGTGGGTTATTTAATGCCGACAAGATTTTTATTGCTGGTAATATTTTTTCAAAAATGTATTGCTGCTAATATTTTTTCTTCCAAAATATATTGCTGGTAATATTTTTTTCTTCCAAAATATATTACTGGTAATATTTTTTTCTTCCAAAATATATTGCTGGTAATATTTTTTTCTTCCAAAATATATTGCTGGAAATATTTTTTTCTTCCAAAATATATTGCTGGTAATATTTTTTTCTACAAAAATATATTGCTAGTAATATTTTTTTCTACAAAAAAAATATTGCTGGTAATATTTTTTTCTTCCAAAATATATTGCTGGTAATATTTTTTTTCAAAAATATATTGCTGGTAAAATTTTTACTTTTCAAAAAATATATTGCTGGTAATATTTTCTTTTCCAAAAATTATATTGCTGGTAAAATTTTTATTTTTCAAAAAATATATAGCTGGTAAAATTTTTTTTCTTTAAAATGTATTGCTGGTAATAATGTATTGCTGATAATAATTTGTTCTTTAAAAAATTATTGTTGGTAATATTTTTTTCCAAAAATGTATTGTTGGTATTAAAACATATTTTTACACTTTCATTTTGTTTTGACTCCAGGGTTAAATATTTTCCCATAGTTGGGACCCTAACAGGTGCTACCACCCCGGGTCAGGGTGGACCTGGGAACACCAGCAATTAAGAGGTGGCTCCACGCTCCTCAAAGCCTGTTGATCAGAGGCCTTGCTGTTGGACATAATTTATCGTCATACCCAGGGCGGACAGTTTTTTCCTCTTGAACATGACGCATCTGGACTCTCTTCCTACTTGTTGTTTTCTGATAATCTAAGATTTTAAAAGAATTAAAGGCAACATCAGTCGTCATCTTCTTTCATCTTAAATCCTGTTCCTTCTCTCTTAGTAATTATTTGGGTGTTTGTGATTTAATCGACTTGCTTGGTGGGGGAAACGATTTTTAAAAAAGCCTAGTTTAATTCGACATTATTTCTTGTGGCTATGTAGTAATAGCAATTAATGTCAGTTTTAAGAAAATCACTTCTTTGTGTGTCGTGCACTTTCAGATCCTAAACGATTATGGCTCTACACAACTTCCTATTCCTTGTAGCTCTTAATAAACTTTATCTTCTATGCTACGCCCTGTTTTACTCAAGCACTGTAGATCTGTTGTCCGTTGTTTTCCTCTGCCTCTTTTGTTTGCAATATGTCCTGTGAGTATCAGATTTTCCAAGCCCTCTTTCCTCATTATCTGCCCTAGACACATGAGCTATCTCTACGTTAAGTATAAATGTCCTTATTGTTTCCATTTTTTTCTAAAAATGCGTCCTTGCATGCATTTTTGTCCCATGATATTCTCAGAATCCTTCCATGGAAACACATTTCTTTTGCTTCAAGTCTCTTCTTCATCTTTGAAGAGATTGTCCAGCAATCACTGCCACACAGGAGATGTGTTCTTCTCTCCCTCTTTTCCTCTATCTGCTCCGTGAGTATCAGATTTTACAGGCCCTGCTTCCTCATTATGCGCTCCAGAAATCTCAAGTGTCTCTTCCTGATATTAAGTATTAGTTTTTTTTTTGTTTTGTTTCCGCAATACATTAATGACGTTAAAATTATTTTGTTGTCGTACCCGGTACGAAAATAATGCTAGCGGTTAGTGTCTTCAACATGTTCTGACGGGTATTGGATATTTCTTTAAAAAAGATGCCCAATCAAGCCTTGATTTGAATTCAGTTTTTCATGCCTAAGCGTTAAAGTACGCTTAGCTTAAAGGTTATTTTTCCAGATAAATGTAACTTAGATTCCAGTCGAGAGGTACATTTTTTAAAAAATAATATTTTCGATTTCCCAGTTTCAGTGTTAAAAACAATTATGCTACTCAATGTGTGGTACGCGTATCGTTTGCCGGTACGCGAAAAGTTTCCCAGAAACAAAGAAACAGTAGACACATTTCACGCTATGGAAGACTGCCGGGAAATCTAACTCTGTTTCTTTTTTTTAACATTGTCATTTTAGCTTTATATTTATTATGCTTACAGTTTTCAATTAGAACACAGTGTCTACCAGAAAGTACCAAGTCCAGGGTAGAAAAGGTGGGGCAATCTTTCAACACCAATCTAAGCTAACATCGATGAAACTTGTTCTTCTATATATCGTGTCCCTTCAGGACGTGGACAATCATGGTGCTCCATAATCGTCTATTCTTTTTAGCTCTTAGTAAATTTTATCTTTTCGCTATCTCTCCTACTCCCTGTTCAGCCATCTAGTTACACAAGTTGGTTATATAGGTTACTCGCTGCTTTTCTCAGTTTCTTTTGCCCTCGGTATATCCCGTGAGTAATAAATTCGCCAAGCACTCTTTCCTTATTATATGCTCTAGACATTTCAATGCCTCTTTCTGATTCTAAGGGTGTTATTTTTGTTTCCGTTTTTCATTTAAACTTTCTCTTTACTCATGTTAAATCCATGATATTCTCACTATCCTTCTGTAGAACCACATATCTATTGCCTCAAGTCACTTTTACATCTCTGAATACAGTATGCAACATTCACTACCATATAGGAGGACTTATATTACATAACAGATTAGTACTCTCTGTTTTTAATTCGTCCTAGGTATGACGATAAACTACATCTGGCAGCAACCCTCTGATCGGGAGATTGGAGGTTTTGAGGAGCGTGAAACCACCTCTTAATTAGTTCACTTCCCACCTGACTCGGTTTGGCAGCACCTTTTAGGGTCCAAACTATGGACAAATAGTAAACCCCCAAACAAAATCAACAGTGAATTTTTATAGTAAAATTACCAACAATACAATTTATGATCTACAAAATATATATCTAAAAGACAGGGAAAGTATAAAAGCCTGTACAAGAAAGCATAAAATTACGTACAAAATATTTAGATGTCGACATCTCATACCTCACAAAGGTTTATATGCTGCTAAACATTATTTCCTAAAGTAATCAAACTGTATACCGAAATATAACTTCAACAAAACTATAATATAAAAGATACATATCACCACCTCTAGTAATGATGTCCACGCAAACATGTATATGGACAAAAGCTGAGTATCATCTACCATGTATTCAATTGTGAAAGCAGAATAACAGATATCAAATTTTTATTTCTTCAGAGCTCCTGAGAAAATTAAATTTCAGCATTAAATGACCCACAAAGGAGTTGATATGCCATTAAACAAATCAATTAATCAATCATTACTTTTGTGGAAGAGAAGATGACTTACCTTGTGTAGCAAAGCGAGCACGTATATGCCTGGCGTGCAAAAACGAGTAAGGAAAGAAATATGACGGCCTTGCCACCTTACTTGAAGAAAGACACGGTCTCGAAGCTAGCAGAATTGGCAAGAGTGATTGAGCGTATATAATTTTTTTTTTTTTTTTGCGAGATCAGCTCGGTATACAAAACACCACGCGAGCAAGAATAATCAGTACGTTTGTGAACGTGGTTACTGCTATCACGGAGAGTCTTTGTCAGTTAGGAAAGCAATTACTTGGACCAGTTTCACACAGTTTTTAACGAAATTTCCGAACTGAATCTGGAAGGCATCTTTCGCTATTTCAATACGACTTCGGATTTCGGTATCATATTTTTTGTCTTCTGTTAAGAATCTTCTCATGTATTTCAATTCTCGCACTATCTTGATTCTAGAATCTCCAATTTGTAATTCTCCTCTTGGGATATTCATCTTTCTGACCATTCTTTCTTGTTTCTTCTCGATTTCCTTTACTTTCTGTAGCAGTTCTGTGTTGGTAAAGGAAAAGCAAAAACAAAAGAAAACAAATAATGAGTGTCAATTTCTGGTAGGAATAAGTCTGCAACAGATTCGTCTCTCAACCGCAACACTTGTAGCCAAAATCCAGTTCAACGACTGTCCGACGTAACAATCCAACAGGCCACGTAGAGACGGCAAAATTGGGTCACACACCCAGCCTTCGCCAACAAGAACGCCTCCGTCTCTCCCAAAAGACGGCTCGCTTTATACAGCCGAGGATCGACCATAATTTACATACGAATCACTAACTAACGAGATTTCGCGTTAGTCGTCCGAGATCACCGTTATAAATCATGGGCGTCACCATTTTGATTCTTTTGCCGTCAAGCAACCGGACTTTACATTACGCACAGATTCGTGGACGATTCCAAGGTTGGCCATTCTTTTCTTTCCTCGTTCGTCCAATATTTCATTTTGCCAGGGACGGTTGCTACATTTGTGTAAGCGTCCACTATTCTGCTTACATATTACGCATGCCACTCGTTGCCTCTTAGAACGGCGAACTGTAGTCAGTTCAGCAGAACCCACAGACTGCTGCCTTTCAGTTCCGCTACAAGTTCAATAATGGTAGTATTTATTCTCTCAAGATCACCTCACAAAATTTTAGGTTAGTCCGGTGAGAAGATACATCCTTGTCTTAAGACATTTTCCATTTTTGTGTATTTACTGACGATAAAAATAGAATATGGAAATCGGATGGAAAGAGAGAAAAGTGAAAGGCTCTAACACGACTTGATTTAAGAACCTGACACACAACATTCAGCAAATGTAGCAAATTTGCCTCTGCCTTTAATTACTAAGACATGTCCCAGTTGCAATAGCCGAGGAGACGCTTTTAGATAGACAATGAGATTATGAGGGATAGTTTTTGAAAGGATCAGTGTATATGTTGATGCTCAAGATTTTGGATGTGATGTAAGACAGAGCAAAGAATTTTTGTTGATAGGGCAAAGAATTCTTGTTGAAAGAAGCGGAGATAATACTAAATAAAGACGGGCAGACAGCAACGTCCAAGACGGCTTTATTTCTCGGCAGAGCGGATCATAAAAATTGATGACCAACAAACATTGAGAGAAATGCGTAGCCCCCGTGACTGAATGCGACCGGACAAATCAATTCGTTGATTTATATTAGCCAGATATAAATAAATATATCTCGATTTGTGAGTAAATGCTTACGTTTGTTTGTTTGTGTCTGTTTGGCGTGGGGGTCGGAGATAGAGTAAGATAGAATTTATTTACTTTCTGGAAATTTATCAATATAAGAAATATAGCACCCCAACAAATGTATCTGAATACAAACATTCGCTGGACGCTCCGAAATTAACGCCTCCCGCATTTTATTTCCAGAGATTACATAGAAGGAGTACAATTCGTATCTTGGGAATAAGCATTTTTGTAACTACAAAACATTCGTTTTCCTATATTTTCTCGATTTTTTTTATTTTTATTTTTTCTTCTTATTGACTTTCGCTAGCGATGAGCAAAAGCCTGCATGTCGCGAGTCTAGAAAATCTACATCGCTGTTTCTACTGGAGAAGCGCAATAACCAGCGCCTAACTGTGCTCATATCCATTGTCTGGTTTCTTCATACATTTAGCGAAGGTTGATGAATATCAATAGGTATAGTTCTTTACGTCTGCTTTGGAGGCCGTGTCAGACACTATTTTACCATACTGACACTCAGCTCCTACCTGTTACCGAATAAATAAAATTATGAACACTAGGCAGGAAGCTCTATCCTCGGAATTCCAATTCCTTGTCCGTTCCGTCCACTTTCGTACTATTGCACTTGGGAAAGGCAATAATACATCTCTTCTTCCCCTCATTATCTATGAATTAATAAGTGGAGTAGACTGAGTTTTCTGTCTTGGATAACAGCAGACTGAGAATCCTGAATTCAAAACCGTGACGAAAGCAACGGGAAACCATTCCACTCTCTTTCCCAAGAAATTATAGCATTTTACTCATAAAACAAGGAGTCTCTGGAGAGCAATTGTCGCTTACGTCTTGAAGGACAAATGGAAAAAGAAATCTACGTTAAGAAGTTTCGTCCTCTGACTGACTTCTTCAGGTTGATAATGTCTCTATCGATTGATTCTTATATAGCTAGTTGGTAACAGAATACAACAAACACAGGTAACAATTATGCTGCCATTAGATTTAAATCTGTTTTATTTGATTACTTATTTATTCCGAATACTGTGATTTTCTCTGACACTTATACCATTCGGTAAAGACTATCTGAGATTTTGAGAAATTTAGGGTTTCATGATTACTTTGGAGAGTGGGCTTTTATTTTTCATCTTAAAAAATCATTCAGTGGTTACCTGTAACCTTCTCTACGGTTTTGAACCTAAAATAGTGCTACTCCGAAATTAATTGCCATCCAAAGATAGAGATTCTAGTCTGTGCAAGCCATATAAATTGATGAAGTTTTTAATGACATATCTCTTCAGGACGTAGCCGATAATGGCTATTTACAAATTCCTTTTCTTTACTATCTATGAATTACCATGCTTTCTTGGATCAAATTTCTAACCTTTCATCATCGCACAGCCATCCTACCACCGAACGGTGGTATTTACTAAGCTTAGCTTAGTTTGACATTACAAGTATAAAACACAGTAAGGGTTGGCTTACTACTGAGAAGCAATAGTCTCATCATTTTCTAACTTGACGAATGCTAGTAAAATCTGTTTTTCCATATGTCTTTCATATTTGAGTATCAATCAAATGATTTCCTGGATCCCTAAAGTACCAAAATCCCCAGCATGGTTACGGGGATCAGTAATCATTATTTATATTTACAATACAAAAGTGTTTCTACATAAGCAATGCCAATATATCATAATTTCTACATGGCAGGTTTTTTTTTTTTGCTACATTTTCACTATTCAAATCTCGCTGTTAAGGTTTATCTCGCGAGAAACGAGAAACGACCGTAAATTAAATGATTTTCAGCATGACACTGGCGTTCGTCCGAGATTTTGAGAGGAGGTTGAAGTGGATTGAGGGTTGGAGAATAACGCTAGAAAAGCGGTGAACGCTGGCTACTGGGATCAATCAGAATGACGCAGAATGAAGTCAAAATAAACATAACGACAAATCAAAACCGGTAAAAAGTAGGGTTAAAAGTCTTGTTATGAAAGGCAATACAGAGAAGATCAGAAGGTTCGAGATAATATCGAAAATATAAAAAGTAATGTTTCATTAGATGATCTGGTCTGGTCTGCTTTGGTTTATTTTGTTTTACGGCATATCAACCTCAATGGGTTATTTAATGCCGACAGCATTTTTCGGATAGATTCGTATGAATAGAATATGTATTCTTTGGTTTAGATTGGTTTGGTTTATTTTGCTTTACGGTATATCAACCTCAATGGGTTATTTAATGCCGACAACATTTTTAGGATAGATTCGTATGAATAGAATATGTATTCTTTGGTTTAGATTGGTTTGGTTTATTTTGTTTAATGGCATATCAACCTCAATGGGTTATTTAATGCCGACAACATTTTTAGGATAGATTCGTATGAATAGAATATGTATTCTTTGTTTTAGATTGGTTTTGTTTATTTTGTTTTACGGCATATCAACCTCAATGGGTTATTTAATGCCGACAACATTTTTAGGATAGATTCGTATGAAAAGAATATGTATACTTTGTAAAAATCAGTTTGTAGATCAGGTTTCATTGTCGAATTTTTGTAAAGAGAATTTTTGTCGAGAGCCAAATGCGTTGAAGTTAATATTTTTTTAACAATACTGGTAATATATAAGAAAATGTATTGCTGGAAAAATTTTTTTCCAAAAAATTGATTTCTGTTATTTTTACTATCAAAACCTATTTTTACACTTTCATTTTGACCCCAGTTTGGGAATTAACTATTTTCCCATAGCAGGGAACCTAACAGGTGCTACCCCTTCGAGTCAGTGTGGGCCTAGGAACAAAAGCAATTAAGAGGTGGTTCTACGCTTCTCAAATCTTCCTGCTCAGAGGTCTCGCTGCCGGATGTAGTTTATCGTCATATCCAGGACATCTCATTGGGGATGCTTCATTAGAAACAACAGACGAGTAATTTCTTTATGAACTTTTCTCTGTATATGCCAGAGAGTATGAATAATGTGTGGTTTATAAGGTAAGGTACAAATATCTATCTGATTTATTTGAGAAAGTAATTAGAACAATTCAGAAATGATATATGGGGTCATATTCCCTGCATTCGGATAGAAAATGTCTTGAAGGAGAAGACAAAATAGGAAGCTACAGAAGAAAGGACTATTTATTATCATTGGATTTATCCAAACCATTAAACCATCATAATCCTAAAAGAACTGGAATTTCTACTAGGATGTATTAATAGTGCACACAATCTTAACAACCAAACATGAAACTGTATTGATAGCAAAAACAGAAATGTAACTACAGCAAGAGGAACGAACCAGTGTACGAACTATGAATTTCAGATATCAAAATTAAATAAGTGCAAGCTTGAATGTTACTCTTTGTCCTGTATTTGGCACTATACCTTCTTCTTTTAGCAAGAATTCCTTGCTATGTCAACAAGAATTTTATTTTCCTCTGTCTTAACTCGCAAACCCGTCCCAAATCTGGAACATCAACATATACACTGATCCTTTGAAAACTAACCCACGCGACCTCATTGTCTCTCTAAAAGCGCCTCGGCTTTTGCATGTTCTAGTAAATAAAGGCACAGACAAATTTGCTTTATTTGCTGAATTTCCTGTGTCCAATTCTTGAATCAAGTCGTGTTAGATCCACCCACTCACTCTTCTCTCTTTCCATTCAATTTCAATATTCTATATTTACCGTCAGTAAATACACAAAAATAGAAAATGCCGTAAGACAAGTATGTGTCTTCCCACCGGAGTTATTCAACATTTGGTGAGGTGATCTTGAGAGAACAAGTACTACCAGTATTTATTATTAACAAACTAAGATACGAAGATGGCGCACTGTTAATAGCAGACAGAGAAAGGAATCTGCAGAAGTTTAAATGTCAGGGGAAGGTTTTAATAAATGGCGAACAATTTATATTCCCATTGGAAAACAAAGAAGCGACGCAAAAATAGAAAAAGAAATGTTTTTATTAAAATAATCCTTAAACAAGGATATTCATTGTTCTTTAACCAAACTAGTATAAATGACAAACTACTACTGAAATATACGCATTATATATATATATATATATATATATGGGGTTAATAAGAGGTTCTACGGGATTTTTTCCCTTTTAACGCTACAATAATCCTTCTTAAACAATTTTTGTGTCAAAGGTTGTGCGAATGCCAATTTAGGATGGAATTATATGAACAAACTGTTGGCTAAATGGCAAAAGCCGATTTTCGACCTAGTTTGTCGCAAATTTCATCCACTTAACTAAAATGAACTAAACCAGGCATTCATGCAAGACAATTTGTGTGTGATATGTAATTAACATGGCAAATTTGAAAAGAATCGGATGAAAAATCAGAGTTATTGCTGAAAAACGGGCTTTTTGAACGGTTTTTCATAGTTTTTCGTTATACGCGGGGAAGCGAGCAGGACTTAAACCATATTACTTTATTTCTTGCATGATGGCAATTTTTTTGTGACATGATTCAAGAAAATCCACTTTCGCAGGAAAACTATCAAGCACTCTACATAAACCTCGTAATCTGAGTTTTATTTTGTATTAAGTGCACAGAACAGCAGCTCATCCAGTAAAAAATTTGTTTACGTGTAAATTTGCTTTGATTTTTTCAAAAATCGTCCTCACCTTCAGTTTTATCGATTTTTCTGCCAAACCCGTTGGGGGGGGGGGTACTAGTCATTGAAATGTTGGTATTGAACTAATTTGGTAAATTTGTAACATGTGTGTACAATTTCATCGAAATCGGTCGAGAAATGAGGACGTGCATAAATAGCATACACACAGATACACACATCTTCTATTTTATATATATATATATATATATATATATATATATATATATAACAGAAGATGTGTGTCTGTCTGTGTGTATGTTAGATTTATAAACGTTTCCTCTTTGTTATTTATCTTAACACAAACATATATATATATATATATATATATATATATATATATATGTGTGTGTGTGTGTGTATAAATCTAACATGATTCATACTAAAAGCTTCGTCAGGTTATTAATAAAGTCTTTTTTCCTCATCCCATTCTCTGATGAAGCTATAATAAATGTGAAACATGCTATATTTGTTCTTTATCCTATCATACGCACAAACATATATATATATATATATATATATATATATATATATATATATATATATATATATCTCTGTGGATGTGTCAGTCGGTGTGATCATGTAGGATTAATACAAATATGAATTTTGTCGCTTAGCTTATTGATATATATATATATATATATATATATATATATATATATATATATATATATATATATACAAAGTCCGACAATTATTTTAAGACATTTTTTATGCTTATACGTTCTTTTTATAGATACAAATATTTAAGTAAATGCTCTGTTTATAATAAACTGTATTAACGACATTTACCGGCCTGAATGTCCGAAATTTTCATAGAAAATATGCGTCCTCCGATAGGAATCGTATCTGTATGCTATACAGAACCGTCATATAGCCTGACGTGCTTTTACCGATTGAGCTACAGAGGAGCGTTTCGCTTAGCAAGGTCGATTTTATTTTTTAAAACTACAATTCTCCATGATTTTCTCTCGTACATTCATATCTGCTTGATGCGTATCCAAATGTAAAGAAATGGCGTCGCACATTATGAAATGGACAAAGTCCGACAATTATTTTAAGTATTACCACTAAAACGCAATGAAGCTACTGGGAGTGAAAGAGAATGAAAAGACTTTAGAAGGGACAGGATATCCAATCCTAAAGAAGAAATATAAACCTTTAATAAGAGATAACCCATTAATTCTCTTCATAGACCGGGGAGGAGTATGAACTGGGCGATAGCTAATCTACCTATGCCTATTGAGATCAGTAAATAAATAGTAAATAAAATTTCAGAGTTCAGATGCAGTCGTTAGAAGTATAGAGTTGAAGTATGCTTTATAAGGAACTGGAAACCCAATCCTAAACAGGAAATAAGGGATAAAATTCTACTTCTGTTTAAAAGATCGAGGAGGAATTTAAACCGGGCGATAGGTTAATCTCTCTTCCTAAACAGGTAAGCAAGGATAAGCCTCTACTCGTATAAAACATGTACAGAAATACCCACCACATTATGGTAAATAGATGAAGACACCATTGCTACTGATACCTTTCTATCATGTGGGATGTATTGCTGGGAGGTATATGTTGGTGGGGTATATCTACAGCGCCCTCTATATATCTAAAAATAAAACATACATATACATATAAACCCTTGAATAAATTCATTGAAACAACCGCTTTAGTTTCATTTCTTTCACCATACGGTCAGTTTTAGACCCACTGGAGTTATAGGGTTTAAACAATATCTATTTTTCTTTCAGATTAGGTCATTTGCAGTGGTGTGCAGTAATATGAAAATATTATCGGGTGTGTGATGAAATTTGTTTGACCTTAAAAATATTACGTAATCCGTGATTGCATCAGATTTTCATCAGGTCCAGACACTATTGTCTCGACTGTCGATTAATTGTCCTACAGCCACTCTCTGCGATGAACATTACTCCAAGGAAGCGTACGAAAATTGTAACGCTTCACGAACACACTGGCAAGCCTTACCAATAAGCAAATCAATGTTGGGCCGGAAACTCTCTTCATTTAAATCCAATCGAGAATCTGTGGTCAATCTGCAAGGAATGATTTCGTGGAATGTACACACGAAGTACTAACGTGTGCACTGGGTCATGTTTCATTGGAAAAATACGAAAAATAGAAGTAAATACTAACGGAATTATTTGGTTTCAACAAATGCAACTTTTAAATTTATTTAAATATATGTTTGCTTATAGAATCTAACCGATGTGATATAGTTTCACAACTTTTTCACATTTTTTATTAATTTTCCTAATGTTTTTCGCGAATATAAAAATGTATATATCACTATTTCCCATACTGTCGATATGTATATTTATAAAACGTTTCACATTCATTTTTAACTTATATAAGAGTGCTCTATTTTAAGTTCTTTTAACAGGTTGACAGCCAACCAAAAATCAGTATATGGTTATGTGAGTGCCATTACTTGTAAATTAATACGTTCGGTATCAATGACATATTTTAGCGAATCTATCTATCTATCTATCTATATATCTATCTATCTATCGCGGTCTGTTCATATCTATCTATCACAATCTGTTCATATCTATCTGTCACAGTCTGTTCATATCTATCTGTCACAGTCTGTTCATATCTATCTATCTATCTATCTATCTATCTATCTATCTATCTATCTATCTGTCACACTCTGTTCATATCTATCTATCTATCTGTCACACTCTGTTCATATCTATCTATCTATCTATCTATCTATCTATCTATCTATCTATCTATCTATCTATCACATTCTGTTCATATCTATCTATCTATCTATCTATCTATCTATCTATCTATCTATCTATCTATCTATCAGAGTCTGTTCATATCTATCTATCTATCTATCTATCTATCTATCTATCTATCTATGAGCATGTGTGTGTGTGTGTGTTTGTGTGCATGTGTGGATAAAACGATAGAAAGAAAGAGAGGCAAAAGAAAAGAGTAGCACTTGAAAATGGTGATTTTAATTAAATGCAGATGCATAGCAAAATAAAGTTTAGACCAATTTGCAAATTGATATGAGATGTTTATTGTCGCCAGATTTGATGAAAGATAAGACGGAAAAGCGGGGCGCACCGGCCTGTAGAGGGGGTGGGGTGAGGGGCAGTAGATCATTTCTGACGGCTAGATTTACAAATCACGGATTTTAGAAGCATTTCACTGTAATTAGAATTTATTCAAATTTACTGCGTCTGATACACTGAGAAGAAAATAGACCGGTAGGAAGATAATGCTGCACAATTAGAAGTAAAACGCAACATATCTTCTACTTGCTCATGTGGAAGACCTGTACGTTAAATGGTGAGGTGGTGGACTATACAATGTAAAGAGAGGTGCCATATATATATATATATATATATATATATATATATATATATATATATATATATATATGGGGGTGTGTGTGTGTGTCTATATATATATTAATGCATGTTTCATTAAATAATATAGATAAGTTTTGTCTATTTTAATCAAATTCCTTTCATATCGTCCGATAAGCTTAATAACATTATTATTGAAAGACGAAAAAAAAAAAAAAAATATATATATATATATATATATATATATATATATATATATATATATGATAAAATATAATTTAAAATAATTTTAAGGTATGCTATATTTAATGGCTAAAGTGCTTAATATTAGGGATAGAGGATATGTAGTTATAAAATGGACATTGAAGTCAAAACCTAGAGACAAATGTCTTTTTCATGCTAAACGCAATCGTCAGGTCTGACGATTGCGTTTTAGCATGAAGCAAGCTTTTACACACACACACACACACACATACACATACACATACACACATATATATATATATATATATATATATTATGATATGGACAAAGTCCGACAATTATTTTTAAGACATTTTAATGTTTATACATTCTTTTTATAGATAGAAATATTTAAGTAAATGCTCTGTTTTATAATAAACAGTATTAAACAACATTTACCGGCCTGAATGTCCGAGAAATTTTCACAGAAAATATTCGTCCTCCGTCAGGATTCGAACCTGTATTCTACACGGAACCGTCATTTAGCTTGACGTGACAGAAATCGGTGAAGGCACGTCAAGCTAAATGACGGTACCGTATAGGATACAGGTTCGATTCCTTTCGGAGGACGAATATTTTCTGTGAAAATTTCTCGGACATTCAGGCCGCTAAATGTTGTTTAATACTGTTTATTATAAAACAGAGCATTTACTTAAATATTTCTATCTATAAAAAGAATGTATAAACATAAAAATGTTTTAAAATATATATATATATATATTGCATAAGGCAAAAAAAAAAGAATCACCCATAGAAAGTCGATTTTTGTAATTTTACCAAGACGAATGAGTAATAGTGATTTTCCAAGCGTAGCTCAGATGTGGTACAACCCGAAAGTATGGGGTACCCAGCGAGGAAGACGAATGAGTAATAGAAGTCGTTTATTAATACAGGTGTACATATGTACATTAAAGTCAAAAAAAGATTTAGTATTTTGTTGCGCAAACTTTTGCTTTTATTTTGGCCTTAATTCTTCGTGGCATGCTATAGACTTAATTATTCAATAAGTCAATGTCTTTCGCCAGGTTTCTCCAGCATTCCTTTAATTCGCGAAAAAGCTCATCTTCTTTCCTAATACGGGCACGCCCAAAGTTTTGCAGTTGGGTTAATGTCAGTACTTTCTTACGAATTAAAGCAATACTCGAAAAATCTAGCGCTAACTTTAGTCTATAGCATGCCACCAAGAATTAAGGCCGTTACTAAAGCAAAAGGTTAACCAACAAAATACTAAATAATTTTTTGACTTGTATATTGTGCACATCTACACTATCCTGTATTAATAAACGAATCCTATTAGTTCTCTTGGTAAAAATACAAAAATCGACTTTCTATGGGTGCGTCCATTTTTTTCGCATCGTTATCATATATATATATATATATATATATATATATATATATATATGTATATATATATATATGTGTGTGTGTGTGTGTGTGTGTGTGTGCATACTTGTATTAGCGTGTCTGTTGGCGCGAATGTGCCATTATAAATGAATTAATGTTCATAGTTTCACCGAAGGAAGTTATATTTACGTGAATCTATTTAAAATTATTGCAAGAAAAAACAGTTTAGATTTCTAGATTAACTTTTCCATTTCATGTAGTTGCAGAATCAACAACTTTATAAACAAAGGAGATGAACCACTTCCTGTTTAAATCCTTCAACATGAGTCTTGGATGTAATTGGAGTGGCAAGAAACATTGCATAAAACAAATGACTTATGTGTCTACACTAGAGAGAAGTGTCAGGAGGTTTTAAAGAAATTACTTTTCATGTTACGATGTACGCAACCATGACAACTGAGATAAACAATCTTAAGAGAATAGAATTGTATAATAAAAAATGTCGTCTCATATTTCACTAAGAGTTAATCTGGTAAACCGTTGAAATGTGTTTGAATTTCAATAATCCTGTTCTATGCTAAAATAAATTAAAACTGTAAATAAAATTTTCTGGTGCAATTATATAATCTGTCCATATCGCTCGAGTTTTGAATTTCAAATTGAATTCATGGAATAATTCAATATATTTCCTGACACTCATTAGACTTATATCGGTTTGTATTTAATATTTTTTAAGAAAACGGCCAACTGGGACATGCAATGCTTTCTAAGCCTACCGCATTCCCGTACATTAGTCCTGGGTATGACGATAAACTACATCCGGCAGTAAGGCATCTGATCGGGAGATTGGAGATTTTGAGGAGTATGGAACGATCTCTTAGTTGCTGTTGTTACCAGAGTCACCCTGACCCGATGTGAAGCAACTGTTAGGGTCCTAGCTATAGACAAACAGTGAACCTCCAAATAAAACTCTATGAAAGAATAAAAAATACATTTTTATAGTAAAAATATTTTTATAGTAAAAATACTAGCAATACATTTTATATGAGACAGTAACATTTTCCGTGCATTGAATATTGCTGCTACATCTGCACTGCTGCTTCTGCTATGTATCGTTTAGAGGTTCTTGACAAAATCCAAAGAAGAATCTGCAATGTTATAGGTCCCTACTTGGCATCTCGGCTTCAATCCGTTTGCTACCAGCGTAACGTAGCTTCCCTATGTCTTTTCTATAAATATTTTCATGATAATTGTCCTGATGGACTTTCTTCTTTGGTATCTAAACTTGATTCCAGGCGCAGTACTAGATTGGCAGCTAGGTCTCATAATTTCATTGTTGAAATTGCTGGATGTAATTGTCAGTTATATTTTAATAGTTCCTTCTCTCGCAATTCTTGTCTGTGGAACACTTTTCCAAATTCTTGCTTTCCTGTCAACTACGATCATCAAAAATTTAAATGCAACATTATCTTTTGTTCATTTGAACTTTGTTCTTTTATTGTCTTTTCTCCCTAGTAACATTTTGTCAGTTTCTTCACTCTCAAAAAAATCTCTTGCGTCTTAGTGGCTATATTGCCTTGCTTTGAGTGAAATGATTTTTAAAAATGCAGTTTTAGCACACACAGGATAAAAATGAATTCCAAACAATGCCTTTAGATGTGTTCATCGAAACTTTTCATATGGAAGTCATGCAAGGCACCAAACAACTCTGTAGGTCTTGGTGCGGACCATCCGTTTTCGAATCTCATGCATTGGCGATACAGAATCACAAGGAACATAAAGCAACCTGAGGACTTTCAACAACAGCAACAATTAAAATAGACTTTAATATTTTACGAGTGTGTGCTCGTGCCGTCAAAAATGACTGCAACTGTGAGAAAGTTTTAATAACGAAGATGCAATGAAGCAAAAATCTTGAAGCAGTCTATTGAGATTCAATGAAGCGGAGATAAAGAATTCACAACTAAAATGGAGGCCAATGAATCATTTAATTAATCCGTTCCTTTTATATTTCTTAGACGTTCAATGGTATCTAGGATTCATTGATTAACTTCGTATTATATAAATTCCTTTTTACTTAATATCTTTTCACGTTAAAAATTTTATGTGTTTAATATAACAGTGAAATTGAAATATCTGTCGTTAGAAAAAAATTAGCAATAGTATAACAAAAAAACATGAGGAAAAGCATATTTCAAGACCAAGTTAATTCAAGACGATCATTTTCTAGACAAAGGTATTTGAGTACCTTACATGAAAGGCTTAATCTAAAAAACGTAGTAGAAAAGGAAGTGATTAATTAAATGGCTCGTTTTGCATGGGAACTAATTTTGTCTAAATGCAGATAATATTTTTATTTGTATAGATTATTGCAATGATTAAAGGAAGTAATCATACTTATTATAAAACCCAGGTTGTGTGTGTGTCTGTTCGTTTATATATTGGATCGGATTTCCTACATTTTTTAACCGATTGCAACAAAACTTCACAGGCCTACGTAAAATTACCTTGCAGTGGTTCTGACAGTGGCAAAATTTGGAAAAACACAATTGTTTTTGCACAAAATCAATTTGAAAACAGGATTAAGAGGCATCGCTATTGCCAGAATGAAAGGGGGACAACTCATATCGTGTTATACTTATTATACAACCCAGGTTGTGTGTGTGTGTTCGTTTATATATGGGATCGGATTTCCTACATTTTTCAACCGATTTCAACAAAACTTCACTTTTTTTTGGCATGTAGTGTTTCTTATTGTCTTGCACACTTTTTTCTTTATTTTTACATTCAGAATGCTTTAAAATTTCCATTTACAAGACAATTGTTTATAATAAAATTCTATTCGGTAGACTCATAACGATTGAAAACAATGTTTTTGTTTGAGTTTGGGTTTGACTAATTCGTAAAAAAAAAAACAAAAAACAAAAACAAAAAAAAAATAATTAAGACATGCGTGTCCGTCAACCTTAAACAATAATCTTTGTCAATTTTATTTTTCAGTCTTTATGATGGTCGATACTTGATCTATCTCTTACTGTTACACCCCGGGCAACGCCGGGCTCTACTGCTAGTAAAAACAAGTTTGATCAGCCTTCTATGCATCCATAGATGCAAGAGTTAGAGTTAATTTATATGATCTGATATCGTCTTTGACCTTTCATCGTGTACATGTTCTGGGTTATTTAATATTTCCGGTAAATAATGAAGGAATTCCAACTGATGATGGAAAAAAAACTTATGATAGCAGTTGTAAAATATGTGTAGAACGTAAGGCTTTGAATGAATATCTAAACTGGTAAACAATATCCAGTTCTACAGAATGTTTTTGCTTTCTTTTAATTTCTGTAACGACTAAAATCTTCTATTTTTTAAAATTCTCTTCTATTCAACATTTCTTTGGAAACTGATTTGTAGACATAGTTTTTTCTTATGACACATATCAACTCAAAAATAAGAGGAAATATTTTATAGTAGCCATTTCTATTTCGCTTAAATTTTCTTCTAACTACCAGGGAAAAGTTTTATACTCTTTATTCTAATGTAACAGGTGGGTTCAATTTTCATCGGCTGGTAAATTGGTTTTATTTTCACCAATGCCAGAATACCTCACACTCTCTCTCTCTCTCTCTCTTTCTCTCTTTCTCTCTCACTCTCTTTCTCTCTCACATTCACTCTCTCTCTCTCTCTCTTTCTCTCTCTCTCTATGTTGTTTCCAATTAGTATAGGAATAACTGTAAAAAAACATAACTCTGCCCACATTTATAAACAAAACTTACAGATGCATGCTGGGATTTTTCCCTAGCCAATAACATAGGCAACTTTTCCTGTTCTTGAAATCAGAACGCTGCGATCGCTTGTCTGTATCCGCTTTTGTGTGTTAACACGATTCTTGTTCTTGTAACGGCATTCACCCGAGGTAGGTTGAGCCGGCTCCAATATTGGAGTTTCATGGGAATTTGGAATTCACAAGCGGTCCCCAACCCGCATGTATAGCACATGAAATTTGATTATAGTGGTGAAGGTTTCGTGCAGGACCATCCACACTTTTTGAAGGGCTGATTATAGAGACCTGATGCACCGAGTGCCACAGGGTCCCCAAACGACCCTCCGCAGGTTTTGAATTCAGAGTTTTCATTCTCCTAGACCAGTTGCCATCCAAGGCTATAGAACCCAGTCTGTCCTGCTATTTACCCATAGCTGGAGGGAGAAGAGGATACACACCTTTCCCAAGGCTATTAGCACGTAAGTGAATGTAATAGATTCGGCTGGAATTCGAACTCGGCTCTCCGATTCCTCAATCCAAGCCGCTATCCATTACTCCACCGTGCCTCCAATTGTTAACACGATTCTGAGTTTGTGAACTTTTTGTCTTATTATTCTTGCGTTGTCTACTTTTTTTTTTAAGCGTTTCACCCCAAGCAAGGCGGGAAGCCACTAGCACGCAAGGGATTACCGAGAGTTGGAGCGAGAGCAAATAGGAGTGATAGAGGAAAGGATGAAGATAAGGTTAGGGGATAGATCAAGGCATCTGGAGACGTCGATTGACATTATATTTGAATAGTTGGAGATTATAGCTTATCAGTGAAACGGGAAAAGGGGAGGGAGTTCCACATGCGAGAAGTGCGAGACATGACGCTATTGGAGTAGAAGAGACGGCTACATTTAACAATTTCGACAGTGAAAGGCTGTGAGCGAGATGCCAGCCTAGTAGAACGCTTAAATTCATGAAGCCTGGGAACCAGCGAAAGCAGCTCATCGGAGCAGTTACCGTGAAAGTATTTGAAAAGAAGACAGAGGGTGGCGACGGCACGTCTGTGAGAGAGTGACTGCAGACGAGATGCCACATTAGGGCCAAATACATTGCATATCCGTCTCTTTTTGTATTGCATATGCTGTTCGCTTAATATTATTTTTGCCCTGTTCTCTTCCTTAGTCTCTTGTTGTTTATTGCAAACTTTGTCAATTCTGTTTGGCATTTCCGTCAATTACATGTAACCAAGGCCAATTACTTTTCGCTCTCTGACAAAATCCTTTTTATAAAACCAAGTTAAATATTAGTTTTTCCAAGTGTTCTACAAGTAGTTTGAACTAATTATTTCAGTAGAAGCATTTCACAGCATGAAACCGTTGTCCAAGTTTCTATGAGGTCCTAGTTAGGTAAACAATTGTTTACGAATTGAATTTGCCACACAAAACGAGATTAAGCGGTGATGTAGTTTTCCACGTTCCAAAAACGAATGTGAACTCTGTCGGCCACTCAGCCTAATGAGCCGTATAACACAACTTATCATGTGAATTCTGAGACATTGACTTTGTAGCAGAACTATACTCGAAATAGGACAAGAATTGTGCGGGTTTGTTAAAGACACTGGATCAAGGAATGAGATATTTATGCTCAAAATGTTATCAGAAAGAACAATACAAATGCAGAAGGACGTGTAGCGGTATTTTATAGATTATGTGAAAGCATTTGACAAAGAACGCCACAAAGAACAGTTGGAACTGCTCGTTAACCTCAACATGTTTGGGGATAATCCAGAACCTAAACTAATAGCAAAGTAATGCACACGGATAGAAAATGAATTCAGTAAATATACAAAAATAGAAATGGGCATCAGACAAGGAAGTGTCTACTCAATGGATTCATTCATCCTATACAGTGAGACGATTCTGCGAGAACTAGAAGTCCTACCAGGATTCATTATTGGCGACCACAATCTTAACAACATAAGATATGCAGATGACACAGTGTTGATAAAAGACGCGGTAAAAAAAAATATCTACATGAACTCCTACGGAAGGTAGTGAAGGAAAGCGCGATGAAAAGACTAACATCAATTAAAAATAGAATGTATTGTTGTCAATCCAAGGAACAGGTCAACATGGAAATTACAAACGGGAGTCGTCAATACGAAACAAGTGCAACAATTGAAATGTCCGGCAACTGTTTAACATAGGACGGAATTGGTGACACTAAAATCCAAAGGCGCATTTTGATAGCAAAATATGCCTTTCAAAAGCTAAGCAAAATATTAAGAAGCAGAAAAAAAATGAAAAATGAAACAAAGAAAAGCATACTGAACTCTTAAATAATATCAGTTGCCATATATCACAGCAAAAGCAGGACAATCTCAGCATAGAAGAAGAGACTTGAAGCAACAAAAATATGAATCTAAAGAAGGATGCTGAGGAGACTTGTGACCGAACACGTGAGCAACGACGAAGTTTTAGAGAAAATGTTAGGAAAAATGGATCTTAACATCAGGAAGAAAGACTTGAGATTTCTAGGCGAGGAAATAAGGCCTGTAAAATTTGATACTCCCATGACATTTCGAAGGCAAGAGGGACAAGATTGTGTAAATATTTGGCAAAACAGGGATTAGGGGAGATAGAAAAATAAGAGAAATATTACTTACGGTAATAAAGGATAGGAAATTGTGGAGAGCCACGTTCTGAAGAGAGATAAAATCCACCCACAGGACAAAAAGAAGGAACAGGGGACAGATGAAAACAACCTACCTAGCGATTTTGGGTAAATGAACAAGTGAAAATGTTTAGGACAGATAGCAAAAACACAAAAATTACTAAGAGCTACAAAGGACAGGAAATTGTGGATAGACATGATCGCCAACGTCTTGAAAGTACACGATACACAGAAGAATGTCGTGTAGAATCCCCTAAGAAGTATAGAGATACAGCATCAATAGACTAGGGTTTTCTACTGTAGGTTCAGGAGCAAGTAGGTTTCAGCTGGGTGGAGTTGATATTCCCACGACAAACCGGTTTTGAATTCAGTTTCCTTTTTTAGTAAAATGGTTGGCACTCTAAACAAGTAATTCCTGTCTCCTTGTTATTTAACCCTTAGCTGGAGGGACAGAATAGATGGTTTTAAATTTATTAAGAACTACAAAAGATAGGAAATTCTGGAGAGCTACGTATTGAAAGTACACAGCACAAAAAAGAAGTAAAGAGATGATAAATATCATTGCCTCAGAATTGAATGCCTAAATATTATCATGTTTTCATTGGATGGCAGTTATCTTTCAATTTATATTTTCTATCAGTCCTCTTACGATTCCTCCAAACCTCCAATTTAATTCATCCATCTTCTTTTGCTTTCTTTTCTTTATTGATTTTTCTTCCCCCATTCTCTTTGCATTCGTCCAAAACTTATATTCACTCGTTTTCATTTCATTTCTCGTCCACTTCCTCCAACATCTCGTTTTCTTCTTTTCCCTGCATCTAGCACACCATGTTTTCAGGTTTTCTTTCCTGTTCACATTTCTTTTTTCCTTTCACTTCGTACAACACCTCAGGTTCACATTTCTTCTTTCCATTGAATTCCCCCAACACCTCACGTTCACATTTCTTCTTTCCTTTCAATTCCCCCAACACCTCACGTTCAATTTTCTTTTTCCTTTCAATTCCCCCAACACCTCACGTTCACATTCCTTCTTTCGTTTCAATTCCTCCAACACCTCACGTTCACATTTCTTCTTTCCTTTAAATTCCTCCAACACCTCACGTTCACATTTCTTCTTTCCTTTCAATTCCCCCAACACCTCACGTACAATTTTCTTTTTTTCTTTCAATACCCCCAACACCTCACGTTCACATTTCTTCTTTCATTTCACTTACTTCAACACCTCACGTTCACATTTCTTCTTTCCTTTCAATTCCCCCAACACCTCACGTTCAATTTTCTTTTTTTCTTTCAATTCCCCAACACCTCACGTTCAATTTCTTCTTTCCTTTTCCTCCAACGCCTTTCATTTTTTCTTTCCTTTCAATTCCCCCAACACCTCACGTTCAATTTTCTTTTTTCCTTTCAATTCCCCCAACGCCTCACGTTCACATTTCTTCTTTCCTTTCAATTCCCCCAACACCTTTTCACGTTCAATTCATTTCTTCTTTCTTTTTCATTTCAATTCCTCCAACACTTCTTTCGTTCCCCCAACACCTCTTCTTTTCTTTTTTTCAATTCCCCCAACACCTCACGTTCACATTTTTTCTTTTTTCTTTTCCTCCAACGCCTCACCCCCAATTCCTCCAACCCTCACGTTCAATTTTCTTTTTCCTTTCTTTCCCTAACATTTCACTTTCTTCTTTCCCTTTCAATTCCTCCACCTCACGTTCACATTTCTTCTTTCCTTTCAATTCCTCCAACACCTCACGTTCAATTTTTCTTTTTTTCGTTCAATTTTCTTCTTTCAATTCCCCCCAACACCTCACGTTCAATTTTCTTCTTTCCTTTCAATTCCTCCAACGCCTCACGTTCACATTTCTTCTTTCCTTTCAATTCCTCCAACACCTCACGTTCAATTTTCTTTTTTCCTTTCAATTCCCCTAACACCTCACGTTCACATTTCTTCTTTCCTTTCAATTCCTCCAACACCTCACGTTCACATTTCTTCTTTCCTTTCAATTCCTCCAACACCTCACGTTCACTTCTTTCCTTTCAATTTCAACACCTCTTTTTTCTTTCCTTTCAATTTCTTCTTTCATTTCCCTTCAACACCTCACGTTCAATTTTCTTCTTTCCTTTCAATTCCCCCAACCTCACCTTCAATTTTCTTTTTTTTCTTTCAATTCACCCAACACCTTTCAATTTCCTTTCAATTCCCAACGCCTCACGTTCACATTTCTTCTTTCCTTTCAATTCCTCCAACACCTCACGTTCAATTTTCTTTTTTCCTTTCAATTCCCCCAACACCTCACGTTCACATTTCTTCTTTCCTTTCAATTCCTCCAACACCTCACGTTCACATTTCTTCTTTCCTTTCAATTCCTCCAACACCTCACGTTCACATTTCTTCTTTCCTTTCAATTCCCCAACACCTTTCAATTTTCCCCTTTCCTTTCAATTCCTTCACCACCTCACGTTCATTTCTTCTTTCCTTTCAATTCCCCAACACCTCGTTCAATTTTCTTCTTTGCTTTCAATTCCCCAACACCTCACGTTCAATTTTTCTTTCTTTCCTTTCAATCACATTTCCCCTTTCAATTCCTCCAACACCTCACGTTCACATTTCTTCTTTCCTTTCAATTCCCCCAACACCTCACGTTCAATTTTCTTCTTTCCTTTCAATTCCCCCAACACCTCACGTTCACTTTTCTTCTTTCCATTCACTTCCTCCAATACCTGACATTCTCTCTTCTTATCATTCTCCCATTTGTTTCGTTGTTTTTTACTCCATTCTCTTTTAGTTCCTGCAAAATCTTTTCTTTTTTCCTCGATTGATTTTCTTTACTTCCAAAGCCTCATCTTTTCTATTCTTTTCCACACCCCAATTCCCCCAGGACCATTCAGTCAATCGAACTATTCCCCTCTCTTTACAAAAGCTCCGCACTTATCTAATCCGTCAGCTGCTGAAATATTTGTTCACCTTTTCATACTTAAACATTTCAATGTACTTTTGAATCTTTCGCGTCCTTCAAAGAATTACGAACGGAATTTTGCACGTGAAACGTACACTCCGATTGCTTCGTATACGAAAGATAAAATAAATAAGTACTTTCAAATTTATAATGTATCGAGGGTGGCCATTTAAGGAGAAAGGACATTCGAAATTGTCCGTGTGTCTATAATTCTTATTAAAAGCAACAACAATAATAAAGCATTAATTCCAATAAAGAGCTTTTCCTCAAATCTATAACCGATTAATACGTATAAAAATTATATAAACATATATTTATTATTTAACATACATTAAATACACTGAGTATTCACCGTAATGCATCTGACCGCAATTTTCGACTTAATAAATAAATGCAAGAGAATCGGATTTAATAAGAAAAAATGCATTGAAACTAATTTAATCTCACATTTCTGGAGAATAAATCTAAGACAAGGACCATATATAATATAGGAACTTCGACGTCGAGTAATGGTTAACAAACTTGTCTCGTTATAAAATTACGATTGGCTAGTGAGTTCGATTCTCATTGGGTTCCCCATACTTTTGGCCTTGTGCCACATATAAGCTACACTTAGAAAATCACCATAATATCACCGATCATCGAAAAAGTTACATTAGCACAATGTGGTATACTGTGCTAATAAAGAAAATCAGAGAGTGGAATGAGATGATTTAAAATCCAACAGACACCAATGACTCCAATATATATATTTATGTGTGTATGCGTTTAACAAACAAAAGGCAAACATGTTTTGGTCTCTGATCGTTGAGTCTGATAATGTAAATTAATCTAATGCCCCTTTTATCCCCATAAATCCTAATCCACATCACCCCACTTTAAAAGCTTGTACTCTTTGTCTCATCATCTCTATGGAAAACTATGTATATTTATATAAATTATACAAGCATATAGGAAACATTTCAATAGATTGCTTCTAACCAACCAATATTGGTAAAATTCACTGAATATGCTTATATTCATAAGATAAATACAATATCTTTTTCTTATTTTATACAAATTTGTTTTTGAATTCAGAGTGGTCCTTCTTCAAGAATAGCCGTCATCCAAAGCAATGTTGTTATTTTATCCAAGTTTTTTTTTTCAGATATATTCATGATTTTTGGAACCGTACGAGTACGAAATCGAACCGTACAGACTGAATGATAATTTAAACTCAGGTCGATTCGATTAAACTTACATAATACCTTCTTCTTTTCTCCATATTCCATAAACATTTTATATTCATTCGCTTTTTATTTCCTCCACTCTTTTTCCATTCCTTCAAAATTTCATATTCTCTCTTTTCTCCTTCCTCCATTCTTTTCCCATACCTCCAACATATCATATTGTACCCTGTTTCTTGCTTCCCTTCTTCTTCTATTCCTTCAATACACCATATACTCTCTTCTTTTTCTTTCTCTCATCCTTCCAACATTGCATATTCTCGCTTTTTTTATTCCTCATTTTAATTTGACTTTCTGCCGTATCTCATAGTCTCTATTTTTCCTCCATTCTCTTTTCCTTCCTCCAAACTTTTTTATTGTCTTTTTCTTCCATTCCGCCAACATATCTTATTTTCACTTTATTCTTTTCCTCATTCTCTTAATATTCCTCCATCTCTTATTCTCTCTTTATTCTTTTCCACATTCTCTTAATACTCCACCAGCATCTCTTATTGTTTCTTTATTCTTTTCCTCATTCTCTAAATATTCCTCCAACATCTCTTATTGTCTCTTTATTCTTTTCTTCATTCTCTTAATATTCCTCCAACATCTCTTATTGTCTCTTTATTCTTTTCTTCATTCTCTTAATATTCCTCCAACATCTCTTATTGTCTCTTTATTATTTTCCTCATTATCTTAATATTCCTCCATCTCTTATTGTCTCTTTATTCTTTTCTTCATTCTCTTAATATTCCTCCAACATCTCTTATTGTCTCTTTATTATTTTCCTCATTATCTTAATATTCCTCCATCTCTTATTGTCTCTTTATTCTTTTCCTAATTCTCTTAATATTCCTCCAACATCTCTTATTGACTCTTTATTCTTTTCTTCATTCTCTTAATATTCCTCCAACATCTCTTATTGTCTCTTTATTATTTTCCTCATTATCTTAATTTCTTCTTATTGTCTTTTATTCTTTTCATCGTTCTTTTAATATTCCTCCAACATCTCTTATTGTCTCTTTATTCTTTTCCTCATTCTTATTCCTCCAACATCTCTTATTGTCTCTTTATTATTTTCTCCATTATCTTAATATTCTCCATCTCTTATTGTCTCTTTATTCTTTTCCTAATTCTCTTAATATTCCTCCAACATCTCTTATTGACTTTTATTCTTTTCTTCATTCTCTTAATATTCCTCCAACATCTCTCTTTATTATTTTCCTCATTATCTTAATATTCCTCCATCTCAACATCTCTTATTGTCTCTTTATTCTTTTCCTCATTCTCTTAATATTCCTCCAACATCTCTTATTGTCTCTTTATTCTTTTCCTCATTCTCTTAATATTCCTCCAACATCTCTTATTGTCTCTTTATTCTTTTCCTCATTCTCTTAATATTCCTCCAACATCTCTTATTGTCTCTTTATTCTTTTCATCATTCTCTTAATATTTCTCTCATCTCTTATTGTTCTTTATTCTTTTTTCATTCTCTTAATATTCCTCCAACATCTCTTATTGTCTCTTTATTCTTTTCCTCATTCTCTTTAATCCTTCAACATCTCTTATTGTCTCTTTATTCTTTTCCTCATTCTCTTAATATTCCTCCAACATATCTTCTTGTTTCTTTTTTTCATTCTCTTAATATTCCTCCAACATCTCTTATTGTCTCTTTATTCTTTTCCTCATTCTCTTAATATTCCTCCAACATCTCATCTCCCTTTTCTTTCCTATCTTTCTCAGATTTCTCATCATTTCACTTTACATTTCTTCTCCGTTTCCCCCAATTTTTTTCCTTTCTATTCCATACTTTTTTATATTCATTTTCATTTCTCCAACTCCTCATCTTCCCTTATTTTCCTTTCTTTCCATCATTCTCTAACTTTTCCTCCCAAACTTCATTTTGTCTCTTTTATCTCCTTTTCTCCCTTATCTTCTAGTCTCTTCTAATCAATTATATTCTACTTTTTTCTATTTTATTCCTATCCTCTTCCCCTTTCTCCAACACATCCTCTTCTGCTTTTATTGCCCTATTCATTTTCTTTTACCTCGAACACCTTATCATCACCAAACTTTCTTTCCGTATTCTTTTCATTTTTCCTCTAAAATCACTTTCTTTTCTGTTTTAAGGATCGTAGATAGTCAGTTCAGTTTGATTTTTACTGAATGCCTATCTGTGGCTTTAATGAGCTACTCAAGGCTTACTTTACTAATATAGTTTTTAATTCACGCCGGAGTCTGAGTAGTGTTTATTTTCAATAATGAACGCTTGTTTTAAGAGGAATTCATCTGTGTTGACCCAAGCATATGCTGGCATCACCACTGGAGATACCGAACTGCGGTTTGTGACTCGGTGTCACAAAAGTCCGTCACAATACCCAAGTGTATCAGAATGTTGACCTGTAGAGTGACATCATAGGTGCAAAATCGGGTTTCAAAATGTCAGTGGCTGCTCCGACATGTAGCTTAAGATATGCACACTCGGGACAATTAGATAACAGGAAATTATATAAGCGCCGCACCTGAGACGCAAAAGCCAGAGTGTCTCATATCCTCATGAGAAGATCAACGTCTGAAGAAAGTTCCCCAATACACACACTCTAACGCCGACATTAACTGACGAAGTCCGGAATTGAATAAACAATAATTTTACGTATGAACGATTTAGTCTCATGTTTTATTAAAGTTTACCGCGATAATGGGAAGGGTAATATTAATCGATTCCTTATAAGGAAACAGTCGGTATCTGTCTATATTTCTGAGATGAGGTATTATGTGTATTATTTACATTTTCGCACTATTGTCCTCATCTTTGTCGCCATATTTATTACAACGTTTTACGTTGTACGCTCCGGCCTTCTTCAGGTGGTTGGAATGTTTATTTCGCTCACGATATTGAGTCCCCCCCGCCACGAGGGTGTCATGTGGCACAAGGCCTTTTTAACGTGGGCATTCCGAGCCCGTGGGCTCGGCCAAAAATATGTCTATTGAACCCGTATAAACGGGCACAGGGCCGGTTTTACCTCCCCGAACGAGACTCCGCCCTTCGGCGTAGCCTCCTTTGGGTTCCTCCCGTCCGTAGGAAGAGAGTTCAACCGAGCAGTCGGTTCAAAAGTGAACGACTGACTCACCCTTTATTTTGCTCACTAGGGTAGACTGTCCTAGTTCCCCGTGCCATGTTTAATGGATGTCAGTTATCAGTTATCTCCTGTTAATTTCCCTCTGAAAGTTCTCCACTGCCTTAACCGGGTATTGAACTCACACTCTTTAGGTCCTGTCACTGGACCTAACTAACGCCTTTATCCGCTATGCCACAGTTTCTTTTTTTTAAAATTTTCCATGACTTCTTGGGGAGTATATTTTCGGTTTTGACTCAGATTTCTTCTTAAATTGATTGATTTTCAAGGCTAAAGAGCTTAGTCTGCCCTGCTATTTAGCTAATAGCCGTACGGAGAACAGGCGGGTTCATGCCTTCTCTAAGGGTATATAGTACGAAAATGATCGAAATCAATCAGTTAACTGGCCATTTCCTACCCGGACATCCTTGTATAGATATTTTCTAATATATATTGAACACTTGCCCAAAATCAGAGATCGCTAAAGCAGTCGATATCGATCCTGAGTGTCAATGGGACTATCAAAAGGATCGATAAATTCATGGGGGTTAAAAGTGTCAGGTTGTGGGGTAGTCGCCCAAAATATCATTATTAGTCTTGTTCGTATATTTCTGCAAATCTAGTGATTCGTTTTCGACAGTCTGAACAAGAATTTTTTCAATGAAAAAAATCCTTTAATATTTAACTCGAGTCTTCCAAATTCATAAAAAAAAAAAGAATAAAAGAAAAAATTCTTCCCGACCATCATTTCATTTCTCATTCCTCCTTCCCCAAAGAACACTTCATTTTCAGACACTTATATCAAAGAGGCGATATCTCTTTAATCTCCATGACAACCGAAACCCTTTCTTTCTTCCTTTTCTTTCCTTTCCTTTTACTTCTCCTATTTAACTATCTAACGCTATAAAAATAAAATACACGAAGTGGCAGTTGTTTGTATGCTGCAGGGGGTTGCCTGGCTTTTGAAAGGCAAAAATCTACGGTTCCAAACATTGGAAACAAATAATTTTTATATAGCAGAAATTTCTCCAATCATCTTTTTAAGAAAGGCACATGGACTTTTTCTATTAGAATTAACTTTTATAAACGTTTTGATCATTTTCCCTCCCATATAACTTTTTTTTTTCATCAAACGTATAGGGCAGTATTTAATATATTCCGAGTAAACAGGATTGCGGACACTAAGTCTAATAAGAAGTGACAACCATATTCGCAAAAAGTATTTGAAATTCACATTTGTAATTTCGTTTCCTAATGGAACAATGCTTAAGTTCCTGTTATGTGAAAAATTCTTCCAGTAATGATGCCGTGAAACCTGTGAAGATGAAAGACTAACTTGAGAGGATTCACTTTTATAAGAAAATCAAAGCTCAGGTCTTTTTTAAGACGTTGAATGAACAAAAAATCAACCAAACTAAAAGCCGTTCTTTTAAGGTGCATTCCACTTTTGATAAAGTAAGGGGGCTGAGGGCATCCTCGATTATCGCCCTTAACGGAGCAGAGAAAAGAAAACCGTATACCATTTTATGAAGGGGTCATATAATATCAGCAATTAAGGACATGGCTGAAAATGATCTGAAGAAAAGCTCGAAACCCAGTAGCATCAATGAGTAATCGCATTTACGCATTTCGAAAATAGCATTCAATTTAGTGATTTAGATCCAAAGCAGATAAAGTGTACAAATTAGAATGTTTAGCAAACATATCTAATCCACAGTCAGATATGCGACGGTTGTATGTGTTTCAGATACATGTTGCGATGGATATATATATAAGAGACCGGGATATAAGAGAAACCCGGATATAAGAGAGATTTTCTCTGGTCCCAAATTAGAGCCTGTGTTAATGTATATAAATTAGACCAAACCCGGATATAAGAGAAAACCGGATATAAGAGACTTCTTCTCCGGTCCCGACAACTCTCTTATATCCGGGTTACACTGTATATATATATATATATATATATATATATATATATATATATATATATATATATATGAAGAAATATACTCTTATGGTGTGCTATATTTATGGGATAAAGTGCTCAATATCAGAGACAGAGCGTGTGTAAATATAAAAGTGAACGTTGAAGTCAACACTTAAAGGCGACAGGCTGTTTCATGCTAGACGCAATCGTCAGGCCACCATGAGTCAATATTCACTTATATATATATAAGGCGATTAAGCTTATCAGACAATATGAAAGGAACTTACTTAAAATAAATAGACAAAACTTGTCTATATTATTTAATGAAACATGCATTAATGAAAAATTGCTGCCTAAATATATATATATATATATATATATATATATATATATATATATAACACTTGCATCTCATTTTAACAGATATACAGGGTGCGATGGATGAATTGTCGTCTAAATGAATCAAAAATGAAAATAACATCGATATCTCATTTTAACAGAAATTTACACAATTAACTTATCAAAATTACACAAAAATATAACTCTTCAACCACGGCCTACAGATGACGTCGGAACCTCCTAGAACTCTTCGTGGTTTCATTGTTTAAGTTGGTGAATGTTGCCATAATCCTTGCCTTCACTCCATCTTTGGTGTCACAAAGAGTTTTGTTGGTCTCTCGCTCAACTGCGCCTCACGCATAATAATCAAGTGGGTTGCAGTCTGGGCAGTTGTAAAGGGAAATGTGGTCGTAGAAATTGTCTGACAGCCGTGACTGAGTGTTCCTGCTTGTGTGGCATGGTGCAGATTGCTGTTACCAGACATAGGGTTTTCCAGCAGCTGCCCTCTTGACCCAGGGCAGTACTACGTCCTCAAGGCACCTGATGTGGGCATCTGTGTTGAGTCTGAGTCCCAATTTGAAGATGAATTGAGGCATAACGTGACTTATCACTAGTGATCACTCTAAACACCTTCGTAATCACCATTACAAGTCATCCAAGTCTTTCCGAATCCTGTGCATTGTCTTGAGATTGACACCCAAACACTGTGAAATGTTCATATTGTAACTTCCGGCGCGAATCTCAAGCAGTACAACATGCTGTTTCCAAATATCTGTCCGAGTGAATTGCGTCATGGTGCTCTTTTTCGCACAGACAGTTCCCAATTGACCTTACTATACTGTGCAGTCAACAAAATTAAAGACAAACAAAGCGCATGCGCAAAATTAGATATAAAAATGGCACCCTGTTTTACCATTAACATGCATGTTGCTGTTTATGTCCCATTTTCTGTACACTCTCCATAGAGTCGAATTTTCGTATATACTTGATTTGGAAGTGATCGATCTTATCACATCGCTTGGGTGGTCACTTTTGTTTGCAGTGAGGCATTCCGTCTTCTTGTAATTAATGTTTCTTCCTCTTTTTGTTGAAAATATTTTTAAGAACGCGTATCGACGATTTAAGATCGATATATTTCTGAATAAATAGGGGACTTTTACTGGAACGAGAATTGTTTCGTTGCTTTATTCATTCATTTTAAGACATTTTTCATTCTCTTAATTCCTCTCTCATGTTTTAAGGATTTCTCTCTTACTCACTCTCGTTCTCGTTTCATTTCTAGCTGTTCTTCTCTCTCTCATTGTACCATCGTCACTTTTTTGGCTTTTCTTTAACTTTATCTGTCATTTTCTCCTTCTGACACTATCTTTCCCTCTTTTCATTCGCTTTCTATCTCTCTCTCTCTCTCTCTCTCTCTCTCTAATTGTTTTTCTCTATCGCATTTCCTATCTCTTGTTTTCTTTTCTTTAATTCAAATTCTCTCACTTTTTCTCACTCACCTTTCCACTCTTTCACTTTCACTTTCACTTTCTCTCACTTTTTCTCTCACTTTCAACTCCTCTCTTGTTATTTTTCATTTTTGCTCTCATTTTGTATATCTGTAATTCTCTTTCTCTCTTTTATCTAGCTTTCCTATCTCTCTCGTCCCTCTTTCACTTGCTATTTCTTTTCTCTCTGTGTTATTCTCTTTCTATCTTTATCTAGATTTCTGCCTCTCTTCTCCCTCTCTCACTTTCTGTCTTTATAATTCTCTTTCTCTCTTTTATCTAGATTTCTTCTTCTCTTCTCCTTCTCTCACTTCCTGTTTCATTTCTTTATGCGTCATCTCTTTCTTTTTTTATCTACTTTTTTATCTCTCTTCTCCCACTCTCACTTCCACTATCTCTTCTCTCTTTATCATTCTCTTCCTTTCTTTTTTCTATCCTTCTCCCTCTCGTCTCACATTCTCTTTCTATATTATATTAGATTTCTGTCTCTCTTCTCCCCCTCACTTCCTCTTTGAATCATTGTCTTTCTCTCTTTTATCTAGCTTTCTATCTCTCTCCTCTCTCTCTTTATCATTGTCTTTCTCTCTTTTATCAAGCTTTCTATCTCTCTCCTCTCTCTTTATCATTCTCTCTCGCTATCTCTTTTCTCACTCTCTCACTTCATTTCTCTTTTCTCTTTGTGTCATCCTCTTTCTATCGCCTTCGACATTACTTTTTCTTTTTTTGATTCTGACTTTTTTCCTCCTCTTTTTTTTCTTCTCTTTCTTTGTTTTTCTTTTTCTATTTCTCTTTCTTGTCTTGCTTCCTGCATTTTTGCCGTTTAGTCTTTGTCATTCATTGCTTTTTTCTTTCTCTCTATTTTTTTTCTTTTTGTTTTAGACTTTCTTTTCCTTTTCACCTCTTTCATCCTTCTTACTTTCTGCTTTTCGAAGTTTCTTCTAACGGCAAACATGTTGCCGTGTACAACCTGACGGCCATTATCATGTCATGTTCATATTAAAAAAGAATCTAAAGTAAAATGAAAACAAATTTAAAACACACATTTAAAAAAAAAATAACAAGTAAAAGAAATGATTTGAATACACAAAATCTTCTCACTTCTTGAAGGGAAAAATGCAATTTGCAACTCAAAGATGATTTTAAAAAAAGTTCAGAACACTGACATTTTTTCTATTTCCAGTTTCCTTGTGTTAATTATTTATTGAATACCGACTTCATCTTCATTTACAAGATTTTTTTCATTTCATCTTCAAATATTTTTTACTAAGGTTATTCCTTTAATTATTTCGGACAACCTTTTATGACCTATGCACCTTACTCTCCTTTCTCAAACATTTTCTCCATGCTTACTCTCCATTTAAATTCCAGTTTCACATTATGAGACTTGAAAGTACAGATTTTACAATCTAGTGAGAAATTTCAAAAGCTAGTAACCGGGCGTCTTTGGTTACTTGGGAAATTAGAAATCTGTTTATATGTCTGAGATGAGGTATTATAATTATTTACATTATTATACTACCATATTCTCAACGTTTTGGCCGTTGTACGCTACAGCCTTCTTCAGGTGATTGGAATTTCGATTCTAACTCTTTATTTGGAGATTTGAGTTAAAGGAAAATAACTGCGGCACTCGGAAGAGGCATGGCGCGTGGAACTAGAACAATCCACTCCGGTTAGGTTCGAAATTCCGATCACTTGAAGAAGGCGGGATGAAGAAATGGCAAGTTAATTTAAACGCCCCCAAAACGAAACTGCTATCATTTAATCATCTTAGAGAAACTTTTGTGACCTCCATTAACATGGCTGATGCTAACCTTTAGGTGAGTGACTCGTTGATCTTTCTCAGGCTAATGTTTTCCGCTAACATGAAGTAGAAATATGATATTGAATCAATTCCTAGATCTGCTGGTATTAAATTTGGTTCCCTGTGTGGTTCTAGACGGTTTTTCTCGCCTGAATATATCAGACATTTATAAGTCTACCATTCGTTCAACGATCCTATGTTGCTGTCAAATCTGGTATGGTGCGTTTACTCCGTATTTTCAGTTTCTTGATAAAATCCAAAGAAGAATCTGCAATATTATCAGTTCTGACATAGCATCTCGGTCACTTACCACCTCCGTAACGTATCTTCCATTTGCCTTTCTCTTATGAAAATTTACCCACGCACGCATGGACTCTCCCAGCTATAAATAGGAGCAGGTACTGCCTTTTAGAGAGGGAAGTTTCCAGCATTCAGCTCTGACAGTTGGACCGAACATTCTTGCTGTAACACTCTCATTTATTTATGTTTGTATTATTGTTTCTGTTAATATATTTGTTTAACACAATTCCTCTTTTGTGTCTTCATTTCTGCCCCTAACAAGGCCACAACACTTTCCTTTAAATATTTTCATGGTAAATGTTCCTTTCAGTTTTATTCTTCAGTGGGCTCGACTTTGCAAATTTAAGCACACTACTGGATTAGCAGTTAGGTCCCATTATTTTAGAGTTGAAATTACTAAATGTAACCGTAAGTTGTATGTTATAAGTTTCCTCTCTCGCGCTTCTCGCTGTTGACACTCTCTTCCTGTTTCTTGATTTTCGGTTAAAAATTTAGATGAACTGCAAATCGTTATATTCAGTTTTCTTAAAATTTATTCTTTATGGTCCTCTCTCCTCCTAATAAATGTTATTCTTTTTTTCATATTCTTTTACATTTAATAATCCCTTAGTGGCTTTATTGACTTGCTTGGGATGAAATGATATTAAAAAAAAAACTACAAAGAAATCTTTACTTATAATCACAAACAGTTACTTTAAATTTTTTGGACCTGACATTAAAAAGGCGGAAGATCTATCTGGCATCTTATCTACAGTCATTTTCTCACAGACGTACTGTGGCTTCCCTCTGTCTTTTCTACAAATATTTTCATGGCAGCGGCTCTGGCGAGCTACTTACACTAGTATCCCAATTATATGAATTTAAGCGTGCTACTAGGTTGGCATCTCGGTCCCTACCCTTTCACTGTCGAAACAGTTAAATGTAACCGTCTCTTCTCTCACACTTCCCGACAGTGGAACTCCCTTCCTCTTACTTGCTTCCCTGATAGCTATAATCTTGAAATATTCAAGTGTAATGTCAATCGACATCTTCTGATACCTTGATCCTGATCACCGTCCTTCTCGATATTCTTTTCTCAAACACCCCCCTCTTTACTCTTGCTCTCTCTCTGCAATCTCTTGCTTACTAGTGGCAGTTACGCCTTGATTGTGGTGATATGCTTAAAAAATGGGATCCATTTAAAGAATTTCTCTGAACTGAAGGCAGAACAGAACCAAAGAGAGATTTTAAAGAATTGAACAACAAATGAATAAAGTGATAGAGAGACATTTCGTCAACGTCCTGAAAGGTCATGGCAAAAAAAAAATACAGAAAAAAGAATTATTTCTGATATTTAGATTAGTACATCACAACGCCGAATGTTACGAAAAACCAGAGTTAGGTGAATAGTATCTGTCTAAATTTCTGAGATGAGGTATTATGTACATTATTTACATTATTCAGACTATTATCCTCATCTCTGTGGCCATATTTATTACAACGTTTCGGCCTTTCAGTATCTGTCTATATTTCTGAAATGAGGTATTATATACATTATTTACATTATTCGGACTATTGTCCTCATCTTTGTCGCCATATTTATTACAACGTTTCGGCCTTTCAGTATCTGTCTATATTTCTGAGATGAAGTATTATGGACATTATTTACATTATTCGGACTATTGTTCGCATCTTTGTCGCCATATTTATTGCAACGTTTCTGCCGATGTACTCTCCAGTCTTTTTCAGGTGTTTGGAATGTCAAAATTAACCCTTCATATTATTGGTATATCGGGTCCGTACCGATCCTTCAGTATCTGTTTATATTTCTGAGATGAGGCATTATGTACATTATTTACATTATTCGGACTATTGTCCTCATCTTTGTCGCCATATTTATTACAACGTTTCGGTCGTTGTATGCTACAGCCGTCTTCAGGTGATAGGAATGTCGAACTGAACACTTTATTTCACTCACTTGGGTAGACTGTTCTAGTTCACGTGCCGTGTTTAATGAATGTCAGTTATCAATTATCTCCTGTTAATTTATCTCTGAAAGTTCTCCACTGCCTTAGCCGAGTATTGAACTCACACTCTTTGGGTCCTGTCACTGAATCTAACTTACGCCTTTATCCACTGTGCCATGTGTCCTTGAGGAAGTTCGACATTCCAACCACCTGAAGAAGGCCAGAGCGTACAACGGCCGAAACGTTGTAATAAATATGGCGGCAAAGATGAGGACAATAGTCCGAGTAATGTAAATAATGTAGGTGAATAGTGTTTCGACAATCCTCGTCATTAATGTCTTGTCCTCTGAAGCATATGGCATCAATGCTAGTATCTTCCAAGGCACTCTTCCTATGTTTTTTAAGCATTTCACCCCAACCAGGCGGGAAGCAAGGGTTTCAGAGGATTTCGAACGAGAGCAGATAGGAGTGATAGAGGAAAGGATGAGGAGAAGGATAGTTGATAGATCAAGGCAACTGGAGATGTCGATTGACATTAAATTTGAATAGTTGAAAATCATAGCTATCAGTGAAACAGGAAAAGGGAAGGGAGTTCCACAGGCGAGAGGTGCGAGATATGAAGCTGTTGGAGTAGAAGAGACAGGTACATTTAACAGTTTCAACAGTGAACGTGTGAGAGCGGGATGCCTACCTCGTAGGACGCTTGAATTCATGAAGCCTGGGAACCAGCGAAAGCAGCTCATCGGAGCAATTACCATGAAAGTATTTGTAAAAAAGACAGAGAGAGGTGACGGTACGTCTGTGAGAGAACGACTGCAGACGAGATGCCAGATCAGGGTCAATTATATTGCATATCTGTTTCTGGATCTGAACAGAAGGGGCTCCAGGTCATATATGGCAGCAATACTTTATGCAAGTGCGAATGGTTGATTTGTAGATTTGAAGGATCGATCCTGGGGAGAAAAATTTCCTGGCGCGGCACAGGGAGCCAAATTTCCTTGCGGTGGACGATTCCTACACTGTTTCCACTTCATATTAACGATGTACATATATGGCTGTGAATGCTGGACAATCTCTTCACAGATGAAGATAAGAATTTGTAGCGACTGGGATTTAGTCTTATCGATGAACAGAGAGAGAAATATGGAGAAAACATGTGAGCAACGGAACGAATACAAGAATTACAAAGAAAGTTATTCTTGAAATCAGAAAATTGTAATTTCTGGCACAGATAATGTCGAAAGTAGGTGTGGAGAATTTAATATTTGTAGGTTACAATGAAGACAAGAAGAGCAGTTGGAAAGGAAGAATTTAAGTGAAAGGATGACAAAATACGGTCAAAGAGGAATGGTAAAGATTTAAAGCAACATAAAATAAGAAGTGATAGAGGGCTATGACTGGCTGACATGTCTTGAAAGCACATGGAGAATAAATGAATTGTTATAATAATGGAAAGAGAATGAAGAAAATAGAGAAAAAAGTTTTTCTTGTCGCCACAGCAGCGTAAATAGAAAGGAAATAGAAGAGGAAATACAAAAATCTTTTTACGGGTGAAGGCATAAAAATGAGATGAAATTAAGAAATTCTTCGTGTTGTCGGAAATCGAGAATCAGAAAGAAAGTGAGACGGAAAGAAAAGAAAAACATATTGTATTGCTTTTAGTTTTGCACAAAGAAAAGAAAAAAGAATAAAAATAAAGAGCGGTGCGACGCTAAATAAATGCCATAAAATGAAAAGAAACGTTTTCTTTAAATGAGATCAACAAACAGAGAAAAAGAAAGAAAGTACCAAGAAAAAGAAAGTACCAAGAAAAAGAAAGTACCAAGAAAAAGAAAGACACCTCCACAAAAAAAAAAAAAAAAAAAAAAAAACGTTAATAAGTAATTGGGTCCACTTGACCTCTTTTAATCCCAAAAATTACAACAAGAGCCGATCCAAGCCTCCGGAATATGTGTTTTGATTCCGTCGTCAAATTTCGTAACTCACAGAACAGATTGAAAATCAGAAAGACAAAGGAAAGTAACGCCCAGCATACCTGGCAAGCTTGAGAGAATGAATGTCAGAACAGGGTTTAGGAGAGATGGCAAAATGACAAAAGTTATTAAGAGCTACAAGAGACACAAAGCTGTGGAGAGCTGTGATCGCCAACACCCTAACGGGATACGAAATGGACATGACACAAAAGGAAAACTATAAGAACACCTAAATAATATAGTAAAGGAAGGCGATAAGAAAAGGCAAGAAGACAGAGAATGTATTGTTAGCAACAGGAGAAACACACCTAAGATGGGAACTGCAAATTTCGAGAAGCGAAAATCAAATAAACACATGAGTTTAAATAACTGGGAAATATATGGAAAACGAGACACGGAATTCAAAACGCGTATTGGAAAAGCAAAGTTGCCTTCGAAAAGATAAGCAAATAACTAAGAAACAGGAAAATTTAGTTACAAACAAATAAAAAAAACAGCTTCTAAATTGTTATGTAATATTAGTCGTCCTATGTAGCTTTGAATGCTGGACTATTCCATCACAGATTAAGGGAAGACTGGAAGCAACAGAAATAAGGTTTTTAGAAGAATACTGAGATACGGATTGCTTAAGTCATGAATAAGGCTTCGGAAAAAAAAATGAAAACAAGAAGGAAACTCTCATGCTCATAATCAGAAAGAGATTGTTGAAATTTCTAGGAGACGTAATAAGGAAAGAAGGCTAGGAGAATTTGGCACTCATAGGACGTTTCGAAGGCCAAAGAGAGAGATAGGCACCCACCTGCCGAGCTAATGTGAATGGATGAAAGAACGGTAGGCTTGGAAGGCTTGATAAACGTTACCTCAAAGGGTTAGGATATTGTGGCGAGTCATGATACCTCACATTCTGAAAGTGATTTTCCAAGCGTAGATTAGATGTGGCATAAGGCCGAAAGTAAAGGGCACCCAGTGAGGATCGAACTCACTACTCAGTCGTAATTGTTCTAGCGAGACAAGCTTGCTAACCATTGCACCGCCTCGAGAATCCCAACCTCGCATCCTGAAATGTCACAGCGGATAGAAGAAGAGATAAAAAAATGTTTAAGTCTTTCTCTCTCTCTCTCTCTCTCTCTCTCTCTTTCTTTCTTTCTTTCTTTCTCTCTACTTTGCTACCTCTTAACTGAAAATATTTTTAAGACATTAAAGAAAAAATCTCTAATAGGTATTACTCATATAATAATAATGAGGAAAGAATACTAGGAAAATGTGACACTCACAGTATATACTGAAGGCAAGATCAGCAGAGGGAAACATCAAGTAAGGCAGACAATGGACTGGGAGGAATGGTAAAGAAAAAATATTAACAGGTACGAAGGACAGAAATTTGTAACGAGTCGACGCCTTGAATGCAAACTGCACAGAGGAAAAGAAGGGGAATATTACCTCGACTTTTCATAGGTTAAGCATAAAATAGATCTTTTCACCTCATTTATATATATTTTGAGTTCACCCCAAGCAAGACAGTAAAGCCACTAAGACACAAAGGGTTATTGGGTGTAGAAGAACGAGAAAAAGAGAAACATTACCAAGAAGCGAGAACGTGTAGATAATGGTTGACATTGCATTAAAAGATAAAAGTTAGACGGAAATCATGGAACCGGAAGAGAGTTCCAGAATTGCGTGAAAAGGAAACTTAGTATAGAACTTCTAGCCTTGGAAATTGGTGAGACCTCAACGCCAATGTAGTACTGCGCTTAAATTCATAAAGTTTAGGTAGCATTGAGAAGAGCTCATCCGCACAAAATTATTTCTATAAAAGGAACGTGGCAACTTTACGTCGGTGGAAAACTGACTGAAACCGAGGCGCTGATTCTTCTTTGGATTTTATCAAGGAGCTCTAAATATATAGCAAGAGAATCGGAACATATGTAAAATCAATATTGACAAGATACTTTGGGGTAGATTAATAGAAAATTTGTCAAAAATCTGCTGATTCCGAGCATTATTGTTTAAACTATTAGCTATTTTCAAAGTTTTTTTGTAAGCTACTATAATAAACGGCATGTAAGTGCTGTTGTAGACAGTATAATAATTGCTGAAAGTGGGTATATTATTGAGCTTAATATTATTATTAACTAGCTTAAAAGCCGCCCTATCAAGTGGCATTTAAGCTAGCTCCTGTGAAGGACTCTTGATTAGGCCTTCGGCTTGTTCAGGATTTTGAGAGTCCCTAAGTCTTTGCATATTCTCAACATTGGAAGCTTTCCTGGTTGCCGTTTGATCTGGGTTTTTATTGCACATCACTTTCTTTTCTTTGATGCAACCTTGGCTCTTTTGATTCCAATCTGGTCCTCTGTTGGCAGAGATGTTTTTTTGCAAGGCATACTGCTGCCATATGTGATAGGCAACAATAAACTATGGAAGAACTCATAATTGATCACTGCATTTAAATATTGCATTATGCAAAAATGCCCTTACTTTCCGTACGAACAATTATTTTTATTTCATGAGTGACTTTCGCTGGATTTCGCAATTAATTTCGATTATTCCCAAATTTATTTCCAATTTATAAAAATTGTTATTGTACAAAATATTTACCACAAAAAAATCACGTACAAAACTCATCGAAAATAATAGCAGTAATGAAAATTTGCGAATGCAAAATTTCAAGTGATACCCTCTATTGAAAGTTAGAGAGTTGTGTCCCTTTAATTGTTTTTATCAATAGAAGCCAAGAATCCAAGATGGCGGAATCCGAAAACAATCGCAGTAATGAAAACTTGAGAATGCAAAATTATATGATTGTGGTTCCGGTTTTTAATTTGCTCACGTAATCGCCCTGATTCCAAAATGGTAAGAGTAAAGTTGAAAAAGTGTTATACAGTGACACACTGACATTCGCATTTATTATATCGATTTCCAAATACGGCCTGGATATTGTGGACGGGATTATAATTAATATTATTAAGGCTGGTTTCTTTTGTTTTTTTTTAATAAGATGGGCTTTCGTCATATTAAAGTCTTTTTTTTGTAGTGAGAGATAGGTATCACATTCGTCGAGTATGTTGCTTAGTGATTTTTCTGTTCTGGTTTAAATGTGTCCGTTTTGATCTCTGGTCGGAGAGATGTAGAGTCAGTTGTTTGACAAGCGGGTGGTGGTATGTCCAAAATAATTATTTATGGGATTGTTTTCGTCGTGAATACAGTTCCCTATGGAGCATCTAAATTCATCAGTAAGGTTCGTCTGGCATAGTTTTGATTTCGCCGGAGAGATGTTGTTTCTGATTAAATTGATATTTTCAGTTAGTTCACCACGAGTACATTTTTATAATGTTATAAAACGAATTCATCCCGTTTGTAGCTGGTTACGATAAAGTGGATTAATATCAAAATGAACTGATGTGAAAGTGGATTAATATTATTACTATTGTCTTTGTAAACCATATTATTATTTCTTAGTTCTGAAAGAATTTTATTGGTTGTCTATAATGTAGTTTGGGAAACCGTTTTTAACTAGCGTTCGTTTTATGGTACTAAGTTCTCTAATGAATAGCTTACGCACGGATGAGACCACGTGCGCTCACGTCCTGGGTATGACGAGAAACTACAACGACGTTCTTGGTAAGATGATAAACTACGTCCAACAGCAAGGCCTCTGATCATGAGGTTTTAAGGAGCGTGGAAACACCTCTTAATTGCTGGTGTTTCCAGGTCCACCCTGACCCAAGGTGGTAGCACCTGTTAGGGTTCCAACTATGGGCAAATAGTTAACCCCAAACTATGAAGGTGCTAAAATAGATTTTAATACCAGAAATACATTGTAAAAAAAAATATTACTATTAATACATGTTTTGAAAAAAACAAACAAACAAAAAAACACATTACCAGCAATAAATATTTTCGGCATTAGGTTGATATGCCATTGCCAATGCCATATGTCATTGAGGTTGATATGCCGTAAACAAAACCAAACCAAACCACGTGCGCTTTCGTTACGAAGTCTGTTCTTTTATAGCTAATTTTTATCTAAGTATCTCAACGGTTGAACTAGTGGATGAACAGAGCTACGCATTGAAGACATGTTAGAATAGGCGCCACTCGAAATCATAAGAGAGTCAGCAGTCCATTGGAGTTTCATAGCTGGATTCTGCGTGACGCATTCCAAATGAGCCACAAAGGAAGGTCATGAAAACAAGGGTGTGGTCCACCTTAAACAAATTCCCACCATCGGCGCGTTCTTGTTCTGTCATTTTCTTTCACCTTCAACGAACTCTTGCGAAACCAAACGCCGATAGGGACTGGGCGACGGGAGCAGGTTTTTGGTGAAAATGGAAACTTCTAGATCAGAACCTGCACGTTAGCCAGTTTAGTCATCAACGCCATTATCGTAAAGAAGGCGATCAGGAAAATAGAAATTAAATTCATGGATACGATATAAAGCCGACGATATCTAAGTGGACATTCGCTATGAGATGACGGACGAGGTTTTTTTTTTATAGTGAGGTGGTGATTGTGGAGATGGGGTTAGGAATGAGAAAGCGGCCGGTCGAGTTCGAATTTTGATTGAGAATGTTGCATTCAATTTCGCACAAATAAAGTAGCATGCCCAGAAATGAGCATCCATGATGAATATAAGGAATCGCATCTTGTGCATTCAAGTCGAGACAGATCACAGGATAAAATGGCGAATGCATTGTTAGTGGATTCTACAATAACCCCAATGAGTAAAATATTTTGTTCTTGCTAAGTACGTAAGTAAATTTTAAAAATTCTTTTTCAAATGTAGTTTAACAGTTGTATTGTTGTTAGCTAACAAGAATACTGTATATACTCGCGTATCATGCGACTTTTGAAGACCTAATTTTGAAGCTAATTTTAAGGGTGTCATATCATACATGAGATATAAAATTATCGTATGTACTGCTGGCCATGGCTACGTCGTTGACCAAACTATATATGCATTTATTCTAGGCAAATTAGCTAAAATTTGGTCTTCAATATAGTATAGTATATACTATATATGCATTTATATATTCTATATATATATATATATATATATATATATATATATATGTATATATATATATATATATATATGTATATATATATATATATATATATATATATATATATATATATATATCGTATATATATACTATATATATATATATATATATATATATATATATATATATATATATATATATATATATATATATATATATATATATATATATATATATATATATATATATATATATATATATATATATATATATGTATATATATATATATATATGTATATATATATATATATATATATATATATATATATATATATATATATATATATATATATATATATATATATGTATATATATATATATATATATATATATATATATATATGTATATATATATATATATATATATATATATATATATATATATATATATATATATGTATATATATGTATATATGTATATATATATATATATATATATATATATATATATATATATATATATATATATATATATATATATGTATATATATATATATATATGTATATATGTATATATATATATATATATGTGTGTGTGTGTGTGTGTATAAGCTTTATCAAAGAAAGTGTGTTCAAATTTATTTCTAAACGAAATCTACTTTATTACTTATTTCCTCTGCTCTCTGACTTAACAACTGTCTTTATCATCCCAAACAGCCATGATGGCTTCATTTCGCTTTTCGTCGAAACCGCGTCGGGTCGTGCCAATTCCCTGCTGCCGAATATTGGAAAAGCGACGAAACGGACGCCTTTCATTAAACGACGCATTTTCTTTTCCAGCAACTCGGTCGCCATGAAATAACGTTAGCTCACGAACAGAATGAACAAGTCACAGAGTTTGATCACCCCCACTCATTATCGGTCTGTGACAGGGGTTCCCAAACGATTTGGCGCCATGCCTACTTCGATATTTCTAAAATTCTGGTGCCCACCTCTAATATTTAATTCTTACATATTCAAAATTTTACTGAAATTCACTTGAAGGAAGCTTAAAAGATCATTAACTTCGTCTCTAAACAAACCTCCAAAAACCATGGCGTCCATGAAAAAGAAAAAAAATTAAAAGCTAAAAGACAGTTATATATATAGTTTCAAAACATATAATAGAGAACTGAAAGGCAGAAATATAAAATATTTGAATGAAAGTTTTGTATTCTGTAATATACTTTGATCATTTTAATCATGAAATAATAATTCAAAATTAAATTTGAGCTCATCACAAAATGACTGTTAGTGAGATCCTTGTATGTCATGCTTACTACAGATAGATTTTATATTAGGCACCAATTTAGTCAGCTAAAGCCTCAAGTCTCCTCGTTTAGTGAAATCCATTCGATTTCTTTTCTTCAATAACAAATCATTTACAGCCACATTCAACTAAATATGAAGATGGAAATGGTAACAATGGTTGAATTTGGGTATTTAGTTACTGTGTTATCAAAAAGCAATGTCATAACTCCTTTTATATTGAATAAAGTTTTAACAGACTCATGATTTTGCATCTCCGAGAGTTCTTCTTTGTTCTTCATCGAAACATCAGAAATATCAAGTAGCATTAGATGCATCAGCCATATTGGAAAATCAATTTATTTTAGATCAGAAAGAAGGGTGCACATCGTACGCATGCCCGACCAAAATATTACCATGCCCCACTGGGAATCATTGTTCTATGACCTCTGCCGGAAGTGCTACACATACAAAAGGAAATAACCAATTTCAAGCTTAAAATGTTTGTGTCATTTTTTAGCATTTTTTCATAGCTACAGTTTTAAATTATCTGAAAAATATATTTTCATGCCATTATCAGTTATGGAAAGTCCTTAATATTTGACACTTCGACGTGGTGATATAGTTGGTAAATTTATCTGAAAGTTCAATTAAAACTGAGAAATGAGTTTCATCTTCTGGTTGCTCCATACTTGCGGCCTTGTGTCACATCTAAGCTACTCTCAGTAAATCAGGAAATTCATTTATTTTCGGGTTTTGTTTATGGGCACTAAGAAAAATGAAGGAAATACGGTGAGTTGAAAAGTTCATAGGATGACCATGGGGGAGTGATGCAAGAACCGTGACACCCAGCATGAGTTAATGTCAATTCTTCTTATTAATAAATGCACTGACTTTTCAAAGATGACTTCAAAAGTAACTAGTACTGATTTTAAAGTAATTAGTTGTGACTTGTCTTGAAAACGAACAATATTTGTCATCGTGGTATTATCAAGAACCTGCAGGAAAAGAGTTTAACCCCCAAGGACATATATACCGACATGGTTGCAACATTAAAGGATGACGCCACAGTTTTATCAATAGTGGAAAAGTGGGCATCTAAATTTAGGAGGGGGTGAAAGTATCTTGAAAATGATCCAAGATCTCAATGTCCTGAAATTGCCAGCACAGGGGAATAGATTGATCAAGATCAGATAGTGTTGGCTGAGTGGTGATTCATTATAAATCAAACAGCCAATGATATTAGCAAGTTGAGTTGAGAATATTCAATATCACGACGAAAGTTTCGGTTCGGTGGGTGCCACGTCTTCTGATACCTAATCAAAAGCTCACCAGGCTGATCGAATCACGGAAAAAAACAGACATTGTTCGAGACAGGTCCAGTTGATTCCTTGAATGTTTCCTAACCCAGGATGAGTGTTGGGTTCATCACTTTGAATCAGATACAAAGAGACAAGCCATGCAGTGAAAAAGCTTGACCTCACCTGATCCAAAGAAGGCCAAGGTCATTTCATCTGCACGGAAGGTGATGGATTCAGCTTTTGGGGATGCGAAAGGCGTTGTGTTTATTGACTATCTTCAGAAGGACCACGCCATCAATACTAAGGCAGTTACGGAAGTCTATCAAGCGAAAATACCAATGAAAACTAACGAAAAGATTTTTCTTTCATCAGGACAAGTCGTTGGTTTCAAGGACTAATTTGCGGGACTATGGCTTTGAACTGATTGATCCCCCTCCCTATTTTCCTGATTTGGCCCCATCTGACTATCATCTGTTCCCCAACAGCACTTGGCTGGAAACCAGAATCACAATGATGATGATATATCTGCTGTTGATGACTTTTTTGATCAACAGGATGAAAGCTTCTTCACCAATGGGATCCATGTACTGCAAAAATAATGAAAGAATTGTGTGGACTACAAAGGAGACTATGTTGAAAAATGATAGTCATTTGGTTACATTCCATAAGAGTATAATGGTCATCCTATGAACTTTTAAGCCGACCCTCATATATACCATTGAATGTCTAAAAAATATCAAGGGAACGGATTAATTAAACGTCTGGGTGTTCGTCTTGCTTCAACTTGGTCTCAAAATAGGCTTTGATGTCATATCTGCTGTTGATGACTTTTTTTTTACCAATAGGATGAAAGCTTCGTCAACAATAATGGAAGAAATGTGTAGACCGAAGGGGGATTATGTTGAAAAATAAACTACATTTGGTCACATTCCATTGGTTAGGTTTTGGACTTTTCAACCGACCTTCGTTTAGCTTTTGGAACAGGATTGATGTATGGCATTGTATGAGCGTAAAACGTGCAAGAAGTGAAGTTTATGGGGTTATGAACGAAAGATAACGGTTAAACCTAGGCTCGAAGAGGTCAAGATTGTAATGGGTGTGTTCCACAAAGCAGCAGCCCTTGAGAAGAAGCTGTCCAAGTGAAACTTATTTCTTTCTAATGGAATATGATTGGAATGGAGATAAGTCAGCCTTTTGTACGGGGTATGATGGGTCCCAGTTCTAAAGAACTAAAGAATGTAGCTCGCCATGGAAATAACGATAGAACAGCGAGAGCTTTGCAACATTTTGTCTGTAGGAAAGAAGTTGTTGGGTGGAAAATAATTCATCATATAAAAGTCTATTTACATTATTCGGACTATTGTTGTCATCTTTTTCGTCATATTTATGACAACGTTTCGGCCTTCTTCAGGTGCTTGGAATGTCGAACTGAACCCTTTATTTCACTCACTGGGGTAGACTGTTCTAGTTCCACGTGCTATGTTTAATGGATGTCAGTTATCAGTTATCTGATGTTAATCCCCATCTCCAAGTTCTCCCGTGCCTTAACCGGGTATTGAACTCACACCTTTTTGGGGCCTATCAATGGATCTAACTAACGCCTTTATCCACTATGCCATGTGTCTTTGAGGACACATGGCACAGATATAAAAGATATAGACAGATATAAAAGACTGGCAAGTGATGACTTGATAGATCAAGCCCGGATATGATAGCAATGCTCCATTTTCGGTCTGATCTGGCTTTTGTAAATATATAGCATAGCAGGAGGAGTCCGATACTTACTTAAGCGATACAATGAACCGGCCATGTTTCCAGCATTTTAGCCATAGATCGGGCCTCATTTTGTGCCTAGTAACCCATTTCTGACACCGGAATGGGTTACTAAGCACTTGATCGTATTTCTTAATCTGTGAATTATCAGATTATAATCATAATCTTTATTCTATCGGTCGATTGGCCCTTCAGTTACTTCATGAGCCCTGAAGTTGTGAAGTTGTTTTGTTAATATTCCCTGAATATATAAGTTGAGGTGAGGGCATTATTCTCGGAATTACTTGTATTAATACCCTCGTCAATGTACATGACAATATCATATTCTGTAATATTTATTTGTCAAACAGGAATTAAAATATCAAATTTGTTTAAATGAAATTTAATTAAATTAAAATAAAACTGTTTTCCAAATGACGGCAGTTATGGAAACCAATTTTCTCTCATTAAGAAGCACAGAAGAAAGAAGGAAAGATAGTAAAAGAAAGCAAAGGAATCAAAAGAAGGAAGGAAGGAAGGAAGGAAGGAAGGAAGGAAGGAAGAAAAGAACGAAAGAAAGTAGAAAATGAAAGGAAGGAATAAAACAACGAAGAAAGAAAAGAAATAAAGGAAGGGAAGAAGGAATGAATGAAGGAGGAAATGAATGGAAAGATGCAGAGGAATTAAAAGAAGCAAGGAAAGAACGAAGGAAGAAATGAAAAAAAGAAAGAAAGAAAGGAAGAACGAAGACAGAAAGAAAGGAAGTGGACAAAGCAATGAGTAAAGGAATGAAAGAAGGAAGGAAAGAGGGAAAGAAAAATGGTAGAAAGGAAAAGAGACGGAAAGGAAGGACGAAAGAAGTAAGGAAAGGAAGGAAAATAACCAAGAAAGGAATGGAAGAAAAGAATGAAACGAATGAAAAGATTGAAAGAAAGAAAGAAGGAATGAAAGGAAAAAAACACACGTAATAATCAAAGGAAGGAAAGTAACAATGAAAAGAAAGGAAATTTGTAAGTAGTAAAGAGAAGAAGCCAGAGAAATAAGGGGAAATGGAAGGAAAAAGGAAAGGAGTGTGGATGAAAGGAAGAAAGGAAGGAAAGTAAAGTATGGAATTCTACCTTACACATATTGTTACCAAAGATTGTTAGATATTTGTTTAATAACGATACTTAGTGAAAGCAACTTGTAGATACACACTGACTGGTTCTTTTTCCATAAAATGGGACATTGATATCTCCCTAGGGAATACGATTTTGCTAGTATTTGAATGTATTTGCAGTAAGAGAGCAAGAAGAACTCGTTCTAATTTAACAAAAGCTCAACAGATGATCCTGATTTGGATTAGCGATCTTTCCATAGCGTTTCTGACTGGCAATCGGCGATCAATTTTAGGGATCAGTTGAGGCTGATTTGTTGTCAATTGATCTTTGTTATCAGATCATTACTTTTTTTTTTAAATCAATTTTTTTTCTGAAATCATTTCTTATTTTTCTTTTCTTTTCTTTTTTTAGCTTTCGGAATATCATTTTCTTTCTTCACCACAAAAATATTTCCGTTGTAGTTCTTTCTGTCTTCCTTCTTCCAACACTTTTTCTTTCTTTGACGGTAAAAAATAGAGCTTTATTCTTTCCGTAGGTATCTTCCGTTATCTTTCCCCCCCTTTTTATTTTTCTCTCTGTTGTTTTTCGCCATCCAAACTTATTTCGTTTGCTTGTTCACGTAATTTTTTTTGCCTTCATTCTAAGCACTGGCCAATTATTTTATTGGTCTTCACTCTTTGGAGAATTTTCTCTTACTTTTAAATTCTCTTGTCTCGTTTATTTTTCTTTAGTTTAGTTTTTCCTCTTTATTTGTTTCTTGCTTTATTCCACCTTTTCTTCTTTTCTTTTCTTTTCTTTTTCTTCTTCTTTTCTTTTCTTTTTTGTTTTCTTCTTCTACTTCTTTTCCTTCTTCTTTTAAATGCAATGCAATACTACTCTTTTGATATTTATTCTGTTTAAGCATAGTCTGGCACACGGCCCAATGATCACTTCCTTCCTGCTGCAGCTGAACACGTAGCATTCTGGAATGGTCGATCGAGACCAGATTGTTAATTATCACTAGACGACTGGCGCCGAACTATTACTTTTCGCATTTTACTGCTCGACTAATTACTTTTACTCTTTCCTCTTTCTTCAATATCTTGCTTTATTTTTACCCCACCAACCACCCAAACACTTCCTTGCTGTTTCGCTTTCTCTTCCTTTCTCTTCCATTTTTACATCTTCCTCCTCGCCTTCTTATTTTCTTTTATTGTTGTTGTTATTCTTCTTCTTGGTCTTCATGCTTCATTTTCTTGTTCGTTTACTTCTCTTTCTTCTTCTTCTTCTTCTTCTTCTTCTTCTTTTTCTCTTTCTTCTCTTTCTTCATCTTTTTTCTTCTTCTTCATATGGTTCTTTATTTTCCTCTCTTTCTTCAACTTCTTTTTCTTCTTCTTTTCTTTCTTCTTTTTCTTTTTCTTCATCATCTTCTCTTTCTCTTTTTTCTTCTCTTTCTTCTTCTTCCTTTTCTTCTCTTTCTTTTTCTTGTTCTTCTCTTTCTTCTTCTTCTTTTTCTTTCTTCTTCTTGATCTTCTTCTTTTTCTTCTTCTTGTCTTTCTTCATCTTTTTCTTTCTCTTTCTTCATGTTTTCCTTCTCTTTCTTCTTCATCTTCTCTTTCTTCATCATCTTCTTCTCTTTCTCCATCTTCATCGTCTCTTTCTCCATCTTCATCGGCTCTTTCTCCATCTTCATCGTCTCTTTCTTCTTCTTCTTCTTCTTCTTCTTCTTCTTCTCTTTCTTCTTTTTCTTCTACTTGTCTTTCTTCATGTTTCTTCTTCTTCTCTTCCTTCATCTTCTCTTTCTTCATCTTCTTCTCTTTCTTCTTCTTCTTTTCCCCTTCCTTCTTCTTCTATTTTTTCCTTTTCGCTCCTTTCTTTTTTTTCGTTCTTTTCCGTCAAAGTCCGCTTCTTTGTTTCTTCTAAAGAAATTCTTTCTTTTGCTTCACAAACCTTTCCATTCAATAAGCGACTAGACAGAGAATTCGACATACAGACATAGAGAAAAAGAAAGAAAAAAACAGAGAGAGAAAAACATATGAATAAAGGAGTAGGGGTCAAAATGATAGACGCACAGACAGAAATAGCGATTGAATGAAAGAATAATCATTTTCCGATGTCATCTTAGATATTACCACCAATAAATGATTCGCCTTATCTCTCTTAATAACCTTTAGGCTTACCCCAATATATTAGTTGTTATTTATGAAATAATGGGATAACATTTTTATATTTGCATGTGTTATATATAAGCAAACTAGACATAGCGGTAAAAGCAATAAAAAAAGTGGAGTATCTACATTAAATATCTTTTCTTCCATAAAAGACAGAAACGCCAGACAAATTAAGTTCATATAAATTATTAAACAAAATAGGATAAACGCTTCTTTTTCTGCTCTTGGAAGAATAAAACGGCATCAGGTGAATTGCAAAAACACGTTAATCATTGCAGTAATGAGGATAACATATCTAAAGATATCTCTGTTCCAATGAAATAATACGAAATCGAGATTTGGTAAAGTACGAGGAAATGTTTTTATGCTACCCATAAGAGGAAGACAACATTTATTTTCAAATGTCCATTAAAAAGTTTTGCTATTTTGATGAGGGTGATACAAACTAGTAATATATACAAAACAAGAACAAATATCAAATCTAACAATGCCATATTTGTTTTTTCATTAAAGTTCACCCTGTACAAGTCCCGGGTCACTCAAGATAGAGGACTACGTTAAGGGGTCTTTTATATGGATAAGAAGGTAAGATAAAGTTTAACGTTAGACTTGAATTTGAGATAGAGAGTGAGAGAGAGAGAGAGAGAGAGAGAGAGAGAGAGAGAGAGAGAGAGATATTGTAGGGTAGAAAATCATTCGTCAACCACAAGAAATAGCAGACGCTTTTGGACTCTATGAAGATTGGAAAATGAAGGTCTGGGCAGCTCCTGTCAAATTATTGAAACAATATTTCATTTTCGGCCTAATCTGGATCTTATAAAGGTAGAGGATAGCATGAGGAGTCAGGTACTTACTGGAGTGGTACAGGGAGACGCTCATTTTACCCCCTATTTTTTGTACATCACAGTTGAGGGGGGATGTGAGTTTGAGACCCAATATTCTCTCAAGGCACGGAGACTCCTCAAGGGAACACCCGTTCATCATGACGGGTAGTAGATCGGTGGGGGTGATGGAATTTGCATTTATATATATATATATATATATATATATATATATATATATATATATATATATATATATATATATATATATATATATATATATATATATATATATATATATATATTGTGTGTATTTAGGCAGCAATTTTCATTGATGCATGTTTCATGAAATAATATAGACAATTGTTGTCTATTTTATGTAAATTCCTTTCATATCATCTGATAAGCTTAATAACATTATCATTAAAAGAAGTAAGAAAATCACAATATTGATACATATTTTTTAATCCTATCTAAGCATTCGGCTTACATAAGCCATTATCAAAGATGACATTACAATATATTAAACAATACACGGAGAAAACAATAATGATAGTCTGTTTTTGTTTACATGGAAGATTTCAAAGTAACGATAAACTCGTGCATACGAGACGCCAGAAGCGAAAATCGCAATTCAACTCATGACGTCATACGTGACCACGCGAGAGTGAAATCTGGAAGTATTAACTATGGGAAGCCGTTGGTATAAACCAATGGCTTCTGTTATCAACTATAGGCATTCAAGAATATTTGTGGAGATTTCATAGTTTATATTGCTCAGGTTAGGTTTTGTATATAGCTTCGAGAATTTTTAGTTTTTGTTTATTGGTTTCATGTTTAAGTATAGTTGTGTTTTCAACGAGGATTTTCCGGAATTTTGTACGCGGCTAGGCATGTGGTTTTAAATGCCTAAAATTTTATATATATATATATATATATATATATATATATATATATATATATATATATTAAAAATAAATTATAGACATTATGTTTGCTTATTTTTAATAAAATACGTTTAGACTCACGGATAAACTTTCATGTATTGGAATTAAATGATGTGGGAAATGTGCTATAACTTTGAAAATCGTTTTTATTTTCCATTTCCCAAATACTTTCGAACTTTATCTGAGATCATCTTCAGGGTTGTACGTAGTAATACAAAACTGTTTTTTGATATCCATGACTGTAATGTTTTTTTTTTTCGAGTACTTGCACACATTTCAGGAATACTGCTCCAAAATACCAGTATATCTATGACCAATGAGAAAAAAGCTTATGCAGTTTTCGCAGCAGCCGTTTCCAAGCCACTCACTCACTATAAAGTTAACAGTGATTCCACCCATGTAGTCAGACCCTCAGGCCATCAACAGTGACAGCAATGCTCTTCTATCAAAAGCGATGCCTGCAGCATCAGAGACTCTCGACTACCACAATGAGATAATTCATGGACTATCTCTCCCTTTAGTCTATATAAATCGACTACATATACTTGTTGATTTTGCCCACGTATCTATCTCGACTACTACTTTGTGTTATACCCCAAACGAACTATCAGTCTCGCACGACTGATATACATTACCTCGGAACGAGCAAACGATCGAACCATGTAGATAACGGTAAATAAAAAAACACTTTTACTTATGTTAAGCACGTCTTACATCCATTTTTTATTTTGGTACTTCCCCATTTGGCTTCTTGATAACGGTAAGGTCGCCATTACATCTTCACAAAATCTAATGTCGTCGAAACTTCAGATCAAAATCTCCGTCATATCTTTAAATCGAATAATCAGGCAACGACAATTTGTCAGTGAAGAAAATGAGAGATATCTCCAAAGTTAATATGTCAATATTATAATAATTCTAACGAAATTAGCTGCATTTTGAATAAATTTGGTTGGAATTATCTTTTGCTGAGTAAATTCAACTTTCCATCTCATTAAATTACACGAGAACTTTATGTATGCATATTGTTATATACATTATTATTATTATTATTATTATTATTATTATTATATGATTTATGCATAGCTAACCACTCGTATTTGAGGATACCCATCTACCAGGGCGGCTAGCCAATCCCTATTGAAGACGCCTGTTCAGGCGCATTTCTGTTTATTCAACACCCACAAAGCCCATCTCTGGTTTATACTGCAACTATGTTAGCGTGATCAACAATTTGAAGAATCCCCTCAGCCACGATGACTTATGGCATCGCTCAGGTTGTCGTCTACCCAGTTTCCTCTCGTGGGTACTTTTCAAAGGTGCTACACGCTGATATCGACACCGCCGGTCAGTCCCGGATCTCATGGACAGAATGCAAATGTACTAACCACTCGGCCTCGTACCCAATTATATAATATTATATTATTATTATGTTATAATATTAGATTATTATTATATGCATTATTATTATATTATATTATAATATTATATTGGATTTAAGAAAACGGCGTCCATTAAATGCGGTGATCTCCAGGTCTTCCTTCTTTACAAAATGAGAGATTGACCCCTGACACTCAAAATATTAAATCCGATAAATCCCTCATTAGGAGATAACCGTATTTAATGGACACTGTTTTCTTAGATCCAAAACCGTCAGTACCAAAATGACCAATGTCATCTTCTACTTGGCATTTTCTGATACTTTTCATCTACGGGCGCCAACAACAATTTTATTCGCAGAGATACTTTGAGTGGGAAAACAATGTTGAGACTTCAGTCGAATCTATAATTCAAATTATAATAAATTTCTATATCCTGAATTGGCTGTCACAAAGCTCGCGTTCGATGTCAGAGTTCGTAATTGAGCTCTGGAGTTCAACATGATAAAACGTTTCCCATTTTCTTCGTCTTTTTATGACATAAAGAGTTGAAGAAATTTTAATTATTCCACGTGTTTGGGATTGGAAACTACGCTCACCAATAAAAGTAAAATTGCAGGAAGAAATACTTGGACAGTATTCTTTGTAAGGTATTCAGGACCCTACCTAAACTAGACAAGAAATTACTTATTTTGGTAAAAAAGAAAGAAGTCTGAAAAAAAGGCGATAACGATATTTAAATCCTTCATAGCCAGAATATAGCAAGAATAGATGAAGCAGACTTGTTAGTAATAAGAATTCTCCTATCAAGTGACTTGGAGACTACACCCAATACAGCAATGAAATATTAATTTTGACAAGCGAACTGCAGAAGAACAAATGGTAAGAGGAATTTTAGATATTTCCTTATAAGCAAACACTCGGCATTTATTGAGTGAACAGCCAGTGCTACTCATGTTCGAGTTAGGATTATCTTTTCTGGCCAATGGACCGGAATCAAAGTGAAGTATCTGTTCTCGTTATATTTAATATTATCCGTTTCATTATAAGGAAACATTCATTAAGACGAGATTTTTTTTGTTATATTTTTTTTAAATTGATTAATTCAACAAATTCAGCATTATGGATAAAGATAGTAAATTTATATAGTCATTTTTTGTGGCAATTGAAGTTTCTAGCCCTTATCTAATAAGGAAAAATATTGGCATTCACTGACCGAGTAGCAAGTGTTACTCGAGTTACGGTATTCATCACTTTCGGGCAATTGGACGGGGATCAAGGTATAGTAATTGTTCTCCTCATCTCCAATAGTAATGTTTCCATATAAGCATTCGTTAAACAAGCAAGCGAGTTCTAATGACGGTTGATATTTTTAAATTATCTCTATAAAAACATTTTTTTGTAGAGTGCTTTTTTTTTCGAGTCTTAGCATGAGCAAAACAAATTCACAGATTTGATAAAAAAAAAATTAACATCAATTTGATATTTTCTGAAATTTTAGTGAATTTTATATCGTGTTTTTCCCAGACTTAGCTTGAACAAAACAAATCCACGGATTTGAACGGAAAAAGTCACCAGAATGACGTCAAAATCCGCCAAATTGTTTAATTCTTTAATAGTCAGTTGTTCTTACTTTAATTTATAACGTATAACACTTTCGCCCCAGCCCCTCACGGGGTTTTTTGCTGTTTCAACCAAAATCATGTGAATTCTAAAGGTCCTCCTTGCTTACTCAGCTCTCTTCCAAGTTTTAATCAAAAAAAATTATTTCCACCATTTCCATTGTCTGCTAATGATCCAGTTTCAATGGGTACAGCTCCTGCCCTAAATCAGATTTTCTATCAATAAACAAAAATACTCTGATCTAGTTTCGCTGTTCAAATCCACTCCAATTTCACTAAAAAAATATACGTGTGTGTGTGTGCGTGTGCTTCCTAGACTCTCTCTGTCACATAACGTATATAAATATAAGTAGAAAAGTTACAACACATTCAACATTATGGATAAGAAAATAGTGAATTTCATATAGAATTTTTGTAGATCTAGCAGTAGCAAAAAAATAAAAAAATTCAAGAATTTGGAAAAAAAAAGAAGCCGAATGACGTCATAATCTGCATTTTTCTTTAACAGTTATTTATGCCCAGATTGATTTTTTATATCAATTTAGGTAGGGAAAATGAAATGATAGCGAGGGTCACAAAACACTGATCGGAGCCCTCCAATCAGGCTCTCCTCAGGTCGGGTGGTTCGTGGGTAGAGCGCGCCCGCCCTGCCTGAAAGAGCTTGGTGCTATACAGGTTATCTACATGGAAGTCTTGGACATACGAGTCTGTTTAAAAACATGACTCATTTTCTTAGCATAATGTTTTTGTTTAGTGGCAACTTGCGGTGTTATGCAAAACTACTTTTAGCGCAGCCTATTCTAATTTCCTTATCTTCTGTAGAAGATGAGAAAACTCCAAATCGAGATCCTAAAACTGAAAGAAAACTATTGCCCAGATATTTCAAGCGAAAAACAATATGATTTTGACTGCGCAGAGGACATTTGAAAAAATAAATGAAATGCATATTAATCACAGTTAATTCAGACGATGTAGGTGAGATAAGGCAATCATTTAAGTCTCCATTTCTCGAGCGATGTATAAAAACCCAGTCATTGTTTGTAGCATTTGCAGTGTCGATGTGTTATCTTTACGCCCAAGAGGCTCTGCCTTACAGGGTTAAAGGTTTGCAACAGGGTTTTGAATGCCTGGGTGAATTCCATTGCATTCTCTAGCGTTGTCACGGTGATTCGTGAACCACTCTCCAGCGAGAAGTGGACAGATCTCTTCTGCTAAAATGTATCACCTCTCCGGTAAATCGTGAGCTTCGTCGCTGGAAGCACTGTAAAGGTCTCACGCTACTGCTCTCACATACGTTCACTATTCTTTGCCTTTCAGTAGGATTTTATAATCCATCTGCGTTCCTCCTCCTCTGTTAATTTCCCAGCCATCCTTCAATTAGCACTTTACCTGCAAAACATTTATTATTTATTAAAAAGTAAAAATTATAGTAAATATAGTATATATATTAAAAAATATTTGAATTAATTAAATTGATTCTAGTATTAAATAAATCCGAGAAAGACTATTAATATTGGTCAGTCAGTTATATGCCAAGGCGATCATGTATCTTTCGATACATGACTGACAAGGCAGATTTTTCCCGCAGTAGGTTGCTAATTCTTTCTGCGGTAGACTAATTGCTATCCAAGGCTAGAGAACCTGGTTTGTTCTGCTATTTACCCATAGCAGGAGGGAGAAGAGGATGAATACCATTCGCAAGAGTATTAGCACATATATGAATGTAATGTATTCGACTGGAATTCGAACTCGGCTCTTCGATTCCTCAATCTGAGCCGCTATTCATTACACCACCGTGCCTACCGATGGCGGTAATACTCGTATTATACTTACTGTATACTTCCTTTTGCATGTAATTTGAATAAATAATCAAGATGTTGACATTCCACACTACTTCAAATAAAAGTTTAGGAAATAAATCTATATTGATAATGGGAGTTGGGCTATAGAGACCAAATGTTTAAAAAAAAAAGTGGCGAAGTGTTTTATTCCACTCATTTGTGTCCAAATAGAATAAAATGGGCCAATTATTTAAAACTTTTTGAAAATTGGGATGGAGCCGGACCGAAACATGCCCAGACCTGCCTGGGGACCAAAAAATCACTAAAAATGGCAAAGTATTCCAAATAACATCAGTATTCAACAATAAATCTTCACCAAAATGATTCAAATGATGAAATTCTTGGTTCTACGTACGCAATATTGAGTCTACACATTAATTTCAAAAACAAGAGGGTTGCATTTTGGAGCTGAAATAGACCAAATTTCAGGAAAAAACGTGGACAAAATTGACTATTTGACTAATTAAAATCACTGAATACTTCAACATTACATTCCATCGAGACACGCTATCGGGTTGGTATTCTGATATACCTTAAAACAATTAAATACAGGATGTCTATAAAGTTCGTGTGCGCATAAAAATGTATAACTTTATTTGGATTTGCGATAGAAATAATTTGTGAAAAGGATTAGAAAGAAGTAAATCTATATGTTTTAAGGTTTTATTGAAATTTTATTTAAGTTTCCACATGTCCTCCATCATTAGCAATACAAAGAGTGATACGATTTTGCAGTTCACGGAAAACATTTGGCAACTGATTAACAGTAATACTTGAAATCACATTAGTCATTTTAGCTATACTTAAAACTAGGTACATTAAACTTCATAACATTTTTTACAGATTATTTCTGTCGCAGATACAAATAAAGTTATAAAGTGCACACGAACTTATGGACATGGTATATATATATATATATATATATATATATATATATATATATATATATGTAAGGTTCGATGGGTAATTTTTAGGCATTTTATATTTTTAATTTCGCGCATGCGCGTTGCTTTTTTTATTTTATCGTCTGCATAGTATAGTAGTGTCAGTTGGACACCATCTGTGAGAAAAAGAGCGCTATGATGCAATTTACTCCGCCAGAAATTTGGAGACGGTATATTGTACTTTTTAAAGTGCACACGAACTTTATGGACACCCTGTATATGTGCATTCAAATCACATGCAGTCTATGATGGACATTGCTTCTTCATGGACACATGACACAGTGGATAAAGGCGTTATTAAGTCTTACATATGTCATAACTCCTTTAAAATTCCTCGAAAATGGAGGAATTCGGTCAAAATTTGCTAAAATTGGTCTGAATTGCCGAAATTTCAGAAAATAATGGATGTAATGTCCAATGATAGAAAATCTAGTCCCATGTTAATACTGGTAAGAGCGATAACAGCTACTGGACTTGAGAAACCTATTTTCCAGAAAAAATGTTTTATTAGAAATTTTTTTTAATTACCAAAGGTATCATATAGTCGCGGAATTCGCAAGCAGCTAACTTAATCCACTGCCGCTATAATAATAATAATAATAATAATAATAATAATAATAATAATACAGTAGAATACTGGAACTTTTCAAGGCTTGAAATGATGGCCAACGGAAAATACTGTTACAATCTGGTTTGGCCATCTGTAGAGTGCCAATTTTCCCAGCATAAGACAATTTTCAAATTCTTCAGCCGTGTTGTTTCTTATGAGGCAACGAGTCAATGGTACTGTTGATTTTTACCAGCTGTTCTTGGAGTTTTGTAGGATGGAAAATCGTCTGGCTTGCAGACATGTCTGGAAGGAAAGTAAACAAAGACACCATCTGCGATAAGAAGAAAAATCCGCGGAAATTTTTTATGAATAATGAAAGACTCAGTGACTAGCTTGCATTGACACACCTTTGTGGAAGACAGACACATGTCAACATCAGAGAAAATTCCACATATGCATACATATAAACACACCTACACGGGAACTAATCTAAAAATACATTCCCGTATATAGACACATACATACGCATACACACAGATGTGAGACTTTAGAAAAATCATGGCATTAGGTGACAAAATTTGAAAACAAAATCGATGTATTATTTTTATCAAATTCTAGGAAAAGAATAAAGAATTTAATGGAAGGTGAGAATATTGAAAGAATAGAAGAATAAAAAAATATTGGCAAACACGAATAATGCCAGAATAGAAGAATACAGAAATAAAGGCAATGATAATAATAAAAAATTAGAAGAATAACGAATATAGAGGCAAAGGAGAATATTGACAGAATAGAAGAATAAATAATTTAGAGTCAAACGGAATAATAAAAGAATAGAAGAATAAAGAAATAGAAGAAAAGGTGAATAACGACAGAATAGAAGAATAAAAAAAGGCAAACGAGAATAATGACAGAATAGAAGAATAAAAAAAGGCAAACGAGAATAATGACAGAATAGAAGAATTAAGCCCATTTTAGCCTTCAATCAATATGACTGATGCTAACCTCCAGGGGAATGAAGTTACGCCTTCTCGAGCTAACATTCTCGGCTGACCTGAAGTGTAAAGATTATATTGAATTCATTGCTAGGTCTGCTGCTAAGAAAGTTGGTTCACTGTGTCGTGCTAGACAATTTTTTCTCTCTTTAATCTATCTTATCTATAAATCTACCATTCGTCCATGCTAAGAATATTGCTGCCACATATGGCCCCGTGATCCTGCTATTTATTTATAGCTCTTTGATAAACCCAGAGAATCAGCAATATTAATGGACATAATCTGGCATCTCGGCTTCAGTAATTTTCTTGTCGCCGTAACGTTATTTCCCGGTGCCTTTTCTATAAATATTTTCATGGTAATTGTTTAGATGAACTTTTTTCTGATATCTGGATTTAAGCGCAGTACTAGATTATCACCGTCCTGGGTAAGACGATAAACTCCATCCGCGTTTTTGGTAAGACGATAAACTACGTCCAACAGCAAGGCCTCTGATCAGGAGCGGGGAACCACCTCTTAATTGCTGGTGTTCCTAGGTCCACCCTGACTCGGGGTAATAGCACCTGTTAGGGACCCAGTCACGGGTAAATAGTTACCCCCCACCACCACAAAAGCAATAGGTCAAAATATTATGAAAGTGTAAAAATAGCTTTTAATACCAGAGACATATTGTAAAAAAATTCTTACCGGCAATACATTTTTGAAGGAAAATTATTACCAGGAATACATTTTTGAAAAAAAATATCAGAAATAAAAATCTTATAAGCATTAAATAACCCATTAAGGTGTTAATATGCCGTAAACCAAACCAAACTGAAACTGAAACTAGATTATCAACAAGGTCTCATGAAAATTTACAATTGGCTAAGATGTAATCATGAGTTCTATCCTTGATTCTAGTTTATTTTAATGTTTCATTAACGACGTTTCCGATGGTATCAGCTCTCAAGTTGATATCTATACGGATGACAGGACCATTTACTCTTGTCTCGATAGTAAGCCTGATGGGTTCGATAAAGTCAAAATGGCGGCTGCTGTCAAAAAAAGACCTACAGTCTGTTGTTAACTGGGGCAAAGGATGGCTTGTTAATTTTTAACGCTTTCAATACTAAACTGCTCTCTATTAATCACCTGGGAGAACCCTCTCTGCATTCCATTCAGCATGGCTGAGGCTAACCTCCAGGAGAGCGAGTCGTTGCGCCTTCTCGGGCTAACGTTTTCGGTGGATATGTCCATGCTTACAGCACCTGGTATTCCCAAGCGGTCACCCATCTAGGTACTGACCAGTTGCGACGTTGCTTAACTTCGTACAAGAACTTTGATATCGCTGTATGTATTCTTTTAAATATATCAAATCTCTACCTGTGAGATTTTTAAAAGGTTTATTTTTGCTTAGGTGTATTAGGCTGGTTTGTATTTCAATAATAGGAAGATGTTTTCCTTGCAAACGTTTCTGTATCTGATTTAAATTCAATAGGGTTCTGTCGATAAGGAAAGGTGTTACTTACATTTTTAAGTGTCACATACTGCTGCCTGCCACCACGTTGGCGACTGTGAGAGTCTCATGATATCAGAGCAAGACGCTGCTCGTGACTTACGTTATCAAACAATGCCTGTACATGACTGTTTTTTTTTTTTAATTGAAAGAAAGACGTTGCACTGAGTGAATCCCACTTTCTGAGAAAGAACAGCATCTCCTCGAAAGAATGAGCCAGCAATCATCATCGGATACTCTCATACTGCGGCTGTTAAATTAAAGTTTGCCTTTTTCTCGTTGGATACCTGCATGAAGCCTAAGAGGCTCAACACTCACAGTGGGCTGACCGTACGTCTAAACAAAACCACACACACACACACACACGCATATATATATATATATATATATATATATATATATATATATATATATATATGAATTATTATTCACACAAAAAACTAATGCAAAGGTTAATGATTTAAATGGCGAGACATCTATCATCGCAAACAATTCAAATAGTATACAAAAACCTCCGTATCCGTTATGAATGAAATGATCCCTGTTTATATAAACTTCTGCCGTATTAGTTCTTATTTTTACTACAAGCTTTCGTCTGTTCCTACAGACATCTTTCAGGTATAGAATAGATGTTCTTCTTGTTTTTCTTAGTAATAAGAGGACAACGAAAATATATGTATTGTTGTATCCGAAATGCTATTGAAAATGAGTTATTGTTTTTGGAGCGCGCATAAGCAACGCTGAGTTTGATTTTAATTTTTTTTAAAGTTGTGCGTTCTTATAAATATGGTGATGAACAAATTTTTTTTTCGGTAAATTTTTCTGTCAAAGTGGCATGAACTATATTGTTCAATAATTACAGTAATGTCGCACTTATTATCCAAAAGTCGCACTTGGATCAGTTATTTAAATTACGATAAACGTGCAATCAATTTACAAATACATGAATTATTCACACAAAAACTAATGCAAAGGTTAATGATTTAAATGGCGAGACATCCATCATCGCAAACAATTCAAATAGTATACAAAAACCTCCGTATCCGTTATGAATGAAATGATCCCTGTTTATATAAACTTCTGCCGTATTAGTTCTTATTTTTACTACAAGCTTTCGTCTGTTCCTATAGTCTGTACATCTATTTTCGTTGTCCTCTTATTACTAAGAGAAAAGCAAGAACAACATCTATTCTATACCTGAAGATGTCTGTAGGATAGAATCCAGGTAGAACTCAATGTCCAGGACAGAGTAAGAATATAATAAAAAGGCTTAAACACTAATATTCCATGATCATAATTTATTCCATTGGAATCGTAAATACGATCCAATTCATCAAACCTACAAATTGAAAAAGAAAACAGAAAAAAACAACTCCGGAAATAAAAAATAGAATTTAGAGAGAGTGTAAGTATGAGAGTGTGGGAAGAATGTTAGAGCTAAAGAGAGGGGTAACAGACGAGAGAAGTCTACGTAATTAGATAATTACATAATCATTTCCCTTGAACTTTTTTAAACTTCCGTAACGTATTTTTCGATTTTTTTGGTTTTTATAATAAAAATCTTTTTCACCCCTTCACTTGATCACATGGCTTCGCCTGCACGTGATAATATTAACGCGTTTTTTGAAGTTAAAAATATTTCGTAACGTTTATTTGGTTCGTATAAATGTAGCAATACAATTCACCTGCAAGACAATTGGTTAAAGTTAAAGGAAAAAATTGACCCTGATGATGAACGATGACGTTCGAAAGTACTCGGTTGTCTTTTGGAAAATATATATATATCAATATAATTTTGAAATAAAAAGTCTCATTCGAAAATATGAGAAAATACAAAAGAAAATCAGCAGGACTATGTGGTCTCTGGCGTTTAATATATATATATATATATATATATATATATATATATATATATATATATAGTGAACATAGAAGTCAACACTTAGAGGCGACAGTCTGTTTCATGCTAGGTACAATCGTCAGGCCACGAGTGCTGTTATTTTTCTCGGCTAATTATATATATACGGGTCACTTTTATATTGACACACGCTCTATCTCTGATATTGAGCACTTTATCCCATAAATATAGCACAACTTAAGACTATATTTCTTCCATATATATATATATATATATATATATATATATATATATATATATATATATTACTGAATACACATATACCTGCACCTGCGTTTGTAGAACTTTAAACTGACATCATCCTTTTTTTCCCAAAGGAAAAACGTACGATATAAACTTTAAGCTTGCATCATTTTTTCCCCAATATTTTTCTCCATACACTCTATATTTAGAATTTACACCCGAGTAATATATTAAGGTTAATGTTAACTTTGAGATTTCAATCTGAATATAATTTAGCGTTCTTCCCACGAAGCCCAGTATTTAAAAAAACAACAACTGTAATAAGCGGTTCAATCGCCATATGTGCGTAACGACTTGGGAAACCATGAAACTTTAATTTGCACTGCAAACGTAGGTCTATGTATATTTATTAATATATACATCATAACTCTGTTTAACTATAGTGAGCAGTGTTTTGTTTGCATCATAAATTACATATTTATTTGCTTATCTGCGTATGCACGCTATTGCACGTATATACACTTACTAATATCTTATTTAATTTATATTCACACTTATATCTATCTATCTATCTATCTATATATATTTTATCTATCTCTGTATATATATATATATATATATATATATATATATATATAAAGAGAAATGGTAAATCTTTTGTGGCAATGGATTTTGTTCCTTGAATAACTTTATCGATGTGAAAACGTAACAAGAAAGTTGAAACCATTGTAAGAACCTGGACGCAAATGTACTGCTCATGATCTGCTGATTAAACCACCTTCTGAAAATTGCACCACTTCCAATGGCCTAGTCAGAGTCCTTAGCATAACGCAACTGAAAACCTTTAGGCGATAATGGACAAACGTGCCCGTAATAAGAAAGTTAACACAGAAGATGTACTTTTTCGCGAATTAAAGAAATGCTGCAAAAATCTGGCGAGGGACGGTGACTTACTAAAGAATTTAGTCTATAGCATGCCACGAAGAATTAAGGCTGTTTAAATCAAAAGCTTACCCCCAAAATACTAAATCATTTTTGTCTTGTATAATGTACATATTTACATTTGTATTAATAACATGTATTAAAAAACGAAATCTATTACTCTTTGTCTTGGTAAAGATTAAAAAATCCTCTTTCTATGGGTGTATCCATTTTTTGCCTCGTACTATATATATATATATATATATATGATGGAGTCTCCCGTCGTTTTCGACGTATGTGTGTCTTTCAGTTCAGTTTTTATGTTTGTTTCGTATGAGACAATAATCCTTCACAGGATTTGCAAACAAATCCGCACGAAGGGTATGCTGAAGGATTAACTGTCATATGGGTTGATGTATTGACCCGAGATTCAGTGTTGGTTCTTAATTCTCTCAGATGGTTGAGACAATTCTTTTCAAAGTTAGTTATACTTCGGTATCAGCTGTTTTTCCAGTTTGCTCAGTTTTCAACAGCAAGTTCGAACTCCTCTTTAGGGATGTTTGCAGTATTTAAATTGTATTTAAGTTTATCCTTGAAGCGTAACCAAGGACGGCCTAAATTACGCTTATCATGAAAAAATCGGCTCTACATGAGGATTTTCGGTATCCGATATGAACTGTGATTGTATCAGAAAGGATTCAATACCACCGACACCTCATTTGATGAAAAGAGCAGGGTTAGAGATTTTGTCCTGCCGTGTATAACTGCATTGATGTGCGCCCTGTATGGCGTCCACGATTCTGACCTCTAAATTGTGGTGAGAATGACTTCTCGATAGACACTGATTTTTATTTTCAGTGAAATCCCATGAACATCCCATAGGCGATGCTTAAGCTTCCTAAAGGCATTGGTTGCCTCTGATGTTCAGTTAACTATTTTGTCATTCAAAGAGGCACTTGTATTGACTTTGCTTCTTAAGTACAAGAATGATTTCACATACTGCAGGTTGTTACTGTCAAAAGTAATGAGATTGGAAAAGTATGAACAGGTGTTTTTTTTTAACCCTTGACTTGATGAGGTGTAGTCGCCTTGGTTGATGGAGAACTCCAGTTTTCTTTAATCCGAATGCGTTGCATGAGGTGGAAAAACGACTGATGAGTGCTTGAGCTTCTTCGATTGAAGTGGCCACGATTGCAGCATCATCAGCAAACAAAAGATCACGAATACTGCTTGCTCGTGTCAGCGATTTTGATTTAAAACTTTGATAGTTAAAGAGGCCGCCACTTGTGCAAAATTCAAATTTTACACCCATATCAAAATCACTCAAAGCATGGCACAGCATGACCGAAAAGAAAAGAGCGGGAAATACAGGAGCCATGACACAACCTTGTTTTGTGACATTTGTTACATCAATGGTTTCTGAAAACTCTCCATTAGATAGAACAGATGCTTTCATTCCTTCGTGAAACGAGATGATAATATTTAGCATACTTTGAGTACTTTTTGAATACTTTCCAGAGGGTACCCCTGTTTACATTGATTTGGTCAGATCGATAAAGACGGTATAGAGTTCATGGTTCTTCACGCGAAATTTCTCAGCAGCCTGACGAAGTGAAAAATTCATATCAATAGTTCCACAACCTGAAAGAAAACCAAACTGAGATTCTGGATTTCATCAATGAGATTTTTGATTATTCACTTTGAGAATAACACCAGTGAGAATTTTACCAGCGATACTTTGAAGTGCAGTGTCACGTGTATTATCACATACAACCTTTTTGCTTTTATTCCTAAACAAATGTTTTTTGCAAGCATCTTTGTAGTCCTGTGGAACAGAACAAACCTTCCATATGACTTTAAAAAGCTCAAGGAGTTTCTTCACCAGAGTCTTCCCACCATATTTTAAAAAAATCACAGGGAATAGCAACTTTTCCAGGGGCTTTGTTCGAGTACAATTGCTTGATAGAATCCTGGATTTCCTTTAGGCATGGCTCAATAGACATCTGAGAGATTTCTGGTCGCTGGTGAATTGAAGCAATGACATTGTCATCGATGGCAGAGATGAAATTAAGGACATTTTCAAATTGTTCTTTCCATTGTAATATAATTTCCTTCTTGTTTGTATGGAGTGTGTTACTGTCAGACGAACGACATAACAGGTAAAATTCCATTTCCTTTTTGGGCTGTACATCTTTTTAAGGCCTTCATAGAATGCTTTGGAATCTTTTCTGTCAGCTGCCGCCTGGATTTCCACAGCCTTAGTAGACCAGGATTCATTCATTTTTCTGGGAGCATTTTGCACTTCCCACTTACACTGTTTATATATACGCTTTTCTGATGGACAATTTTTGTTGTTTAAGAATATTTTGTGCGAATCCTGCATCTTCTTCACGAGACGTTGAACGTGAGCCTCATTTACATCTAGCCAGTCCTGATGTTTCTTTATGGGAAGTCCTAGAATTTCAAGGGAGCTGGAATAAATAGTATCTCAGAGATTTTCAGGAGGATTCAATGTTTTTTGAGATCACAACTGAATCAAGCCTTGAATCGTGTGTCAAAGAGTTCTTTCTTCTTAACATCAGAATTCAGGGTTGAGATGTTGATTCGTTTAGCTACCATAGTGCTAACAAGTGGTTTCTTGTGTACGATTCGAAAGGATGCTTTGCTGCGTAGTAGAGCATGGTCTGAAAAATAGCAAGTGTTATGGAAAGAGCGGGTGATACTGAATTCTTTCGTGTCACGTTTCTTGGTGATAATATAACCAATCATATGCCAATCTTTGGATCTGGAAAGAAATCAAGTCTTTTATGACCACTGAACTGCTGATAACGTGTGTTGGTGATGGTGAGATCGAATTCCTGGCGAATGTCATATCTATCTATCTATCTATCTATCTATCTATCTATCTCTCTCTCTCTCTCTCTCTCTCTCTCTATATATATATATATATATATATATATATATATATATATATATATATCCCACACTGATCCAATTAAAAAATACAATTAATTATATACTATACTGAATTTAATGCAACCAACCTAGTCGCCCCAAACAATTTTTCTCCGTCAACTAGCATCTTACGAAAGACCAACATTGTATATCAATTTAAATGATCTTTGGGAGAGTGCGTCTGATAAAAAAGTGTTAATATATATGTTGGTTTTACAACGAAAACGTTGACGAGACGATTTACGTTTCACTTGAATGAGCATTGTTCAATCTCAGAACATTTCTAGGAACACTCATGTCCACATTCACAGTTTAGACGAATATTAGTCTAAAAGACATTAGTATTTAATCAAAATAATAATGAACAAAAAATTAAAATTTTGAAAGACCTTTATATAAGAGAATTGCAGCTCAAAATAAATAGTCAGCTTTGAGTATAGTAACAAAGTTCTTAAATTTTTGTTGCAGCAAAGTTTTAAATAAAAATACAAAATCAAATATAATTAAAAATCTTTTTCCTTTATTTTTGAAAAAAATTACAAAAGTTATCTCTCTTGCATAAGTGAAAAAAAAACTGAATTTGAAATGCTGTAAATGAAGAGAGAAAACTATTTTAAATTTCTGTAGCTAATGTACAAACATTCATGGATATTTCAATGATCTCAGTTGAGATTGAAAGTCCTTCGAAAAATAAAATTATTTGAAAGAAAATTTTGGCATTTTTCTTGCTCAATTTTCTACAGCCACGAAGAAATTATCTCGTGGAACTGAAAAGATTAAAACTAAAATAAACATAATACGTCAAAGTTATTTAGCCAAAGCTTCCTGAATACACACAGTCACCCACAGACAGCCTGTTGCATAGTACATCAGTGAGACTAGACTTCCGATGCCTTCGAGTTGGGATCGAACCCTGCGCGATACGGTATCAGTCAGACATGCCACCACCAAGCCGTCATCGCACGGCAAAGCGGAAGTGAAATTTTAACGTTTTTACCATGCGAAAGACGTCAATAGCTAGTTATATATATATATATATATATATATATATATATATATATATGCGTACACATACATACATACATACATATATATATATATATATATATATATATATATATATATATATATATATATATATATATATATATATATATATACATATATTTAGCTCTACAACATATTGAACTGTACGTAACATTTAATTTAAAACAGAGCTCAGTATGTAGTAGAGCTAAATATATATATATTTATATATATGTGTATGCGTGAGTGTGAGAAGATATTGGCTTTTATCTTATTGTCGTGTGTGACTATTGTAAAATGTCATTGCAAGACAGAATTGTGACCTACGATATTAAGCAATGTCGGTTCATGATGTATTTTAAATGGGAAGAAAGATATTTCATTGGTTTAATCCTACTCCCTAATGAGAAATCCTCAACGCCACTGAATACTGTCAAGCTGCTGATGTTACATCAGATTTTTCCTTTTCCGAATTGGATACCTTCACAAAGTCTAAGTGGGTCATACCACACACCTGAAGAACAACATAGATATTTCTGTATCTCTTGTGTTGGATGGTCGTTTATCCCCCCAAATGATTTATCTGCTCTTTCATACGACTTCATTTTAATTCGTTCGGGTGTCGCGTTACTCCTATCACAGGAACTTATTTAACCACCGATAAAACGATCATCCAGCTGAAAGTACTGGGCTATATATTTATCTCTAGGACACGCAGAAGAACTTGACTGCAAATATGCCACATCCTGATGTATCTACAACCATAAAAACCCTCAACAGCTGAATTATCGCCTCTTGACATTATTAAATCATTTCATCATTTTTTCACATCTAATCGCAAATAGTCTCAGATGAAAAACTTTCATTTTATTGAATGAGTTGAGACACAATTTTAGGGGACATGCTCTTCACTAATGATTCTTTTCGAGGCAACATACAGTCTGTCTAATATAAATTGACGGTATTTATTATTGACAACCTTTCTTGGAATAAAGTAACCGATGCTACGCAACTGTCAATCAATGCCGAAGCATCGTCGGTAGCCACAGCAATAATTTTCCTGAATTGTGGGGAATATTTTAATTTTTCAAATAGTCTTGCCAATACGAAAAGATTTTTACAAATTGCATCAGTTTTTAGAATTTTGACAAATATATCGGCCATATTTGACTTGCCGATAGTTGATACATCGACCTTGATGAAAACCTCAAATGAAAATGTTCTCTCCACACCATCTTTTATTTCGTTATTGAGATTTTCACTATATTCGTGCTTAATGTTACATATTTTAGAACAAGTTAAGCGTTTTTTATTTATAATATTTTCAACGATATTTTTAATTGCTGCTATAATTGTTTAATAAATAAATGGAGCATCTACTCCAGTGTCTCTCAACCGATTTTGGGCCATACCCCACTTTGGTATTTCTAAAATTCTGGTCTTCTCCCAGTAATATTTAATTCTTACATATTCAAAACTTTACTGCTATAATGATCCCTTCACAATTGCTAGATGATTTAATTTTCACTGTTATGTAAAGTGAGATAATCGAGGATGCCTTCAGTCCTTCTTTCTTATCAGACGTGGCAAGTGCCTTAAAGAATGGTTTTAAATTGTAATGATTTTTTTGCATTCAACGCCTGAAAAAAAATCCTGAGCTTTGATTTTCTTATCAGAGTAAATTCTTTCAAGTTATACTTTTTATCTTCGCAGGTTACATGGCAATATTTGCTAAAAGATTTATTTTTCCCATAAAAGGTATTTAGGTATTACGTCATTAATGAATTAAGGCAAAATTCCGAGTTTCATATCCTCTTCGGAATATTATACTTACGTTCTGGCATTACACAGTTATGCTTTCTAGAAATATGCTTAATCGACCTATAAACATTTGATGTAAAAAGTAATGTGCTCAAAATAAATCAATACTTTTAAAAAAGTTAATTCTCCCTGAAAAAATATTTGTGCCTTTCGTAAAAAAAAACAATGATCAATAAAAATTTTGATACAAAATTTTCTTTCTTTCTAATGTTTCTATATCTTCATTTCTCTTTCATATACCAAAGCCTTTCAGGACGTGAGAGATCATAGCTCTCCATAACTTCCTGTCTTTTTTCTCTGTGCCTTTTATTGTATCATTTATTTATTTGATTTGGGCAATTGCGAGTCCTTTTTAAGGTTAAATCACACTGAAACATCTATTACTCTTCTATTTTTGAAGTTAAGCAATGTCGAATCAATTCATTGCTCGGACACTTGGGAATACCCGATACTATAAGCGATTTCTTGCAAAACCGCTTGGGCATAGGACTAGTGACTTCAACCCGTAACGACCTACTTGTTATGGAAACCACATCAGCAACGCCAAATGAGTTTAAGAGTTGTGGCAGCGTAGTTCTTAGTGTCTAAGGAAGATGAGAGCTGTAGCCACATACTACTTAGTGTCTAAGGAAGATGAGAGCAGTGGCCACATACCTCTGAGTGTCTAAGTAAGATGAGAGTTGTGGCCCCGTAGTTCTTTGTGTCTAAGGAAGATGAGAGCTGTAGCCACATACTTTTTAGTGTCTAAGGAAGATGAGAGCTGTGACTACATACCTATTAATGTCTAAGTGAGATGAAAGCTGTGGCCATATACTTCTTAGTGTGTAAGGAAGATGAAAGCTGTGGCCACATACTTCTTAATGTCTAAGGAAGATGAGAGCGGTCGCCCCATACTTCTCAGTGGAATCTACAGAACTTAAGAAAAAGAAGGAGAGAGAAGTTTTTTATGTGCCATGTTTTTTCAGAATGTGTACGATCGTATCTTTCTACGACCTTTTTATATTTTACCCCGGTCAAGTGTAACATTTTGAAGCTTAAGTCGATTTTTTTTTACCTTAGCAATTTTTATGTTCTGTACCCCTTTCAGGACGTGAGCGATTATGGCTCTCCACATCTACCTGTCTTTTGGCGGCCTAGGTAACTTTTGACGCCTTACCATAACTCTTTGTTGTTATTTTGTCATCCATTATGTGGGTTGCTCTCTACCCCCCCCCCCCGCGACCTAATTCTTTTGTCTTCCGGGTGTCAAGTAATTTTAAAATTACCCAAGCTTTGTCTCCTCAAAATGCGCCTCAGTAATTTCAAATTTCTCTTTCTCATCACTAGCATTACATTCTCTAAAACCTCCTAATTACTCACATGTTCAGTCCGTGGTACTCTCAGCATCCTTAGTGTCTCTTCATCTGTGAAGAGATTGTTCAGTATACACTGCTATATAGGAATACCGATATTACATAGAAGACCAGTGTTTTGTGTGTGGACGCTTACATTTATTAAAATTTTTCTGATGTTTTTCTTTCTTTTGAAAGAAACGATAGACAGGTTGGGAAAAATCTCTTTAAAACGCGGATATTTTGTTCAATATCTTCATAATTCTCCTTCTTTCGAAAAATATTGGGTTCGAATTATTATTATTATTTATGTTATTATTATTTATGTTATTATTATTATATATATTATTATTATTTATAATATTATTATTATTATTGATATTATTATTATTTTTATTTTCTTTGATTTCTGGCGTTTACACATTTCTTTCCGGGTCCCGCCCAGGGACCTAAGGATAGAAATGGCGTCATGACTCTTTCCACTGACAAAAAAAAAAAAAAAAAAAAATTACATAGATAAAGCCCTTCGTAAAGTGTGGGCTGTACGTGTCAGAACAATTTTTTGTATCTCCTTGAGGCATGGACTTCCAGGAATCCCTTCAATTAGTCTACTGTAATCTTTTCCAACCAGTCCTAGGGCTCCAACTACAACAGGGATTGTTGATGTTCTCATATGCCACATTTTCGAGATTTCTATTTCAAAGTCCTTGTATTTTGACAACTTTTTGAATATCTTCAAAGATACATTGCGGTCTGCAGGGACTGTCATATGAATAAGGAGGCACCGTTTTTGTTTGTGGTATTTAATAACAATATCTGGGCAGTTGGCTTTGTTTGTTCTGTCAGTGTGTATTGTGTAGTCCCATAGAATTGTAACAGGTCCTATCTCTGTAACCGGGTCTGGGTGGTGTTCATACCATTGTCTTTCAGTTTCCTTCCCGTAGAAGTTGCAGATTTTCCAGTGCAGATATTGGCCCACTCTTTCATGTCGGGTTTTATATTCAGTGGGTGCCAACATCGTGCAACCTGATACAAGATGATCAATCGTTTGTGGATATTTATGACAGAATCTGCATTTTGGGCTGACACAATATTTTAGTATATGTGCTTGATAATTCCTAGTTAGCAAGCATTGGTCCTGCGCAGCAAGGATAAAACCTTCAGTTTCCGCTTTCAACCCAGCACTACGTAGCCACTGATGGGTACGGGTTTTGTCTACGCCAGCTTGTTTGGTACGGGAAGAGTATTGGCCATGAAGCGGTTTATTTTGACATCGCTTCTGTATCTGGTCGGTTGCATTCGTCCTTGCTGTCTTTTTTAGGTATTTTGCAGTTTCAGCCGGTGTATTGTGCTGTAGTTGCATCTCTACTCCTATTTGAAACTCCATTTTGAATTTGTTGGCTTCTTTCATTACGGAGTAAAGACGCTTACTACTTTCATGTTCCTTGACGCATACCATCATCCAGTCTTCTGTAGTTTCCAAATATCTTTGGAGGCCAATTGTTGTAGTTTTGTAGGACAGTTCTAGTTGAACTAATCATCTGCCTTCTTCGGATCTGGGCACATACAGACGATCAACATCAGCTTTGGGATGATGCATGCGATAGCAAGTGAGAAGCTTTCTCGTTTTGGCGTCCATTCGCTTAATTTCAGCTATGGTCCAGTTAAGGACATTAAAGCTGTATTGCACCACAGGGACAGCCAATGTGTTTATGGCTGATACTCTGTTTTTTGAGTTTAGTTCAGTATTTAGTACCAGACGTGCACGCCTGTAGTACTCTTTTCTTATTTTTTCCTTCATTTGGGGGTGTTGTATGCCATCTCCTTCTCTAATTCCTAGGTACTTATAAGCCTCATCATGCTCCAGTTCCCTAATCTTTGTGACAAAATCTAAATCTATTAAGGGTGTTTCTGTAATTCTACCTTTCTTGAATGTTACTTTTGCACATTTATCTAATCCGAAGCCCATACCTATGTCGTCACTGAAGTATTTTACAATATTGAGGAGGACTTTCAACTCATTGTCGTCTTTGGCAAAGAGTTTGAGATCATCCATGTAGAGTAGGTGATTGAATATTTTCTTATTTATTTTGTAACCATAGCTACTATTGTTCAGTTCATGTGTAAGAGGGATTAAGGATAAACAAAACAGAAGCGATGACAGAGAGTCTCCTTGAAAGATTCCACGTCGGATATTCAGACGGTTGGATATGGCAGTGCCCCCGGTGTGACTAAGGTATAGTTTGGTGTTCCACATTTCCATGCTGTGCTTAAGGAAATTTAATACCACAGGGGAGACTTTATACATTTCCAAAGTCTTAAGGATCCAAGAATGTGGAACACTATCAAAGGCTTTACGATAATCAATCCACGCTGCACTAAGATTTCTGCGTCGTCTTCTGCTGTTTGTTTCGAGAAAGGAATAAGTACGGTTCGTCAATACAGACGTGATCAACTTATACGTTGTGGAGAGACATGTTATCGGTCTATAATTTTTCGGGTCGTCTGTTTCAGTTGTTTTTGGTATGAGATGTGTAATACCTTTTAGTAATCCATTCCGGGATTTATTGGGATTATTTACAAGCGTTGATAATGTTTTTGCAAGAATTTCATGGGTAGATGAGAGATGATACAGCCAGAAATTGGGCAACTTGTCATTTCCTGGGGATTTCCATTTTTGGGATTTCGTTAGAGCTTGCCTAACATCATCTGTGGATATATTTTCCCATTCTTGCAGAGGTGTATCCAGCAGTCGTTCTTCTTCACGCCGTATCCATTCTGCATTTGGGTTATATTCCTTTGGGCTGCTCCAAATATTTTCCCAAAATGTCTGTACATTATCAATCGATGGTGGCCTTTCGACATGTATAGGTGTTTTTCCAATTTCCTGTAAAATTTCTTAAGATCTGTTCGAATATTTTATTTTGGCGATAGAACCTACAACGTTTTTCGTATCGTCTTGTTCTCTGTGCATTTAGCTGAAGTTTCTGCTTCGGCATTTCCTTGATTGATGGAATATCAATTAGGGATTTAATGTTATATTTCCGCTTGATCTTTTGCATTTACGTGGAAATATTAGGGTTTCTGGTGAGCTCATCTAATATAGAAAGCTCACATCTGATTTGTTTTATTTCTCGAATCAGTTTGGTTTTCCAAGCTGGTTCTCTGTGTCTGTTAATTTTATTTATTGTCTTGATCCCAAGTTTCCGAGTCGCTGCTAAAGCTGTTGCGTATATGACGTTGTTAACTTCTGTGATGTTTCCCGGTGGTTTATCTGTTAACAGTGTTTCCAGAGCAGCATTGTATATTTTCACGATGTGCTTGTTGGAATTCGTCATATGGATTTTCGGGAGCTGGTCTCTACCTGACAATTGTATGAAAGTTACTCTGCTGAGTACTTGGATGACGTCATTTTTCGCTTCGGTCATTTCACTGAAGATGACTCCAGCTACATTTTCTGGAGAACTGCAGGTTGTTTTTAAGGTAGAGTCTTGGGTTTCATTTTCTGGGAGATTATTTCGTATTTCATTCGCTTTAGCGTCCACCTCATTCTCTGTTGCATTCCTTATTTCTACATTCGTCTCAATAGAGTTTGAGTGATGGGTCATAGTATTTTGTCTTATATCTAATTTTATCTTATCTATTTCTGCCTTTGAGAGTCTGTTGTTTCGCATGATGTCCCTACGGACATTGGCAAGCATGTTTGGATTTAGGTTAGGTCTTATATCATTCCCACCGTACATATTTGGTATGTTTGATTGGTGGTGTTCTTTGCTGGGTTTTCGAGTGCAGTGAAGAAGGATGTCATGACTTATCGATACTCATCGCGGCTCCATTTCGTTCGTTTACTTTTTATTAGTCGATTTGGTATTGAGTCACTTGGTCCAAGGTTGGCAATAATCCGGGTTTGGTGACCTAGTTTCTCTTCGTGTGTGGAAGAGTTTGTTCCAGTGACAGACTTTTCGTCCTCAGACTGGTTCCTCTCTGAAGGACGCGGCCCTTGTTGTCCCGGTTGACGGCCGATCCGGTATGAAATATTATTCGTATTCATTGAAATTGGTAGAGATGCGTTTTAACCTTGACCGCCAAGGGGCAATTATTTTCAGGTTACTAGATATAGGACGAGTCTCGAAGGAGATCCAAGAGCACGCCCAAACAATGAGATTGTGGATTTATTAATATAACGAAGGTCGAATAGTTCATAAGAGTTTATGGTATTCAGTGGGGTAGACGATACTAAGTTTTAACTTAGTATAAGTCGGAGTGACCACTCCAAGGGGGATAATCAGATTTTAGTATATAGACAAAAAAAAAAAAGGGGGAAAGAGAAAAGGGAACTGAAAAGGAAAGAATTAACTTGAGGCAAAAGAATTTAGAATCGTATCAAACTACAGGAAAAGTATCATTCAAAAATGGTACATTTACCATTTCTTACAATTTCGGAGCCTGGCAAAAGTGACTTTCCACAAATGTTCAATTTTCCGTCGGCAACGACAGATACTTATCAAATTTTATGGGGTAGGCTGGACTTATACTACAGAATGGTAGGGGGGATATCAAAGAATTCATTAAACAAAGGGGTAGAAGCAAGGGAATAAAAGTTATAGTTTTCCGGTCATCTCTCAACCTACTAGCCGCTAAAAGATATATTTTTAAATTTTCACTCAAAGACATGATAGTCAAAGGGCAGAGCATTGGAGGAAAATTACACCTGGAGCCATGAAAACAAAATAATAAAAAATAATAAAAAAAAAATAGAAAAATAATACAATATAATCCCTGTCAATGCGTTTACATACACATGTACATAATATATATATATATATATATATATATATATATATATATATACATAGAGAGAGAGAGAGAGAGAGAGAGAGAGAGAGAGAGAGAGATTAGTAAACATGTACACATTCACGCATCGACAGAGATATTGGATGCCTAAGGTAAGAGAAAAAATAAATAAAAAAAAAGTGAAAAAGGGATGTCCGCTTAAGGATATTATTATTATTTATATTATTATTATTATTTATATCATTATAATTATTTATAGTATTATTATTATTTATAGTATTATTATTATTATTTATATTAGTATTTATATTATTCTTATTTATATTATTATTATCATTAATATTTACATTAGTATTATTATTTATATTATAATTATTATTCATAGTATTACTATTATTATTTATACTATTATTATTAATATTTATATTAGTATTATTATTTATATTATTATTATTTATAGTATTATTATTATTTATATTATCATTATTAATAATATTTATATTACTATCATTATTTATATTATAATTATTATTGAATGAGAATGACATTCGGATGCAAATATACGTAGTCCAATATAGCTATCACAACAATCAATTTGACAATAGAAAATTGTGTGATTATATCACACTCTGATATAAGCAATATAGTAACAGTTTTTGATAAAAAGCAACGCATAAGTGGAGCTCTGAAATAGCTTTAGGACGGGTAACCCAGTCTGGCCAGACGGTCTCCAATTGATGATCTCCTCAAGTATCTACACGCGACTCCCAAGTCATCTTGGAGGCCTCAAATTTAAAAATAAAAGATAAACTTCTAGACACCCGGTCATTATTATCCCCGTCTATACCAGCTGATAAATAGTCCCTAGGGGGGATATGCCCAACTGGTTATGGTCAGGCAATTAACAATCAAATGTGTATTACTGAACAAGATATTTACTGTAGCATATGTGAATTCCTTACGACAAAATATACGATTGTTAACAGAAGCCATGAGAACCATGACTGTTGTATTATTATTATTACATTCGCATACTTTTTGGAACCGACTCCCAAGTGGATGCTTACCAGATCACTACAATCTTAACTTTTTCAAGTCTAGAGTTAACTTTTTTCTTCCCCACATCTCCGCATAAACTCCGCCTTTTACTCTCTAACTCGAGTGGCTCTTGGGTCTTGTACAAAGTGAACATCATTGTAAAAATGTTCATAAAAGATATTTGGTGGTTATTTGAGTGAAAACAAATTAGTTGGAATCTTCAGAACCTTCCTCGGTATCATCGACGACCCATCAACAACGTACAGACTAATCTCATTCTCGCATTCCAAACTCATTTCTGCGTATCTGGGACAGTTCAAGATGTGAATCTGTTTATCGGCATGATTCTAAACTTCATTGTTGATATCGTTCTCAGCTCCCTAGGCAAAATTCTGATTATGTTTCAAATCTCACTTTCCCCTTTCCATTCACCTTGTCGTCTACCGGCACAAGTGCACCCACAATCTGACAGTTACGTTGTTTTTTTTTCTTCTCATTATTTTTACTTCATTTTCTCATACTTTGAAATTGGTTTCGGGATATTTTTATAGTTTCGAACAGAATCAATTGAATTTCAATAAAGCACAGCGTTATCTTTTCGCTTTGTCGAAAGATTAAATAGATTTCATTATGCACAGTCGAAAGAAAAGACAAGAAAAATTTTAGCATTGAATTTTTAAGATAACACCAAACAAACATCAAAGAAAAAAAAACTAGCTATCGATACATTTCCTAATATCATAGGTAGAGCTTATTCAACAAATACCTCAAATCTGTTGTTCATTCTTATAATTACTTAAAAAAAATCAAATATTTACTCATTACAAGGCCCAAAAGCCTTTGAAAGCAGAAGGTTACTGACTTAGGTTAGACGTAACAGGAGTATTAAATGCAAATTATGAGAATATGTGGGATAGATGACGGTTGACCGTCGACTTGAAAAAGTTAAGATTGTAGTTATCAGAGAAGCATCCTCTTGGGAATCTGTTTAACAAAGTAATAATTCTGAGGAGTAAGCTAAGTGGAACTTCCTCCTTATCAATGGAATACAAAAGGAATGCGGATAATTCGACATTGTGTGTGTGTGTGTGTGTGTGTGTGTGTGTGGCATGGCGAGTCCTAGATGCATTGAACTGGTGGAACTAAGGAATGTAGCTGAATATTGTCCATTGGACTAGCGATGCGCTTCGTCTATGGGAAAGTGGGTGTAGGGTGGGAAATAACTAATCACCCAGCAGGACGTATATTCTGTTTTGCAAGTCTGGAATCTCTTGTGAAGGTTTTTGAAAGTAGATAACGGTTGACTATAGACTTAGAAAAATGAACATTCTAGAAATTGGGGAATTATCTCAGCGTAGTGGTTCTTGGTAAAAAGCTGTGCGAATTGAACTTACTTCTTATCAATAGAATGAGAACGGAATGGTTCCTCCTTGTGTATAGGGCATGGCAAACTTTGATGCGAAGGTCTGACCTGATGGAAGTGAATGTAGCTGGTGAAAAAAGCGTTAATAAGTCCGTGTGAATAGACGGGAAAAACAGACATTATTAGAACAGCAACAAAGAGAAAGTTGTAGAGACCCATGACCGATTATATACTGAAATGACACGGTAAAAGAAGAACGTATAAAATGTGTTGATATAATGTCAATATTTTTCACTGCTCGCTGAATATACAGCTATTCCTCCAAGTAACGCATATCGTAATTCGTTTTGTAACACACAAAAGGAATATTCATGCAAATTGATAGTGGATGGTTTCTTGTTGCCCTCTCCACGGTGATTTTATCGAACCACCATCTCTACTTAACTGACTCATCAAATGTTGTTCTGCCATTTGATAGGTTTTATTTTTCATCCTACGGGGTTAGCTAACATCACTCTCAATAAATTGAAATGGGAAATTCTGTTTAGTCGACGACCATCCAACAAAATATTTCATGTATATATAAATTTCAACTCATTTAAATTCAAAATAATTGCTGTTTTTTAAATTTATAGTATCTGTCTATATTTCTGAGATGAAGTATTATGTACACTATTCATATTATTCGGACTATTGTCCTCATTTTTGTTGCCATATTTATTACAACGTTTCGGCCGTTGTACGCTCCGGCCTTCTTCAGGTGGTTGGAATGTCGAACTGAACCCTTTACTAGAAAATTCGTAAACTTAAGGAATCAGCACATATGCTAGTTCACAAAAATCTCATGAGCCGACCAAGTATAGAAATGAATACAATATAGGAACCAATAATAAGGAGTGCCAGAGAAAAGCGACAATAACAACAAAAATTGTAATATGAGCCTTGGAAAAAATATGCAATGATAACAGCAAAAAATTGCAATATGAATACTGGTAAAAATGGTTGCTGAAGACATTAGGTTTATAATACCCAGAAATTCATACACAGATGTCCTCAAGTACAGTGGATAAAAGGCGTTGGTTAGATCTAGTGACAGGACCCAAAGAGTGTAAGTTCAATACCCGGTTAAGGCAGTGGAGAATTTCAGAAGGGAATTAACAGGAGATAACTGATAACTAACATCCATTAAACATAGCACGTGGAACTAAAACAGCCTACCCCAGCGATGAAAAGGGTTCAGTTCGACATTCCAACCTGAAAAAGGCCGGAGCGTACAATAAATATGGCGACAGAGATGGGGACAATAGTCCGAATAATGTAAATAGAGTAAATTAATAGTAGCATTGACTTTATCATTTTTTTTTAGTGATAAAGGGAAAACTAAACAATTCAGATTAAAAGAGTTAAAATTGACAACGACATCACTTCTCGACTTGATATCTGAAGACACAATCATTTATTCATATCTCGATAGTAAGTTTAGTGAGGTGAAATTTATAGGTGATATAAAAAAAATGACCTGCAGTTTGTTGTTAACTGGGGCAAGGAGTGCCTAGTTAATTACAGTACCTCCAAAACGCAACTTATTTCTATTAATCAACTGAAAAGACCCCATCCAGCATTACTGACATGTACTAACCGGCATGAAAGTGACTCCTTGTACCTGCTCAGTCTAATATTCTCAGCTTATATGAAATGGAAATACTATATTGAATCTATTGCTAGGTCTGCTGCTAAGAAAGTCGAATCATTGTGTCGTGGTAGACAATTTTTCAAGAATGTACGTTGCATATTTATAAGTTTACCATTTGCCCATGCTTTGAATATTGCTGCCACTTCGCTGTATATTTCGAGATTCTTGATAAAATCTAAAGAAGAATCAGCAATATTATTGGCCCTGACCTGGCGTCTCGGTTTCAATATAGCTTCTCTCTGACTTTTTATGAATACTTTCATTGTAGTTGTTCGGATGAACTATTCGCTATTGTATCAAGACTTTCTGACTAAGGTGCTGTATGAAATTATAACCATCATTTCTATGCTAAGAGTTTCTTTTCTCGCACTTCGTGCTTGTGAAGAACTCTTCCAGCTCCATGCTCTCCAGAATATATGTCGTCAAAAATTTATATGCAATGTCAATCGCTATCTACTGTCTTCTTGATTACTCTTCTTCTATTGTTCTCGCTCCTTAATAATGTTTCTCTTTTTTCTTATTCTTTCACACTCAGCTACCCCTTGTGTCTTAGTGGCTTTACTGCCTTGAATTGGGTGATATTATTAAAATAAAAACATATTACTTTTTAACACTTTGCGGTAGCGAGTGGGAGTGTTTGTCTTGCCAGAGAAAAAAAGTTGCAAATTAATAACGATTCCTTAAGTTAACAGGTCATTTTAAAGAAAATTCTATAATTTATTTTATTTGGTAAATATATTAGAATAATACAGAACTCGTACTTGGAGCAAAACCGGCTGCATACGGTTAGAAAAGGACACTAAATACACAAATATAGACAGGGGCACAGAACAAGGATGTGTCATCTCACGAGACATATTCAAACTACACAGTAAGTCGCTTCTGATAGAATTAGAAGTCCTACCAGGATACGGAATTGGCGATTACAATCTTAACACGGATAATATAGGTTTGTCACTCATCCGGTTCACACTCCTCCCTATTCTTTTGAAAGGTATAGAGATATATCTCTTGTTTCCTTTTTAGGAATGGGATTCTGGACACTTCTAAAGTGGAATCATTCTCTTTCGCTTCCAGTAGCTCCTTGTGTCTTCAGGATACGTTTTGGGCGGCTACAATCTAAACATAAGATATGGAGATGACACAGTATTGGTAGCAGACACAGAAAAAAAACTAGAATAACTCCTACAGAAGTTAGCGAAAGAAACCAAAAAGAAAGGTTTAACACTAATTGTAAGAAGACATAATGCATGGTTGTTAGCAAAAGGAACAGCCCAACATGCAAACTACAAATTAGAGGTACCAAAATCAAACAAGTGCGAGAATTTAGATATGTGCGAAGTTCTTTAGCGGAGGAAGAAAAGTGCGACACTGAAAGTAGCAGTGGGATAGCCAAAGATGCCTACTAAAAGCTAAGCTAAGTATTAAGAAACAAATATTTCATTAGAAACAAAGAAAGGAGTACTGAACGGTTACGGAATATCTGTCCTCCAATATGGCAGTGAAGGCTGGACAATCTCCTTGCAGATGAAGAAGAGACTTGAAGCATCAAAAATATGGTTCTACAGAAAGATACTGAGAATACCATGGACAGAAAATGGGAGTAACAACGAAATTCTAGAGACAATGGAAACAAAAAGGAAACATAAAATCAGAAAAAGACAGTTGAAAATTCTTGTGCACATAATGAGGAAAGAGGGCTTGGAAATTTTTTACTCACAGGACAGATTGAAGGCAAGAGGGACAGCGGAAAGCAACCTACCTAGCGAGCTTGAGTAAATGGATAACGGAACAAAGTTTAGCAAACACAACAAAAATAAATATTAAGAGCTAAAAAGTACAGGAAATCGTGGAGAGCCATGATCACCGAGTTCTTGAAAGGACACGCCACATAGCAGAAGAAGAAGTGTAACGACTTTGATCCATAGAAAATAACTATATATCGAGCCACCTTTGTCGGCTTTTAAGAGAACTGCTTTTTAAAAAAAGAATCTTTCACGGGCCAAACAAAAGAGGCTGAAGAAATTTGTGTATCGGAGTGAAAAAATAATTGACTGAGTCGAAAAGAATAGATTTCCCTTCTGCCTACACTTGTTGCGCAGTTGGGCGATCGCGAATGCGTGTAAGTGCTTTGGAGGGTGTTGGGGGTAAAGAATGGAAAAGCACTTTGCTTTGCACGAAGTCTTATATAAGAAGGTGAAATTAGAAGATGGAATAAGATGGAGGGGGGAATGATGTGCGATATAAGAGAGACATTAATCAGAAGTTTGGTTTAGTTCCAGACACAATTGGAATTCATTTTCTATTTAATATTTCGCCTGGAAGAAGAAAACTGAAGAAAAAAGGAAAAAAAAATGATAGACAGAAATGAAGTTACAAAGTAAGAAGTCGTAGACGACATAAAAGAAAGAAAAGAATGAAGGAAGGAAGTAATGAAAGAAAGAAAGAAAGAAGATTGTTATAACGTTGATGGAATAAAGAAAGATTGATATTAAACAGAAATAAAAAAATAAGGAAAAATAAACGATGTTAAAAGATATGTTTTGTACAAATTGGCCAGTATTGGGAATGATAGCAAGAAAAAAGAAAGAGAAAAGATTGGATGGTGAAATTGAGAGAGAGAGAGAGAGAGAGAGAGAGAGAGAGAGAGAGAGGGGAGAGGGGAGAGAGGGGGAGAGGGGAGGAGAGAGAGAGAGGAGGGGGAGAGAGAGAGGGAGAGAGAGGGGAGGAGAGAGAGAGAGGGGAGGAGAGAAAACTGCAGAGAGAAACAGAAAGAAATAATTGGTGAAAAAAAAGAAAGAAACATAAAACGACAGGAGGAAATAATAATGCAGGTGTTTTACGTAAAAGCAAGAAAGAAAAGAAGGAAGGAAGGAAGGAAAAAATGGCAGAATAAAATAATAATATACAAGGGAGGCGTAAAAGACAGAAAGAAAAAAATAAAGAATTAAAGAAAGAAAGAATAAAATAATAACACAGACGTCTGACATGAAAGATAAGAAAGAGAAAGAAAAAAAGAAACTAAGGAAAAGGCAGTGATAGAATAAAATAATAATACAGAGGTTTGGCGTAAAATAAAAAGAAAGAAAGAAAAGACATAAAGGTAGCTGAAGGATGAGAGAAAGAGAGAAAGAAAGAAAAAACGAAAAACTAAAGATATCTGAAAAAAGAAAGAAAGAAAGAAAGAAAAAAGAAAGAAAATGATGATAAAATCAGCCAGAAAAAAGTCACCACACAAACAATATAAAAAAAAGAAAGAAGCAACAATAAAAGGTGAAAAGGAAGACTGTTGGAGAAAGGAAAGAATTATGAAAAAGTGGGTAAAACAAAAAAATCTTAAAGAAAAAAAAAAGAAACAAGAGGAGACAGTAAGAAAGCCAAAAAAAAAAAAAAAAAAAGAAACAGAGGCAAATATTACCAAATATCGGCTTCCAGAAAATACACGAAATATTTTGAAATGAAACAAACAGAAAAAAAAGTAAGCAAAAAGAGAAAAAACAGATTGAATAGAAAACAACAAATAACTCGTCTGCTTCTTCATTGACGCAACGACGCGCATGCGTATATATACGCACACATATTCTGTTAATCTGTTCAAAGCAGTATTCAAGCAAAAAAAAAAAGGATTTAAAAAAGGATGAAAAATAATGCGAACTACTGTGGCAAGTAAAGAAATGAAAGTCCCCTCCTTCCTTAAACACTGCAAATAGAAATCTATAAAAAGAAAAACATAAATCGATATAATTTTGCCATAAAATATCTAACAGCCATAAATGCAAATGATTAACAATTTTGATCCAATGCCTGAATTTGTGAGATTATTTTAAGCGTTATTGATATTTACTGAACGTTCTATAGTGCTGACAAATGAAGGTAGGAACATAATGTTGCATCAGGTTGCCTGTCTTTAAAATCAACATTCGGAGCCCTGACTTTTAGCTGGGTTCGAACAACGACGACCGACATCGAGAAAAAAGTAGGAAATTATCTCAACTGACTCGAGACACAGAAGATAGAAGAACGACAAAGAGGCTCACTACATTTAATAAAATTTACTTTCTACTTTATCTAATTATATGTAAAGGTTGGAAAAATCTGGAACACATAATAAGGAAAGAGACTATCACAGGATATAAAGAAGTCAGGAGGGGGCAGAGAAAAAACAACGTTTAAGCTTTAAATGGACGGCATATCACGGACTGCGATGGATAATTTAATTTTAATTTCTTTTTATATTCAGACATACTTTCCTTTAAATCTTGGGATGTCTCGCCGATATATTTTGGATGGTTTTATTTATATGCGTTTTGGCAGACCCCTGCTTCAGATGTATCTAAATTCGTCTCTATTTTACATTGATTACATTTTTTAACTGTCTTAAGTATAAGTAATAATTTTTATATTGGGATTAGCTAAATTTCAGTCAGGTTCATATGATATGGATCCTCTCAGTCGTTTTAGTATTTGTGTCTTCATTTATACAGTCTTTTTCTTTTTTGGTTTTCTGGATTTTGTATGCTTTCTTTTGGCATTGTATATGAAATAATGATGATAGTGGAGTGTTATATACCTATGTACTTATGAAAACTAATGGGCATGTTCCAATCCCCATAAATACATCGGACAATATTGTAAGTTGGAAGTAGTCCAGCTATAGTGTCTAAGTAGTCCAGCACTAGCAGTGGTTTACCTAAACGACACCGCTGGCGAGTATTGTATTTTGTTGATGTTATAAAGATTATCATTTCATTTCCAACCTTCATTTTGGTTATTCCTCATTCAGTAACTCTTTCTTGGTTACAACATGAAGAATATAAAAAAGCATTTTTTGTGCATTTCTCTTCATCGGTAGATATTCGATTCCTCAAATCCTAAGAGATATAATTATTCTATATTTTATTTTATTGGGAACAAAATTTTATGAAATCATTTCTTGGGCGTTTAATTTTAAATCAAGATCAATTTGAATTAACAAAATATCAAGAAAAAATAAAGGGTTTTTTTTTTTTTCATATGCGATTCAATTCTAAATTTGTTTGTTTAGAGGCACATTAACTCCCTATTGGTCATCCAATGTCGAAATTTAATTTTCTTATGTGTATTAGTAATTTTTTTTTTATAAAAATGTATTTCTAGATTATTTTTCTTAACAAAAATGTATCACTGGTATTTTTTTCCTTTTTCATGTATTGCTTGTAATTTTTATTTTGTATAAATATGTATTGCAGGTAATTTTTTTTCTTTTTCATGTATTGCATGTGAGAGGCGGTGAGGTATGTGTTTTATGTTGTAGTTTTGTTGAAGTTATATTCTGGAATACAGTTGGATTTAAGAAATTGTAGGAAATAAAATGGATTAATGTCATGAAAAAGTTCTTTCATGATGATTGTTTGGTTGGTTGATTTTGTTTAGAGACATATAAACTTCTATGGATTATTTAAAGCCGAAATCTAAATATTTTAAACAAAGTTGTATGCCTTCAATTACAAATAAAACATATACAGGTATTGTTTTTTACAGACAAAAATATATTGCTGGTAATTTTTTTACTATAAAAATGTATTGCTGGTACTTTCATAGTGTTTTGATTTCTGTTTAATGATTACCCATAGCTAACACCCTAACAAATACTACCACCCCGGGTCAGGGTGGACTTGTGACCACCAGCAATTGAGAGGTGGTTCCACGCTCCTCAAAACCTCCCCATCAGATGCCTTGATTCCGAATGTAGTTTCAAATCTAAGTTCGATTTTTTTGTTTCTTTATGAGATCGAATTTAGTTTTGTGCGCCATTTATATAACTTACGTATTCAACATTTTGAGGTAAAATATTTTTAAATGAACTAGATTCTAAAAGTTCTAAAAGGAAGCTGGCTAAACTACCCCTGATAGAATACAAATGTAAACCGAATTTATGTCCGTAAAAACTATTATTGAATCTAAAAAAAAAAAAACTCAAAATACATTTATTTTCTACAAAGTCGACAAATATTTCTTGATCAGTATGGCGAGGTTTATTTTTCATTTTGTGAGGCAATTCTGTCGAAAAATTAAACATTTGTCAACTGGTATTTTAGTATGTTAGGATTTAATATCTAAGCCAGCCATGAGTTAATTTTTCAGATTTACGTTTTCCAATTTGCTGATGAGAGATGAGAAATTTGAAGGTGTTTAGGGTTGATTGTTCCTAAAATGAAGACGCTAAAGTTTTTTGCTCTGGCTTTAGATCATTTCTAGCGAGAGTGAGTTAAAGGGAGATAACTGAAGTATCTGAAAGAGGCACGTAGAACTAGAACAACCTAATCTGGTGGACGAAATGTTTAGTTCGAAATTCCAATCAATTGAAAAAGGCCGAAACGTTGTGAATATGGCAATAAAGAAGATGGCAACAGTCCGAATCATGTAAATAATTACAATACTTGATCTCAGAAATATAGACAGAAAATAAAAGAACAAACTTCAGGAAGACCGAAGATGGCGACTGACGTTGCATTTAAATTTTTGATGATCGTATGTGAGAGAAGACCAAAAAATAAGATGAAAAAAAAAAAAAAAAAAAGAACAGATAAGAAATTCGATAGAAGAAACTATTAGAATAGAACTTACGGTTACAATAGTAAAAACGATGAGACCTAATAGCCAATCAAGTAGTAGGTTTCAATTCATGCGGTTGAAGTACCGAAGTGGAGAGTTCATTAGAACAACTGCTGTAAAAATATTTATAGAAAAGACAGACGGAAGCCAGGCCACGCCGCTGGGGAAGATGCTTTTTTTTTTAAGCATATAATACCAAGCAAGGCGGGAGTACTACTAGCTCGCAAGGGGTTACAGAAAGTGGGAGCAAAAGTAAAGAGGAGTGTTTGGGGGAAAGGATATAGAGAAGGACGGGGGATCAAGATCAAGGGATCAGAAGATGTCGATTGACATTACATTTGAATATTTGAAGATTATAGCTATCTGGGAAGCAAGTAGGAGGAAGGGAGTTCCCATCTCTGTCCCATAATGATTGTTCCATTTTTTTGTACAAATTTCATAGACTAAATGGAACAATCATTATGGGACAGAGGTAGAATAATATAGAAGAATGGCTACTTTAATAATCAGATTAAAAGGAAGAGGATTATAGCTATTAGAGAAGCAAGTAAGAGGAAGGTAGTTCCACTGTCGGGAAGTGCGAGATAAAAAGCTGTTGGAATAGAAGAGACGACCACATTTAACTGTTTCGACAGTGAAAGGGTAGGGATCGACATGACTAACCTTAGTAAGACGGTTAAATTCATGCAGTCTGGGTACCAGTACATATGAAAATATTTGTAGAAAAAACAGAGGAAAATGACGGCAAGTCTGTGAGAAAGAGACTGTAGACGAGATTCTGGTGTCAAATGAGATTCCTCATCGAATAAACTGTTGGTAACTGTATTCTCGGATGGAAAAGAGATGATGTTCATGAACTTCGTATCACACAATTAACAAATTAAGACAGTGAGATGAAAAAAACGAACCAATTGATGAACTTTATAAAAAACGATTAAGTGGTTTGGAAAGTTCTATGATTGTTTTATATTTTTTAAAATTGTTAAAATACTGTGTATAAGGAGGTTATTATGGAGGCCATAGATTGGTAGACTCAAGATGTTAACTTTGGAAATCTCTAAGGCGGCACAAGCCATAATGTGCATCGGTCTGCGCAACTCTTGTGATTTTATCCCATTTTTAGTCAGCATTTTATTGGTTTTGCAATCACATTGGGGGCTGTACGTTTCGGATTTTTGTGGTGTAATCCTGAACCATTTTCTCCCATATTTGTAGATTAGAACAGACGAAAGCTTGTAGTAAAAATAAGAACTAATACGGCAGAAATTTATGGAAACAAGGATCATTTGATTCATAACGGATTCGGAGGTTTTTGTATATTATTTGAATTGTTTGCGATGATGGATTTCTCGCCAATTAAATCATTAACCTTTGCATTTGTTTTTGTGTGAATAATTCATGAATATATATATATATATATATATATATATATATATATATGTTTGGTGGTACAAATTTTTATCACTGCCATAAACAGACAAAAATTAGTTTTGTTATTACCACTCATGATAATAAAAAGTAAAAATGAAAAACCTAACCTAGCTGTGCTGTTAGTTTTAGTGTGGACTCTTTTATCATCCTTAGCAGGACCCACTCAAATTATCACCTAAAAGTGTTCGAGGCCATCTATATTTTATCATTAAAGACTTCTCGTTGTAAACAGAACGACTTTATATTAGGCCTCCAACTAATTACCATTTAATTTTTTTTCCCCACCAATAAACTTTGTCCATTGTTTTTTTTTATTATATAATTTACTTTATTTAACTCGATTTAGGTCTGCTGAGCGACGTACGAAACAGGTTAGCTAGCCTGTTTTTCATTTCTACTTTTATTATCATGGGTGGTAATAATAAAAATAATTTTTGTCTACACATGGCAGTGATATATATATATATATATATATATATATATATATATATATATATATATATATATATATATATATATGTCTGTGTGTGTATATGTATTTGTCCATCACCGGTAGTATTTACTGCTTGATGCCAGCCATGTTTCAGATTAAATAAAAAATAAACCTAAATATTTTACTTTTTTATTTGTGAAAGTTTCTAATTATCTTTGACGTTTACTTGTGTTTTTTCCATTTCCAGAACTGATCGTGAGTGGAAAAAAAACCCAAACCCCCAAAAAACAAAAAAAGAGTTTATGATTCTTCAGATATTCAATGTGGCTTCACATCGATCATCATTAATAGAAAAGAAAAGCCTCAATGCGTTTTTGTAGTAAAGCTTTATCAAATGATTCTATGAAAGCGACAAAATTGAAGCAACATTTCCAGGACGTGCATCACCAGGACAACATGTTCTTTGAACATCATGAGAATGCTCTCAAATGAATGAACCTGGATTCAACATAGACATTCCAGAGAACTGACTAGGCGTGGTCGATTCATTACATTTTATGTGATGGCTATTTAAAGGCAATATGGTGCTTTCCGAAACAACTTCGATGTGGCACAAGGCCGAAAGTATGGGGCTCTAAGTGAGGATCGAACTCCCTATTCAGTCGTAATTTATCCATTATCATTGCTAAGATAAGAAATAATTATACATTTGATAGTTGTAAATTTTTGTAAATGCGCATGAACGCGCTCCGTTATAGTCAATTTAAAAGTAACTTTTAAGAATATGGAAGGGAGGTAATTTATTTTTTATTATTAATGTTTTAAAATACTCATTATTTCAAGCAAACATGCTTGAATGAAAATATGCTGCTTCTTCTCTCTCTCTCTCTCTCCCTCTGTCTATATATATATATATATATATATATATATATATATATATATATATATATATATAAAAAGACAATATTTATAAGGCATTTTTAAGCAAAAGCTAAAATAAAAACAACCGGTTTCAGCAACCGGTTGTTTTTATTTTATTTTAGCTTTTGCTTTTAAAAATGCCTTATAAATATTGTCTTTTCCTATCTATTATTAAATTCTGTACCACGAAAAACTTATTTAAATATATATATATATATATTTAAAGATATTTTTGTAGGTACAAAATTTAATGATCGAAATAAAAGTATAAAATTTAATATTACAAGACATATTAAAAAATATTAAATAATAAAAAAAACAAAAACAAAAAAAAAAAATAACAAGGGGGGTGGGGAAGCAACCGGTTTCGCTCCCGCTCGTCAGGCACTTTACATCGGTTCCCGCAAACCTTCTTTGTGCAAACAACGTGAGTGTTTGTTGGGACTCGCTGTCATCTGCCTCTAGTTCCTTCTTGCATATACAAACATATATATATATATATGCGTAATTTTTTTTTTTTCCACCTATTCACATTGTACATTTCTCTGTTTTAATATTGAATCTCCCGTGGAAGCCTGACGAGCGGGAGCGAAACCGGTTGCTTCCCCGCCACCCTTGTTGTTTAGTTTTTTTTTTTGTTTTTTTTTTATTATTTAATATTTTTTAATATGTCTTGTAATATTAAATTTTATACTTTTATTTCGATCATATATATATATTGAAAAATACACCCCTACCCTCCCTAAACTTAACCTCTTTTTCGAACGTAACTCATAATTGATACAATAATAGTTAATAAAAATGAACACGCTACCTCTCCTGTCTAAATGATTGGATTTATCTGTATCATTTGAAAAAAAAATTATGAATTGTATGTGCATTTAAAACTCAGTAAATTTAAAAATAAGTTATTCCAAAATTCGCTTGAAGATGAAACAGAACTAATGCCTTTAATTTAATTACATAATTAAATTTAAAGTTTTTAGCTTCGGTTTTTGAAACATGGTAATTGCTGTGTAGCGAAGAAACCATATTTTAAAACAGTTAATTTATAATATTTATGCACTGTAAATTTACATTGAGCACTGTTTTGTAAACATAAAAATATCAATAAGAACACCGGATTGTATATCATGCTGTTCTTTCTTTTTATTAGAATATATATATATATATCTATATATATCAAAATGAGTCGGGTTTCGATCCTAGCTAGAGACAACCGGATGTCTAGCCACACTGATGAGCTGTAAAACAGCGAAACAGTCTGTCTGTGGATGACGTTATATATATATATATATATATATATATATATATATATGTGTGTGTGTGTGTGTGTGTGTGTGTGTGTGTGTGTGTGATTAAAGCCTGCTGGTTAGTATATACAAATGAACGTGTGTATAATTACATACTGCCAACTCGCTAAATGTGTATTTTGAATTCTGATCCACGGATTTAGCTCTCGTGAGAACGAGAAATCTCACTTGAAACATTCATGTGACCCTCAGTTTTTATTGTAGACGAGGCAAACTAAGTCTTTTTCTGTACAAGTCCTGGCTTGTTTTGTAATTTTTTTCTCAAATTGTTCGTAGATTTCCACGTAACAGGTGAGACCGCCAGCGGTTTCTGCAGGTTTTCTCACACAACGCATATTAAGTTATTTCTAGCGTTGTATTGATTATAATTTCACAAAAGTCTACCAATCACCCGGAGTATCTTTACTTGACTTTGTGCATATATATATATATATATATATATATATATATATATATATATATATATATATATATATTGTGTTACCTGTTGTATTTACTTCTTGATGCCAGTCTCGTTGCAGATCAATATAAAATAAACAAATATTTTATTTTTTTATCTGTGAAGCTTTCTAATTATGTTCTAGCTCTTTTTGTATTAATGCAGGTGTTCCCCAGGGCTCTATGTTTGGACCTATGTTGTTTCCAATTGTCATCAACGACCTTTCCTGTGTCCTCAGTATCTCTACTGATGACAACCATTTATTCATACCTTAATGGTAAGTCTGATTGGTTCAAATTGGCAGCTGATCTAAAAATGACCTACAATCTGGGGCAAGGAATGGCTTGTTAATTTGTACGCTTCGAAAACAAAATTGATCTTTTTTAATCGCCTTAGAGAACATTTTTTTGCAGTTCATCAATATCAAATAACCGCTAGCCTCCAGGGGAATGACTTCTCACGCTAACGTTTTTTCGCTAACATAAATTGGAAAGATTATACTGAACCACTTGGTTGGTTTGTTGCTAGGAAAGTTGGTTCTCTGTTTCGTAGAAAAGAATTTTTCTCGCCAGAATCTACTTATACTTACAAGTCCAGCATTCGTCCATATGTCACATAGGATCTGGTGTTTCTGCTATGCATTTAGAGATTATTGATAAAATCCAAAGAAGAATTTGCAATGTTATTGGTCCTGACCTGGCATATCAGTTTCAATCACTTTCCCACCGCCTTAACGTTGCTTCCCGGTACCTTTTTCTATAAATATTTTCATGGCAAATGTTCTGAAAAGCTTTCCTCTTTGATACCTAATCTTCCTGTTGCTTTGTTGGTTGTCTTTGTTTAGCGGCATATCAACACTTCTATGGGTTACTTAACACCGAAATGTAAATATTTTGTAAGCAAGTTTTTTATTTTATTTTTTGAAGGTAACAGTGGTTTAGTGATACAAGTCTTACTAATTAACCCATAGCTGGGGGAGAAGAGGTAGATTTATATCTTACCCAAGGGTATTTACGCTTAACTGAATATAACTAACTCAACGGGAATTGGAACTTGGCTCTCCGATTAACAATTATCCATTACACCACCCGCACACACAAGCTTACAGCGCCTGGTAGTCCCAAACGGTCAACCATCTAGCTACTGACCAGGCTCGACGTTGCTTAACTTCGGCGACCGTGCGGCAACCATTGTTTCAACATGATGTGGCCGTAAGCTCATAGACTATGAATTTAATTGTACTACTAGATTAGCAACAAGATCTCATCATCTTGCAGTTTAAATGGCTAGATGTAACCGTAATTTCTATGCTAACAGTTTCTTCTCTCGCACTTCTTGTTTGTGGAACCTTCTCCCGGATTCTTGCTTTCCAGTCAGTTTTGATCTCCAAAAATTTAAATGCAATGTCAATCTTTATCTACTGTCTTTTTATATGCTGTTCTTTTATTGTGCGCCCTTCATAATAATGTTTTTTCCCATATTCTTTCACACACAGTAACTTCTTGCGTTTTCGTGGCTTTATTGCCTTGCTTGGAGGGAAATGATTCACAGAATATGACACTTCCTGTGGCAACTGAGGTCTTCATTGGAGACACACTCTGATACATCTATGACACTTTAATTTCTCGATAGCTGGATCAATATTTTCTTCTTTCCTAACTTCTCACCTGACATTTGTCCAACTCATTGAATATTCTTGGAAGAAATGCCTTCGTGCTTTTGTTTACATACGTACATATGTTTTTGATGTGGTCGAATAGATAGAACGTTAGTTTCCCAACCATGAGATCTGGGTTCGATTTTAATCATAGTTGACATTCCAAACGAGTGAGTTTTTAGACCCGATTATTATTTTTTTTTGCTAGCACTGTTGTGAAGTGATCGAAGAATCATACAAGTTGAGCCAAACCTCGGGAGTGAAATTACGTAGTGAAAACTGTTCTGAGACTGTCATCGTGATCGAAGATTTGAGCACTACTGGCCATGTTCAAAATTATTGACCACACCCAATGATACGACTCTCTCACTCTCTCTCTCTTTCTCTTTCACTCTCTGAAAATGTAATTATGGCCTGCTCAGTATAATTGCAATATAAACCACACTTTTTCTCAGTAGGTGTTTAAAAAACTCAAATGTGCTTAGGCAAGTGCTTGCAACAGGGATTAACTCAACGTTATACCAACCGGGTGTACTTGAACATGAGCATCAAGCCACAATATATGTTATTTATGAGGGCATGGTGTTCAGTATCGGGGTAGAGTATTTGTAGACATACGTGTTAGATGATCTGGTAATCGGTGAAGGTTTGAAAGTAACACATGCATTGTTGATTTCTGTATCCACATAACTTCCATCTCTTTGAGAATAAGAGCACAACAGGGTTCTTAATAACAAAGTTGTTATCAGCATTTGGATCAAAAAAGAGCTACTGTATCATTACAAATGAATTCATAAAAAAAATGGAATTACCATTTTCTGTTCGGTGATCTTCAGCTCGAAAGAAATTTCTCGTTGTGCAATCGTTGTTTCCATTGTACTTTATAAGCATCAACACAATACACATCATAAATGATATATGATTTATGTTGCAGTTTTTTGTGTAACTAGTGAGCCAGTCAAAATGACATGACTCACTTATAGTCCACCAATAGAAGGTTAACCAATCAGAAGATGTAAAATATTCAATCCGTCGTGTATAAAGGCGGACATTTTGTTCACTCTATCCGAATGTCCAGTGCCAGCTTGTCAGGCGAAGAGGAACAGAAGGAAGAACTACGCTCTGCTACTTTACCGGGATATCCACTGCTAACCTGAACTACGCTTCCCTACTGTCTTCGAAATATTCACTGCTAACCTCTGGATTCTATACTCAAAGACGACCGTCATCATGAACAACAATTTATTGTCCCAACCATGAGATCTGGGTTCGACTCTGATCATGGTTGACATGTCAAAAGGAGTGAGTTCTTAATAGTATCAATCAGAGGCACGATTTCTTTTGGTTGCACCGTTGTAAAGTGACTAAAAATCATACCACAAGTTGAGCCCAACTTTGGGAATGAAATTATGGAGATGAAACTATTGTGAGACTGTCATCATGACCAAAGATTTACTGGCCTTGTTCAAAACTGTTGACCACACCCAATGATACACCCTATCTATCTATCTATCTATCTATCTATCTATCTATCTATCTATCTATATGGCCTTGTGGGTGATGAATTATTTTCCAATTTGCAACCTTCATCTCACAGACGAAACGTTGCTATTCTATCACCATTATTAGGCAGACATGTTACATTCTGTCGTTCCACAAACAAAGACATTCAAATCTAGGACCATGTTCACGTTGACAAATCTTCTCTATAACCTTCCTGATTCTTTGATAAGTAGAAAGTTTCATTCATGCAGATTCTTCCCCTGAACAGTTGTTTTATAGAAAAGACTCCCGAGAGGATGCTTTCCTAAGAGTTACAATCTTGGTCTCATTAAGTCTAAGGTCACCCGATATCTATCCTACACGTCTTCATAATATGCGTTTCTTAATTTCACCTTCCGCTCTCCTTTGCAACAATCTCACTCAGTAACTCTCTACCTTGAGCAGCCCTTGGGCCTTGTATTGAGTGAACTGTCAGTAAATAGAAAATAGAGATATTATAATCTGAAACTTACATGTTAATTAAACATCTGCTGTGGTTCGAACCAGGTTTGCTAATTCCATTCTCACATCCACGTAACTTGTTTCCCGCCAAAACACTTAGCATCTTATACCCTGAGCGGAGTGGTTAATGGTAATAGATTAACATCTAAAGAAAGCCATTTTGACACACTAGTAACTTAACATCAGCAAGTTAGAGATTCAAAAGGTGATCAATTATTCTCCAACCTTTATCTTACAAACTGGTAAGGAAATAAAAGCCAACAGATTTGATATTATCATAAAAGACAAGAAATTCAGGAAGTGTATGCTTATTGACATAGAAGTAACATCAGAGAGAATCACCTCCATGAAAATTATCGAGAAATCGTCCAAATACAAGGACCTAGAACGCCATACTAACAGGGTGTATGGAATGAATACTGAGACTGTAGCAATAGTAATCAGAGCTCTGAACCTCGTGAGAAAAGGAATGGATAATTTTACTAACACTGTCCCAGGTAACATCAACATACAAGTTGCCCAGAAGACCACACCTACTAGGAAGATCCCATATACTAAGAAAAGTGCTATCAATTAAATAACAATTCTCCTATAGGGCCTAAGAACCATAGTTTTAACCCGGCTCTGGGGATCGAGATAGTTTTGAACTGGCTCTACAAGTTCAAATGCAAGGACGTGGAGATCGAGATTAACAGGATGTGAGGAATGTTGACGGAGACTGAACCAATAGTAATCAGAGCACTGGACCTCGAGAGAAAAGTAATAGAGAATTTTAATAACAGTGTCTCAGGTAACATCAACATACAAGTTACCCAGGAGATCGTCCAACTAGGAACATCCCATATACTAAAAAAGTGCTATCAATTAAATGACAATTAAATGACAATTCTTCTATAGGGCCTAATGATCATAGTTTGAACTCGGCTCTACAGGATACAAAGCAGGAAATATAACACACTTTTTTTAAGCGTTTCACCCCAAACAAGGCTAGAAGCCACTAGGACGCAAGGGGTTACAGAAAATTTGGAGCAAGATCAGATAGGAGTGATAGAAGAAAGGATGAGGAGAAGGGTTGTGGATAGATCAAAGAAACTCACACAAATAATAATAATAATAATAATCCCCCTTTATAATCAATATAATTCCCCACCCCTATCTCATGGGCAGGACGAGATCTTTAGTCTTGGTCGACAGTCGTCCAAGAGCTGCTAACGTGAACAAAATTACCTCTTGCCGGTCAAGGATAAAACGCAAAAAAATTACAAATCTTAGTGATTACGAACAAATCCTCATATCGGATTGGCCGTCCCCCGGGCCGCATACATCAGATAGGAACCAGTCTGGGGCCGAAAAATCTGTCATTGGAACAAACTCTTCCAGCAAAGAAGAGACACTTGGTCACCAAACTCGGACAATTCCCAACCTTGGAGCAAGTGACTCAATGACAAATCAACTAATAAAAGGAAAGCGAACGAAATGGTCTCGCGAAGAGTATCAACAAGTCATGACATGCTTTTTCACCATACTCGAAAAAGCATTAAAAAGTACCACGAATCGGGGATACCAAATATAGAGAACTATGGTGGGAAGTAAGAAATAAGACCTCATTTCAACACCTACAAGCTTGCCAATGTCTGCAGGGGCATCGGACCAAACAAATGACAATCAAATGCAGAAACAGATAAAATTACATATAAGACAGAATGCAATAACCCATCACTTGAACAATAAAGAGACGAGAGTAGAAATAAATAATATGACAGATGATGAGGTAAAAACTAAAATAAATGAGATAGAAAATAATAATAATCTCCCTGGAAATATAACCGAAGAATCTACTTGTGACATATCCTGCAGTTATCCAAACGATGTTAATGAAGATGTCTAACTTGATTACGGTAGAATTCCTTGAAATGCACAGAGATGAAAGTGTAAAACCATGTCATCCAAGTACACAGCAGAGTAACTCTCACGCAGATGTCATAAAGAGACCGGCTCCCAGAAATTCATATAGAAAAGCACATTGAGTAAATATACAACGAGATGCTAAAATACAAGGAAATGCTAAAACAGAAACTGTAGTCAAAGGCACAATGAACAAGACGATACGAAAAATATTGTAGGTTCTATATAAAATATTCCAAACGGAACTTAATAAATTTTACAAGGAAATTGGAAAAGCAGTTATATATGTTAAAAAGCTACCATCTATTGACAAAGTGCAGAAATTTGGGGAGAATATTTGGAGCAACCCAAAGGAATATTACCCAAATACAAAATGGATCCAACGTGAAGAAGAACAAATGCTGTATAAACCTCTACAAGAGTGGGAAAAATGACCATGAATAATGTTAGGCAAACTCTAACGAAATCATAAAAAAATGGAAATCATCATGGCTCTATCATCACTTATCAATCTATAATACCCTTGCACAAACTCTATCATTGCTTATTAATAATCCAAATGAAATCCCGGAATTGATCACCGAAGGTATTACCTACCTCATGTAATACAAGTCAAACAGATAACCCAAAAAATTATAGGCCAATAACATGTCTGCCTACCACGTATAAAGCGATCACATCTGTCCTGACAATCCGTGCTTACTCATTTTTCGAAGCAAACAACATTCTTCCACAGGGATGCAAAGTGGTTTACATGGTTGCAAAGGTCAACTCTTGATAGAGAAAATGATCCTGGAAAACTGCCGGAAAAGAGGTAGAAATCTCAACACAGCATGGATAGATTACTATAAAGCCTTTGATAATGTTCCACACACTTGGATCCTTAAGACTATGGCGAAAAATTATAGGCCAATAACATGTCTGTCCACCACGTAACATGTCTGTCCTGACGAACCGAATGGTTTTCCACAGGAATATGGCTGGTTTATATGGCTGCAAAGATCAATTACAGATTAATGATCCTGGAAAAATGTAGAAATCTCAGCACAGCATGAATAGATTACCGTAAAGCGTTTGATGATGTCCCACACACGTGGATCCTTAAGACTTTGAAAATGTACAAAGTCTCCTCGGTGATAGTCACTTAGTTATGTCCCATTCGTGATACACGCTTAGGCGATCATGTATCTTTCGCGGCAGATTTTTTCCCGCAGTAGATTGCCATTTTTTTCTGCGGTAAAACATTTGCCATCCAAGGCTATAGAATCCGGTCTGTCCTGCTATTTACCCATAGCTGGGGGGGGAGAAGAAGATTCATACCTTTCCCAAGGGTATTAGCACGTAAGTGACTGTAATGGATTGGACTGGAAAGTCAGTCTGTCAGTTATATGCCATTCGTGATACACGCTTAGGCGGTCATGTATCTTTCGATACATGACTGACGAGGCAGATTTTTTTCCTGCAGTAGGTTTCCATTTCTTTCTGCGGTAGACCAGTTGCCATCCAAGACTATAGAAACCGATCTGTCCTTCTATTTACCCATAGCTGGGGGTAGAAGAAGTAGATTCATACCTTTCCCAAGGGTATTAGCACGTAAGTGAATGTAATGGATTCAACTCGAATTTGTGTGTGTGTGTGTGTGTGTGTGTGTTCTGTTGACGTGAGCGAGAATATGCCGAAAAATTATAGGCCAATAACATGTCTGATCACAACGTATAAATCGATCACGTCTGTCCTCACGAACCGTGCTTGCTCTTTTTTCGAAGCAAACAACATTCTTCCACTGGAATAGAAAGGATGCAGGAATGGTTTATATGGTTGCATAATTGCATAGATAAAGCCCTACGTAAGGTGCGGGCGGTAATCTTGAGAACAATATTGTTGCATTTGTTAAGGTATGGGCTTCCAGGAATCCTTTCAAAGAGTTTATTGGAATCTTTTTTCCAATCAATCTGAGGGCTCCAACTTCAACAGGAATTATTGATGTTCTCATGTGCCACATTTTTGAGATTTCGATTTCAAGATCCTTGTATTTTAATAGCTTTTTAAAGATTTTCAAAAACACATTGCAGTCTGCAGGGACTGCCATATCAATAAGGATGCGATTTTTTGTTTGCGGTTTCTGATAACGATATCTGGGCATTTAGCTTTGATTGTTATGTCTGTGTGTATTGTGTAGTCCCATAAAATTGTAACGTCTTATTTCCGTAACCGGGTCTGGGTGGTGTTCATACCAATTTCTTGCAGTTTCCTTTCCTTAAGCGTTGCAAATTTTCCGGTGCAGATATTGGCCCACTCTGTCGTGCCGTATTTTATATTCAGTGGGTGCCAATATTGTGCAACCTGATACAAGATGGTCAATTATCTTTGGATATTTATCACAGAATCTGCATTTGGAGCTAACATATGTATTTTTCAGTATGTTTGTTTTGTAATTTTTAGATAGCAATCATTGGTCCTGTGCAGCAAAAATAAAACGTTCGGTTTCAGCTTTTAACCCTGCACTACGTAGTGCCTGTTAGGCTACCATATGAAGCTCTCCTGCATCTTTTCTGTGGAAGAATGTTGTTTACTTCGAAAAAAGAGTAAGTATGGATAGACGGGATAGACATGTTATTGGCCTGTAATTTTTCGGGTCATCTGTTTCACTCTTTTTTGGCATCAGATATGTAATACCTTCAGTGATCCAATCCAGGATTTCATTCGGATTATTAATAAGCATTGATAGAGTTTGTGTGAGGGTTTTATGGATTGATGAGAGATGACAGAGCCACAAATTGAGCACTTTGTAATTTCCTGGTGATTTCCATTTTTAGGATTTCGTTAGGGCTTTTCTAACATTATTTGTGCTTATATTTTCCCAACTCTTGCAGAAGTTTATGCAGCATTTGTTCTTCTTCTACATTTGGATTGTATCCCTTTGCGCTGCCCTAAATATTCTCCCAACATTTCTGGACATTTTTTTTAATAGATAGTGGCTTTTTTTACATGTATAATTGCTTTTACAGTTTCCCTTTAAAATTTCTGTTTGGAATACTTTATTTTGGTGATAGTACCCACAACGTTTTTCGTATCACCTTCTTCTCTGTGCCTTTAACTGCAGTTTCTCTTTCAGCGTTTCTTTGATTGATCGAATTTCATTTGGTGAATTATTATTATTATTCATAATAATGGTATTTATTATTATTTCTTTTTCTTATTAAAACGAAACAGTATCTCTGATATTTCTTTCTCTTCCATCATTTATTGCAATCAAAACGGAATGGTCCATTATTTTTCTGAGGTAATGACAGGGCGTAATGCGCGTGCTAACTTAGGAACGGGATAACAAGCAGAATTATGTAAATATCATGGACTGAAAATGTGAGTTCTAGAGAAATTGGAAACAAAAAGGGAGGAGGAGGGAGCCGAAATTTCTAGAACCCTTAATGAGGAAAGTGGGCTTGTAAAATTTGATACACACAGGATAGATTGAAGACAAAAAGATAGATCAAAACAACGCATAACCTATCTATCGAGCTAGATGGCGGAGCAAAGTTTAAGAGAGAGAACAAAAAGACAAAATTTAATAAGAGGAAAAGGAATTGTGGAGAGTCATGATCTCTAACGTCCTGAAGGGACTCGACACAGAAAAGAAATGGATTCATAAACAGTCATTAAATGCGAATATGAAATACCCTTGGGAGTAAGGAATTGTAAAAACGAAGAGAAATTTGATACATCTTAATTACTACTAATAATAACAATAATAATAGGCAAATCATATTATCATGAAATAAGTAAGCATCTGTAGAAATAAAAAATACTTTTGATAAACCCTAATATGACCTACATGTTGTTAACGGGGGCAAGGAATGGCATGCTAATACTATCGCCAGTTAATTTTGCCACCGTCGTAATGCAGCTTTCCTGTACCATTCTATAAATAATTTCAGGGTAATTATTCCGATTTGACTCTTCGCCATGGTATCTAAACTTTATGAATTTAAGTGTAGTACTAGATTGCCAAGATGAGCTCATCAATTTGCAGTTGAATTGACTAGATGTAATCGTAAGTTTTATGCTAACAGTTTCTTTTCTCTCACTTCTCGCTGATGGAACTCAATTCCGCTTCCATGCTTTCCAGCCAACTTTGATATTCAAAAATTTATATCCAATGTCAATGGTTATCTACTGTCTTCTTGATTAATCTTATATTGTTCTAGCTCTTTTGTAACGTTTCTCTTTTTTTCTTATTCTTTCACACTCAGTAACCCCTTGTGCTTTAGTGCCTTTAATGCCTTGTACGAAGTGATTTGATCAAACAAACAGTATGAATAATATTTCTATCTGAATTACTTATCATTTGAACACTTTAATACATCTTTACGAAATCTGTTCTTTCAGCCGTTCTAATGTAATGTCTTCCTGGTGCAATTAATCTCTTTTGGTTTTATGAGGTTCAAACAAATATCTTTTTAACTTCACATTTTTGTTTTACCGCCATTATGTGTTTCTACATTTTTCGGTGACTTTCTTCTTTTCCTCTTTCATTTTCTTTTCTTTCCGTTCACCAACGTTCAATGAGTTAAAACAATGATTCTTTAAAGAAGATTAATTCTGGCCATTGTAAATTGTATACAAGATATTTCTACGAACTTAATTGCATTAAAAGCATTCAAAACGCCAAGTTTAATTAAGAATAACAATAGGAAGCAAGTAAAAAGTCAAGAAAACATTCTACAAGAGAAACTTTTATTAAAAGCCAATTAATTAAAGAGATTTTTGCTGCATACTTTTCGTATGTAGAAAAATATTGAAACTAATTCATTCGTCTTTATCGTTGTTCTTTTTTTAAGTCTTCAATCGATTTTTTTTTTATTTTTAGCGTTTTCTTTTTTTTTATTATGGCTGATCAGTAGTCCATGTCTCATTAGTTCTAAAATGGCATACAGTCATGATTTATTAAGTGTGTACAAACTCCCTTACGGCTCTAGTGTTCGGCTGCTATGTGATATCCATCCTCTTATATGACAGTGATGTTGGCAATCTCCCCAAAGATGGGGAAAATGTGGTACTACAGAAGGATACTGAGAATTTGATGCCCAGATCAACAAGGAAGAAGATGGCAACAGATTAAATACTTTTATTAGAAAACAGACAGATGAAATAATGAAGGATGTTTTGTTGGTTGGTTGGTTGTTTTGTTTTATGGCATATCAAAACCTCAGTGGGTCATTTAATGCCAACAAAATGTTTGAAATAGATTCATAGCGATAGTTTGTTAAAAAAAAGGTGTGTATATATACATATATATTTTGAGTACAATCCAACTTCTTTTAGGAAATTTACAATCTTGGATGGTTTTATTTTCATAAAAAGTTTTTTTTAAATTACTCACTTGGTAATATTTTGTTCACACTAGATCAAAATCTACACATTCTAACAGTGTATTTTTCACTGTAAATTTTAATTATTACTGATAATTTTTCATTCAAAAACTATTGCTGGTAATAATTTTTTATTACAAAGTATTTCTGATATTAAAACCTATTTTTACACGTTTAAGTGTTAACTATTTGCTCATAGCTGGGATCCAAACAGGTGCTACCAGCCCGGGTCAGATTGGACCTGGGAACACCAGCAATTAAAATGTGGTTCCCCGCTCCTTAAAACCTCCTGATCAGAGGCCTTGCTGCTGGACGTAGTTTATCGTCATACCCAGGACGCGTATGTAGGACGGGAGGAAGGAGGACTTGGAAAGATTAACACTCACGGGGCATATTTAGGTAGTCAGATACTTATCTGATGAGCTGGTGTGAATAGATGGCGAAACTTTGGCCTTAACAAAGGGAGAAAAAACTGCTAAGAAGTATGTTATATAGGAATAAAATGTCACTGCAGACAGTTGAGTTTGAACATAAATCACCAGTGAGTAAACACAGGCGATCTCATTATTAAATTAAGTAGACCACGTGACCATAGAGGAAACGTATTTATGGGAGGAAGCGTGACGTCTAAATATTAACCATTTCTATCCTATCCTCTATGACTATACTGTTCATTATGATATATCTCTATTCGGATCACTATACGGATTATTGTTCGAGCGTGTATTATCGAGCAAGTACTATTAGTGCGAGTGCTATTCGAAGGCATGTGGCACCAGTATTGTTCATTACTGCATTACTATAGTGGTGTCTGTGATTACAAAGTCTCTACTACAACAAGCATTACGATAGTGACAACGAGTATTTGTTGACATCACAAAAGTGTCAACGAACACTCGTTGACATCACAAAACGGTATAAAGTTGTGTTGTCCTGAATGGTAGTGGAATATTGAAGAAGAAGAAGAAGAAGAAGAAGAAGAAGAAGAAGAAGATAAAAACAAAAAAGGAGAGATAAAGAAGGATGGAAAAATAATGTTAATGAAATTGTAAAGAAAGTTCAGAAAAATACTCGAAGAAGAAGAAGAAGAAGAAGAAGAAGTATATGCAGACAGAATTGATCTGTAATCCTTTTCTGATAACAAATATATTGCATTAAGATAGAAAATGAGTTGAGACTTCTTCTTTTTCTTCTTCTCTAATTTATCACCCACAAGGACGCGAAGACGCTTCTTAAATCTATCGAAACTAAAAAGTGAAGACTAAGCAGCTTCTATCTATGTATGACAGCAGTCTTCCATTTTCGTCCTGATCGGGATTTTCTAAAGGCAGAGCATAGCAGGAGGAGTCGGGTACTTAGTAGAACGAGACGATCCTAACAGAAATAAAATTTCTGTCTATATCTCTGAGATGAGGTATTATTATTATTTATATTATTCGGACTGTTATCCTCATCTTCATTGCCATATTCACAATGTTTCGGCCGTTGTACGCTCCGGCCTTGCTCAGGTTATTGCAATTTTTTTTCAATATCTCTTTATATCTCTGAGATGAGGTATTATGATTACTTGCATTATTTACATTATTAGGACTGTTTTCCTCATCTTCATTGCCATATTCACAATGTTTCGGCCGTTGTACGCTCCGGCCTTCTTCGGGTGATTGCAATTATTCTTCAATATCTGTCTATATCTCTGAGATAAGGTATTATGATTACTTGCATTATTTAGATTATTAGGACTCCTATCCTCATCTTCATTGCCATATTCATAACGATGAGGCTAACAGTGCGAATAATATAAATAATGTAAATAATAAAATACCTACTCGGATTTAATTTTGGTAAATATAATATGAACAACATAAGTTACGTAGATGAAAATGTTTTGATAAAAGATTCAGAAGACTGAAAGAACTAATAGATAACTTTAAAAAAAGCAAGAAGAAAGGACTAACTATTAACGATAAGATGACAATATATGGTTTTCAGAAAGTGAATAAAAATGTGTTAATTTAGTATTACGAATGTCAGTATGGAGCAGGAATAGAAATTCAACTATTAACCAGTGTAGTCATAGACGACTGAAATTGTGACACAGAAATCCGAAGACTCATATGAATGATAAAAGATGTAATAAGCAAAGACATAGGAACATATCATTATAGATAAAGAAAAGCGCGCCTTAATTGCTACGTAATATCTAATTTCTTATACAGCAATGAATGTTGGACAATCTCCTTGCTGCAGTGTAGAGTGTATTTCCTTCTGTTCCATACTACTGTGACTGTTCCTACTTATAAATATGGCAAGTAGCCACATTAGAGTAGGATTTGAGTAGTATTTGATTTAATCAAGTTTTTCTTTTCCCTGTATGAGTATAAAACACTTCTTTGTTTTTCCTGTCTGATGTTACGCTCCTTCGATACTCTCTCTAACCAAGGCCTTCCAAATTCTCGGCTATTTTGAAAAAAAAAGACGACATAACAACACAGAGATGAGATTCCAACTCACGCGGGGATAATCACAATGGATAAAGACTTAAAGCGATTTGATGTAGCTCTGCCGATAAATCGGGAGAATAACTTGGACAGAGCTTGTGAGCCATGGGGTAATTTTAAAATAAGAACACATAAGAGGATTTTGGAGATTTTGACAGTAACAGTGAATATTAAAGATGATAAAGCATGTGAGATCAGGTAGTATGTTACTTAATAAGATAGTCCTGGGTATACATCCGGCAGCAAGGCCTCTGATCGGGAGATTAGAGGTTTTGAGAAGCGTGGAACTAACACTTAATTGCTAGTCCTGGTCCTGGGTATGAAGTTAAACTACATCCGGTAGCAAAGCCTCTTATCGGGAGAGTGAATAGTTTGCGGAGCGTTGCTGTTGTTTCCAGGTCAAACCTAACCTATGATAAAATAATGAACCCCCAAACAAAAACAAACACTATGAAAGTATAAAAATACATTTATATTATGAAAATACCAGCAATACCGTTTTATAGCAAAATGACCAGCAATACATTTTATCTGCAAATGAAGACATGCGTTTGCGTTCAAAGTATATCTAGATGAAGGAAATAAAATTGTGTTCCAAATATTTAGATTTTGGCATTAAATAACCCATAGAGGTGTTGATATGCCATTAAACACTGGCACTCTTCCCTCAATGTTCCCTGTGAGGATTAAGTTTTCCAACTCCATCCTTCCTTATTAAGTGTTCAAGGAATTTCAGCTGTGTCTTCTTGATTTGGAGCATATGCGTTCTGTTGGTTGTCATTTTCATTATAACTTCCTTCTTGGTTAAACTGTTTTAATCCGTGTCCAGCCTAATTTCTTGTCCTGGGTAAGATGATAAACTACATCCAGCAGCAAGACCTCTGATCAGGAGGTTTTGAGGAACGTGGAACAACCTCTTAATTGCTGGTGTTCCCAGGTCCACCCTAAACCAGGATGGTAGCACCTGTTAGGGTCCCAGCTACGGGCAAATAGTTAACTATTACCAGCAATACTTTTTTGAAAAAATTATTACCAGCAATACAATTTTGAAGGAAATATATTACCAGAAACAGATTTTTGACAAAACAAAATATTACCAACAATAAAAAATTTGTTGGCATTAAATAACCCATTGAGGTTGATATGCCGTAAAACAAAATAAACCAAACCAATCTAAACCAAAGAATTCATATTCTATTCATACGAATCTATCCTAAAAATGTTGTCGGTATTAAATAACCCATTGAGGTTGATATGCCGTAAAACAAAATAAACCAAACCAATCTAAACCAAAGAATTCATATTCTATTCATACGAATCTATCCTAAAAATGTTGTCGGTATTAAATAACCCATTGAGATTGATATGCCGTAAAACAAAATAAACCAAACCAATCTAAACCAAAGAATACATATTCTATTCATACGAATTTATCCTAAAAATGTTGTCGGCATTAAATAACACATTGAGGTTGATATGCCATTAAACAAAATAAACCAAACCAATCTAAACGAAAGAATACATATTCTATTCATACGAATCTATCCTAAAAATGTTGTCGGTATTAAATAACCCATTGAGATTGATATGCCGTAAAACAAAATAAAGCAAACCAATCTAAACCAAAGAATACATATTCTATTCATACGAATTTATCCTAAAAATGTTGTCGGCATTAAATAACACATTGAGGTTGATATGCCATTAAACAAAATAAACCAAACCAATCTAAACCAAAGAATACATATTCTATTCATACGAATCTATCCTGAAAACGTTGTCGGCATTAAATAACCCATTGAGGTTGATATGCCGTAAAACAAAATAAACCAAACCAATCTAAACCAAAGAATTCATATTCTATTCATACGAATCTATCCTAAAAATGTTGTCGGTATTAAATAACCCATTGAGATTGATATGCCGTAAAACAAAATAAACCAAACCAATCTAAACCAAAGAATACATATTCTATTCATACGAATTTATCCTAAAAATGTTGTCGGCATTAAATAACCCATTGAGGTTGATATGCCGTAAAACAAAATAAACCAAACCAATCTAAACGAAAGAATACATATTCTATTCATACGAATCTATCCTAAAAATGTTGTCGGCATCAAATAACCCATTGAGGTTGATATGCCATAAAACAAAATAAACCAAACCAATCAGCCTAATTTCTTGGGCGTTGTTTCCCCCACATCGTTCTCGAAAACTTTGCTGGAAGAATCAAGTAACAGCAAATTGTGGAGAGCCTTTTTAAAAACCGGATCTTTTGCTGTAAACTTTTACACACACCGACAACAAATAATTATTCTTTGGACTTAGAAGTTTAGCTGTGTAGTTTTTACGGCAGTTGTTGGTCATGTATGTTCGTCTAACTTCCGGTTCAAAATCCTCCTCGGCATTTTGAACAGGAGTAGAGGTGTATCGCTTGTCTCAAGTTTAGGATTGGGTTTCAGATTCCTCCTAAAGTCTTCTCATTCTCTTTCAATCCCAACAACCTCTTGGATCTTAGTGGAATTATCACCTTGGATCAAAACATTATCTTCAAAACAATAAAGATTAAAAAAATTGTTTGAATGTGATATAGAATAATGAAATTACATCAGAACTTCAGAAAACTTAGAAAATGTCACCCAGAAATCTGTGTTCACAACAAAGACAAGTAAATGAATGTCATATTTATAGAAAAAAGATCTGGAACACATTTTCCACACAAAGTTTTAGCCAAATATCCATGAGCCTTATCCAAATGTCTTTGAAACGGGTGCGTCTTCAACACTTGAGAATGTTCTAATTCCTAGATTCATAAGTAACAGGCTGAATCGGCCATGTTTTATTATTTATCGCTAGATGTAGACCTGCTTGGAAAATGGAAAATGTTGGGTGCATCAGTGTCTGTTGGTGCACAAAGTTGAATTTCATTAGCAAATTGCATTGTGAACATGCGCACTGAAATTTATTTATTTTCTGATTTTTCCATTTAATAAGTTTTCGTGAGTTTAGGATTTTTTCTTCTTCTTGTATGTTCTGGAGTTTGGTAAACGGTTTTTTTTCTCTTGATGATTTCATCTTTGTCTCTTTTTGTAAATATTTCTTTTTTTTTTTGTTTCTTCCTTAGAATTGAAAACATTTCCTAATCTAAATACCATTTGATATTTTCATTCATATATTCAAGGAACAATATTTTGAAACAATTCTCAGTTTTTTCATTGTAATTAAGTTCATTCATTCATTATTTCTTTCTTTCTTTTTCATCCATTTCTTTCTTTCTTTCACCTATTTATTTTTTCTTTCTTTCTTTCATACTTTCTTTCTTTCACCTGTTTTCCCACCATTTCTTTCTTTCTTTCACCAATCTCTTTCTTTCATGCATTTCTTTCTTTATTTATTTTTCTTTTTTTTTCGCCCATTTTTTTCTTTCTTTCTTTCTTTCTTTCTTTCTTTCTTTCTTTCTTTCTTTCTTTCTTTCTTTCTTTCTTTCTTTCTTTCAGTTAGAATTATCTCTATTTTGGTCTTTTTCATTTTTTCTTTCTATTTTTTTACCTTACACCTTTTTCTATTTTATACTTAATGACCTCTTCTTTAAAGTGTGTTGTCCTGTTTTTTCCATTTACCTACTTTTTCTTTCTGTCTTTATTTATTCTCTTACTATCAGTTCATTTTATCTTTCTTTCTTTCTTTCTTTCTTTCTTTCTTTCTTTCTCTGAAGCTTTCTTTCTTTATTTATTTTCCTGACGCTTTCTTTCTATCTTTCTTTCTTTTGTTGACGCTTTCTTCTTTCTTTCTTTCTTTCTTTCTTTCTTTCTTTCTTTCTCCTCTACCGATCATTCATATTCTCTTTACCTCTATTATTATCTTCCTGTTTTGATTTCTTTCTTGTCTATGCTTTTTAGTCTTCTTCATTTTGTATTCTTTCTTCTTTTTTTATAAACACTTTTAATGTCTTCATTCTTCCACGTCATTTATTCTTTTCTTTCTGTTCAGTCTTCATTCGCAAACATTTTTGTTCTTTTTCTGTTTCTTTATTTTTTTCTCTTCGTTTACAAACACTGATTTTATTTTTTCCACTTCTTCCATTTACAATTTAGTCTCCTTTTTGTTATTTATTTTTCCTATTTCTGATCATCGTTCATACCAAATAACATTTCCCGCTGCTGGCCAAGTTCTCGTCAATTCTCGAAAACTACCGCGAAGTGCTGGAGAGAGAAACAACAAAATATACATATTACCATAGAAATAAAAGCAATGCGATAATACATATCACAAACTATACGAGTAAAATAAATATAAAATGAATTTGATGACTAGTCTTGGGGAGTAATTCGCAGGTCCATTCAATTTCTTGATCTGTTGGTATAAAAGGATTTGGAAATCTTATTCACTAGCAAATAGTCTTCGTATCACGAGGTTGAAGAGTGGACCGTGACGTCTGATATTCACAATCATCTCCGCCCGCCATGATTTTAGTTCATTCCGCGAGGAAGGCTTTAACTACTAAACGCGGAATCGAATTCGACTTTTTCCCATTATTTGCCTCGTTTTTGTGAATATTATCCTCAACTTAAAAAACAAAACAAAACAAAAAAAACCAATAGAGAATGAACATCCTGCAACATTTTCTTTCTCCTCTACACACGCATAGACGCCTGTATAAGTGACACACCCATCGACGTAAAACGCCGACGAATAGAAATAAAGATTTACATACTAACAAATATCAATATATCGATCTTTACAATACATAATCTAGTATAACATCAGGTAAAATAGGTAAAGTAAAGTAGAAACACTGAGTACGGCATTTTAACACTTCGATATCTTTTTAATAATGTTGACCCTAAACAAGGCCCAAGAGCCACTTAAGGTAGAGGGTTACACTATTGTGTGAGCGGTAAGAGTAAGGGTTACATTTTATGAGGATATGTGTGAAAGAGAACGGTTGAACCTAGACTTGAAGATTGAGAAAGCATCCTCATGGGATTCTGTTCCCTAAAGCAATATTTCTTGGGAAGATGCTTAGTGATGAAATACAAAAGAAATGTGGGTGTCTGGTCTTTATGTACACCTTTTGTCGGGTCTTTGATAGGAAGATTACAGTTGGGGAAACTAAATCTTCTAACATTTTATATGCCCAATTCCTATCAAAAGAGCAATTTGGGCCGAAATTCCGATTTGGGCCAAAACTCAGATTTGGTCCAAAACTCCGATTTAGGCCAAAACTCCGATTTGGGCCAAAAGTCCGATTTCGGCTGAAACTCTGATTTGGGCCAAAACTCTGATTTGGGCCTAAACTCTGATTTGGGCCAAAACCTCAATTTGGGCAGAGATTCCAATTCATGCTGGAAACTAAGTTCTTCAAATCACAAACTCCGTAGACCTTTAATTGAGTTGAGTTCTTCAAATTACAAACTCTGCAGAACTCCAAAACCACACATCACCAAACCACTCACTTTAACTCTAATTCCTTGGCATTTTGAAGAAATAAAATTGATTTCCTCAATTCAAAAAGTTTTGGATATATTTTGAACGAAATTTTAAACAAACATATGAAGTTCCCAAAGTTTTTGTGTTAGTTTAAACTCAATATAAATTAAAAACTTTTAAAATCACTAATTTTTTTAGTTATTTTACAATTTGAATTTCTAACTGTTCCCCTCTCATCTGGACACAAACCGCAATGCTGGATGTTCAATCACCAGATGAAGTACAGATTTTCAACCCCGGAAACACCCTGATTCCAAAAAGGTATATGTTCGGGTAGAGCTTGTCTGGTCCAAGTTAGAGGAATTTCGGCCAAACAGAATTTGGCGTTTATTTATTTAGAAGTAGAAAATTTTCATGGGAAGTCAAGTAATTTTCCAAATCCCTCCAAGAAGTTACTGTGTTTATTAATATTATCCACGTGACTGCAATGCGAATATTACAATAATTTTCTTGTTCATTATATGGCACATATAAAGAAAGTTGAAAAACATTCAGATTAAACATAAATAATTTTAAAGGATGATACTGAAATTAAATCAATTGTTTTAGCAAAGGGTGAAAAGTGTCTATATACTAAGAAATAGGAAAACTTCACTAGAAATAAAGGAAAAGAGTACTAAACTGTTACGTGATATCTGTGGTAGTGAGTGTTGGACAATCTCCTTAGAGATGAAGGAGAGACTTGAAGCAACAGAAATGTGGATCTACAGAAGGATGCTGAGGATACCATTGACGGAACGTGGCCATAATCCCTACCCAGCCGAGGTAGGTCCATAAACTAATAAAAGTGAGCAACGATGAAGTTTTAGAGAAAATGGCAATATAAAAGAAACTTATACTTAGCATCAGGAACAGACAGTTGCGGTTTCTAGGTTACATAATGAGAAAAGAGGGCTTGGAAAATCCGATACTCACAGGACATATTGTAGTCAAAAGAGGCATAGGAAAACACCTGATTACATACTAAGTGAGCTTGAGTACGTTATAGAGTTTAGGAGAAATAACAGAAAGACAAAAATTATTAAGAGTTACAAGGAACAGGAAGTTGTGGAGAGCTATGATCTAACATTCTATTCTCGACAAAGTTCAAAACATTCTTCCCGCGAACTACTTCTCTGTGGTGCCGACTCCTAAGAGGATGTTTCACGACGATCTTAACTTGGTCAAGTCTAGGGTCAACAGTTATCTTCCCCTCCTATCAGTATAAACTGCCTCTTGGCTCGGATTTGTTAATCGGAGAGCCGAGTCCCAATTTCAGTTGAGTTCGTTATAGTCACTTACGCGCAAAAAATTATAAATCTATTTATTCTCCTCCCAGCTATGGGTTAATTAGTAAGACTTGTATCACCGAATCATTTACTACAAACGGCCGAAACGTTGTAATAAATATGGCGACAAAGATGAGGACAATAGACCGAGTAATGTAAATATTGTACATAATACCTCATCTCAGAAATATAGACAGAAACGACTATATTCATCAATCATAGTCAATAAACATTTGTTTCCTTCTCGATTTGACGAAATCGGTCCCTTGAAATCTATATGCAAACTTCCGATGGGTTGAGTGGCTTTGATTAATTTGCCTCCTCCTCTTACAGTTTTGGCTTTTCTATGGCATACATATTACACTTTTTCGGTCATTTTCTTTACTTCCTCTGTTGAATTGGACAAATTTTTCGGCCTGATAAACTACATCATTTTTGATACTCCAGGATGACATAGAATATTATGTAATTCTTTAAGGTCAATATTTACGAAAGAAGCACAATGTACTCTCGTTAATACATCCGAGCATGTTTTTTTTTTTGATGCCCGGTCGATATCTGATACCATATTTGTAAGTGGAAAGTTCAATTCGCCATTTTTGTCGTTTTTAGTCTTCGAAGATTTAGGCGCATCGAAAATGTAGGATAGAGCTTTTTGCTCCGTGACAAGAATAAAATATTTCACTTTAAGGTAATGACTCCATTCTCAGATTGCTTCGATGATCGCATTAGCTTCTTTCTCTACTCGGGACTGGCTCCTTTTTCACAGGGGTTTAGAGCTCTGGACGAGAATGAAACACACCTACCTCCTTGATTTAGCATCATAGATAACGTAGTTAGCATTAGTTTCAATTTCAAGGGGATTTCCTCGTCTAGAATGCGTACTACAGATCTTTCTAATTTCTTTTTCAAATATTCAAAGCAATCCTTTAATTTAGCTGGTAAGGGGAATATAGCGTTGTTATTTAACGCGTGAAATTTTAGCGAATAGTTTGGGATCCGACGACTGTATTAAGTGAACATTTCGACAATTCTCTTCTGAGTTTTCATATTGTCTGGAGGAAGGAATTCTCGTAGAGGTCTCATCCTTTCACAGATAGCCCTGAAGTTTAATGTTCGTTACTCTGGAGACTCGTTTAAGATGAGACCGTAATTTTCAATCAGGCATTTGAATTTTGCCATCTTAGTGTCATGTTCTCTTTCAATAATACCACAAATGGGCACATCATATATATATATATATATATATATATATATATATATATATATATATATTTTATATTTATATATAGATACCAATATACATTTTTAATCTAACAATTGTTTATATATTCTTTTATAGATACCAATATGGTCTATTTATAATAAACAGTATTAAACAACATTTACCAAATATTTGAATGTCCGAGAAAAATTTCATAGAAAATATTCGTTCGCTATTTGTATCTATAAAAATTGAATGTATAAATATAAAAAAAAAAAATGTCTTAAAATAATTGTCGGACTTTGTCCATTTCATAATGTGTGACGTCATTTGTTTACATTTGATACGCCATGAGCAGATATGAATGTACGTGAGAGATTCATGGAAGATTGAAGTTTAAAGGCAGTAAATTCGGCGTTGCGAACCGAACGATCATATGTGGTGACCAAATCCGTTTAAAGCACGTCAAGCTAAATGCCGGTTCCGTATAGGATACAGGTTCGAATTCTGTCGGAGGACATTTATTTTTGTGAAAATTTCTCGGACATTCAGGCCGGTAAATGTTGTTTATTACTGTTTGTTATAACCAGAGCATTTACTTAAATATTTGTATCTATAAAAAGAATGTATAAACATAAAAAAAGTGTCTTAAAATAATTGTCGGACTTTGTCCATTTCATAATATATATATATATATATATATATATATATATATATATATATATATATAGAGAGAGAGAGAGAGAGAGAGAGAAACTCGATGAATTACTTAATTATAAATATCTCAAATCCTCACTTGTATATCCTTGCTTCCCCCGTGGGAAAGGTACTGTCTGGGGGAAAGCTCCTTGTAGCTTGGGGTAATATTCAATGAATACCAATCCAAATCAAAAGGTCAGGATTAGTGGTATCAAACAGTTAACCGACGTCTCAACTGGATGTGACACAAGGTGGAGGTTTAAAGTGGGTCTATTCCCAAGTCCAATTCAGCACTTCCCCTGTTTGGGTAGGCCACAGGTACCGAGCAACACACCCAGACCCCTCCAGAGCGAGGAGATACTGTTTGGTGTAAAGCCCCCTGGAGATTGGACATATTAATACCAGCCAAGGATCAGGATTAGTTTAATCTCTTGTTGTATCAACTGCTATTTAAAAAGAACAAAAGAAAAAGAAATTTGCATATGAAGACAAAAATGTGGGGGTATTCTTGAGAACAATTATTATTATTATTATTATTATTATGTATTAATATTATTATTATTATTATTATTTTCTGGTTACCTAAGTAATGCAACTAGGACGCAGGTGGCTTCAGGGTGGGAAGGAAAATACATTGCAGAGAAATGGACAATAACAAAATATGATTCAGGTAGACTTTCCTGGTGCCACCCAAAACTGTGAGACCTAAGGTTAGAAATAGTATCAAAATACAGACTTTTTCAACTGAACAATTAAAAACCAGATCCCAGGAAATGGCGTGCAAGATGGATTTCAGGAGAAATAGCTTTTGGCACGACACACAGTGAACCAAATTTCCTAGTCTAGCATTTGATCTGTTTTAGGCGCTCAAATTCATTGTGATCCCAGGAAGGCGTAGTGTGTTGCTCTCTTGTATTTTAGCATCAGCCATTTTGATGACAGAAGGAAAGGTTTCGTTGCGCTGATTAAATGTAAACAGCTTTGTTTTAGAGAAGTTAAAATTTAAAACCCATTTCTTGCCCCAGTTAACCACTGATTGGAGGTCCTTTTCGAGAGCAGTTGCCGGGTTTACTTTGTCGGATTTAATACTAGATAGTAGTAAATACTTGTGTCATCTGCATAAATGCCTAGTTGGGAACTGATGAAATCGGGAAGGTAGTTGATGAAGATTAGAAATTCCGTAGGTCTGCCTTATTACACAAATTCTGTTAAGTGATATTTAACAGTGTTTATATTTTCTGTACATTGATAATCTGAGTAGATATGCAGTTCTATACAGTGCAATGTTTTGAATCTCTTGCAACCAGGGGCTACCAGGGATCTTGTAAATGTTCTTGTCTGTACGATATTTCATCGTGACGAGGTTTCAATTAGTAGTTTTAAAGTGCCATTTTTTTTCAATTTCAATTTCAAAATTCATTCTGCTATATTTTTTTTCACAAATATATTTTTACCTGATGGCACTACCAATTCTATGAAAAGTCATTTTTTTCTCGCTTTTAATAAATATGCTTTTATATGTCGGTGATTATGAAGATTAAACTAGCAAAGAATATCGACATTATGAACGTCTATGATATGTTGATAGCATTGCTTATCATTGATATATACATATATGTATATAACTGGTTTATATGTCTGTTTGTAATAAATATGTCTGGTCCATATGTCGCTTTTAATAAATATGCCTGGTCTATATGTCTGCGATTATGAAGATTAAACTAGCGAAGAATATCCACTTTGTTGTGTCCTGTTTAGAAGCCAGAAAGAAAGACACAGAGGACGAAGGTAGGTTGGACAAGTGGATTGAAATAACAGATATATAACAAAGCAAGAGTGTTAGTAATAAGCAGTACGTCCGAACAGTAGGTTAACTGCGTCTCTGCTGCCCTCCGACTCTAGTACGATTCTATATTTAACAGTCCCCCCCACGAGGAATGTATGTGGCACAAGGCCGAGTTTAACGTGGGTTTCTCGAAGCCCGTAGGCTCGTTCAAAAATATTCCATTTGAACCCGCATAAGCGGGTTCGGGATCTGTCTACCTCCTCGGACGAAACTCTGCCCTTCGACAAAGCCTCGTCTGGGTTCCTCTCTGCCAAAGCAGAGAGTTCGACAGAAGTCGCACACAGTCAGAGACTGTGTCTCGGCTGCTCACGACTCTACCCTATGAAGTCTCGCAGTTTGTATTTACCAGAGGAGGAAGAGTTCATTCTAATGTAGGAGAGTTTACCACAACACACAACATAAACTTCTATATGTTGATATCACTGTACAGCGTTGGCTTTTAAAAATATTTTTTCAATTGAGCACAGTTGAATGACAAGCTAATTCTAAAAACAACAGCCACCTGCACAAATGCGAAGCTCTTCAGTAAAATGAATGGAGCACTATGGCTGATTGGTGTTTGTTTACGTTTGTAAAATGAATACGCTAGAATTGGCTGACTCATTCTGTCGGGTGAAGGTAGCTCAGTTGTAGAAGCTCTGACTGACACCAAATCGGTTGGGTTTCGATCTGGGCTTGTGGTATTCGGTTGTCTAGTCGCACTGAGGAGCTTGGAACCCAGTCACTTCATTTGGGATCCTAAACGGTATCCTTTTGAAATTATACAATTTCCCGCCGGCTTCAAAAGCTGTTTAAGGGCGATCGGCTTTACGTAGGGGAACTTGATGATACGCACTTTTTAAGTCTAGTTTAGATTACAGAATATACTTTGCTATTTCCGAAACCATAGTTGTAATCTTAGATAGTGGTTACGTATCACTTAAGATAAAACGATTTATCGTTTGTGAATAATCTATGACTAACCTTTTTTTTCCTTTCTCGCCCTTACCAGTACCTACACCCTCCACATATGTATAGAGATTTTCCAAGGCAGAAATTAGGAGGCACGCAGCGAGGATCGAACTCACGAGTCAGTCGTAATTGCTTTAGCGAGCCAAGACTGCTAACCATTACACCACCTCAAGGTGCCCCACTCTACATATGTATATATCAGGTCTATATGTCGCTTTAATAAATATGCCCGCTCTATGTGTTTGTGATTATGAAGATTAAACTAGTAAAGGATATCGACTTCATGATCTTCATCGTCTATGATATGCAGATATCATTGTTCAGCATGTGGCCAACTGTAATATTAATATATCTTTTTAATGAATATACTGCCCAATATTATCTTAACAATCTTTGTATTCCATCAGTATCAGCTTGGGGGCAACCAGACATTAAGTGGTCAGTAATTTTACTATAATCTATATATTGGATCTACCTCATTCTTGATTAGATTTGTCTTGTAATTCCTGGTAGATAGGATTTGCGCCTGTGCAGCCATTATAAATGCCACCGTCACCCGTGCACCCTTCTGAGTCTTTGTATATTATCTTATTATACACCAGTCATCGCTGAGAACTGAGTGACAGCAAGTCTGCTCAAATGTTCAACGTCTTTCTCAGTATCCGAGCAGACCCCAAAACAACGTGCTTATAGAGAAGTATCAATCGTTTTCCAGATTTCCAATGTTTTTAATCTCGATTCCAAGTACACCTGCTGTTATTGGTACCACTATAAACAACCTGTAAACCACAGTCCATATACTGAGTAGACATTGGTATCAAAAGCAATCTAGCTAATCAAGGGATTATTAACAGTTGAATTCTATCGTATTTTTGTTTTACAAACGTATTATCTGCACGCATTATGTGTAAACATTTTTGGACACCTTCAGGTGGCTAGCTTAGTAGCCAACGACGGCCGAGTCTGTCCCACTCTTTAATCCATAACTGGGGAGAGAAGCGATGGATTCATACTTTTCTCAAATATATTTGAATGAAAGTGGATGTAATGATCTAAGCTTCAGGTGCCCGTAGTTTATAATTCAGAATTTTGTATCTCTTTGTCGGCTCCCGAACAAGGTCCTGTTATAAGTCAGCGATTTGACAGTTTATTTTATTCACGATTATCAAAACTAGTCTGCTTTCTTGGATGGGTTAGATTGTTTGGATGATGAAATCTCAAAATATATAACTATTATGGTTTCCAAAACAGTCTCTAGTTTCTGTTGACGCCATCTTTGAACATAATTGAACGCCAATCGTTTGGAGAGTTCTTAGTTTGACTATCTTTACACTATCTTGTCTATTTTTATATTATTTAAGGCTATCCTTTCTTTCTTTCTTTCTTTCTTTCTTTCTTTCTTTCTTTCCATACGCCATGCTAATTCCTCCAACAGATCTGTCATTTCTTCTTGCTTTCTTGTATTCAAGGGATTTTTTCAATGTTGAACCTCAAGATTTGGCGCCTTATACTGTTCGGAATCATTCGTCTCTGTTTTGAACCTATGAATACTTACCCTGTTTCCATTGACAACTCGCTTGCGAGATACGAACTCTAGATATACATAAACCGTTACATTAAAAATTGGAACACATGATTGCTCCTTAAGTCAGACGCCATTAAAGTCATTTTGAAAATACTTATCCACTGTGTATTTTTCGAGAGACTTAAACGACTGTGAGAAAATTAGCCGCATGAATTAAGATTCAGCATTGTGGATAGAGCTAACATTATGGGCGCCAATCAGCAAGAGAAATGGAAACAGATGGTACTTACGGTCGTAAATTTTACGACTAAAAGATAATCTGCGATGTTAGGAAAAAATGTCAGCAGTGGACGAGTATTTCGGCAGTTAATTCCGTTTCCATCTTTATGACTTTACATTTGCTTACATTCAATTGCTTACATGCGGGAAATTCGTTTACCTATGCGTGTGAGTGTGAATATTCAAAATGTGTTAGAAAGACAGTAGCATTTATTCTTTCAGTAGATTGTTACATATTTTTTTAACTTGATTGTTTCTTTTTCATTCAGTTGATTATGACATTTTTCTTTCGATTGATTGTTTCTTTTGCTTTCTTTTTCTTTCAGTTGATTGTTGCATTTTTTCTTTCAGTTGATTTTTTTTCTTTTTCTTTCAATTGAATGTTTCTTTTTCTTTCAGTTGATTATTTCAAATTTCTTGTAGTTTATTGTTTCTTTTTCTTTCAGTTGATTGTTTCAAATTTCTTTTAGTTAATTGTTTCTTTTTCTTTCAGTTGATTGTTACAAATTTCTTTTAGTTTATTGTTTCTTTTTTTCAGTTGATTGCTTGTTTTTCTTTCAGTTGATTGTTGCATTTTTTCTTTCAGTTGATTGTTACTTTTTTCTTTTAGTTGATTGTTTCTTTTTCTTTCAGTTGATTGTTACAAATTTCTTGTAGTTTATTGTTTCTGTTTCTTTCAGTTGATTGTTTCTTTTTCATTCAGTTGATTATTAAAAATTTCTTTTAGTTTATTGTTTCTTTTTCTTTTAGTTGATTGTTTCTTTTTCTTGCAGTTGATTGTTACAAATTTCTTTTTGTTTATTGTTTCTTTTTCTTTTAGTTGATTGTTTCTTTTTCTTTCATTTGATTTTTTTTCTTTTAGTTGATAGTGTTTACAATATAATAATACCTGTTGCTGTTGGACTTTGTATGTGTGTATCTGTTTGCGTGTACACACGCGTGGGAAATAGTCCCCCTAATGAATAATTGTGTGTGTGTCTGCGTTTATGCGCGCGTAGAAAATGTTATCTCCCACTTAATAATTGTGTGTGCGCGCGCCTTGAACAATCATCAATATGACTGGTCCTATATCTTAGTCATATTCGCAGTAGCGTGGAGGGCTCAATATAGTTTCACCATAATGTTTTAGAATCAGTTTATATTAAATCTTGTCAGGCATCCCTATATAATGGGAGTGCTTTTTAGTTTTATGTATAATTAGTTTTTGATGTTTGATAACATCTGTTCTTCGGTATTTTTCGTTTTAGTTTCAGTGTACATTTCTCGTCTTCGATTGTATTTTGTTAAACCGATTAAGGTTTTTTTTATATACACGGATGCCCTCGTATTCGCGGGGTTTAGGGATCAGAAACGGCTGCGAATTGTTAGAATTCGCGAATATTTGTAACCCCTCAAATCTGCTTATAAGTATCTATTTGATTGTTAAAACTCAATATGCCTTAAACTTTCATCCTAAACACTTTAGAAACATTTCAGACCTTTTTAAAAACATTTTGATAAAATAGAATTGGTTACCATCCGCTTAACGTAACGTAAATCTTCTTTCATACGGACAATAACCGTTTTGAATTACTCAGAAGCAGATACAACCAATGAAAATACTTCATAAAATATGTATAACGAGGCATGAAATATAAACTTCAAAACATTTTCTAAAAACAGAACTGTGATGATACCCCCAGACTTAGCATAAGCCACTTTTAAAACCCCAGCCGCCGTCCTTAACAAAGAACAAAGCCCAAGCACTACGCATGTTTTTTTTTGGGGGGGGTGCAATGAAGTTGTACAATTCTGCCAAATGTTACCATAAAAATGGACTGTTATATGTTTTATTCACATAAATAACAGGAAAATAATACAAGAATATTTTAAATATGTTTTGTTGAAAAAATACGCGAATCAAGTGAGATTTTCAGCGAATATTTGTTCTTCAGAAAAAGAAAACGCGAATATTCGGGATTGCCGCGAATAACAAATACCTATATTCTAAAGAAAAATCCGAAAATGTGTGAAACCGCGAATACTGAAACGCGAGTAGACGTGGGCTCCCTATATATATATATATATATATATATATATATATATATGTGTGTGTGTGTGTGTGTGTGTGTGTGTATAAGTGCGCAGGTATGTAGAAAATAGAAAAGAACACTATTTTTATTCGTTAAGGGGACAGAGAAAACGAAGAAAAATAGTCTAGCCACTCCCACAATAACGAATGTTGTAACGGACCATGTCTAAAAACACACGTAAACCGAAAGGTAGCTTTTTCCTAAAATTTCGCTTGAAGATGAAACGGGACTAAACACCTCAATTCAACTTAATTTTAATAATTATTTGGATGCTTTTTGAAACATGAGAACTCTTATGTAGCGAAGGAATCATATTTTTAAACAAAAAATATTATATATATATATATATATATATATATATATATATATATATATATATTCGAATTCCAGTTGAATCCATTACATTCACTTACGTGCTAATAACCTTGGGAAAGGTGTGTATCCTCTTCTCCTCCAGCTATGGGTAAATAGGAGGACAGACTGGGTTCTATAGCCTTGGATAGCAACTGATCTTGGAGAAGGACAACTCTGAATTCAAAACCTGCGGAGGGTCGTTTGAGGACCTTGTGGAACTTAGTGCACCAGGTCTCTGTATCCTTCAAAAAGTGTGGATGGCCCTGCACGAAACCACTATAATCAAATCTCATGTTTCCTGGGAACTGATCTGTTTGACCCTCATACGTCGAATTCGACGGGAGATTTGAGTATATATATATATATATATATATATATATATATATATATATATATATATATATACAGGGTGACCCCAAAAAACGGGAACTTTTTAACAATCCAATAAAACCAAGAGTGATGGAAGAAAAATATTTTATTCATAGTAATTGAAACCTTAAAACATGCCATTTAAGAAACAATGATGGCATTTTCATTTTTAAAAAATTACGTCCTGTAGATGGCGTCGTCCTGTACGAATGCATTCCTGAAATCTGCTGTTGAGATTCCTCATTGACTGCTGCATCATCTCAGCTAGGATACTGTGAATTTCATCTTGAATTCTAAATGGCGAAATGTTTACTTGCTCAATGTCACTGTCTCGCAGTGTTTCCACTTGCTCATGTCTGGCAATACGCACTTCAAAAATTCACGTTTTTTTTGGTCACCCTATATATATATATATATATATATATATATATATATATAATATATAAATGGACATTGAGATCAAAACCCAAAGCCGACAGTCTGTTTCATGCTTAAGGGCAAACTCCAGGCCATGTGTGTTGAGTTTGCGATTGACTATTTATATATTCTGGCCAGTGATGTATTATGGGTAGGTTTACTGTATTATTGTAGCAGCTACTACACGGGCAGTAACGGCTATGTTTGAAATTATTCTGGGAGGTATTAATTAGAAATAATTGTGGATTCGAATGCAGTTTTGTGCAGTTTGCAGTGTTTGTTTGTTTTTTTACTCATTATTTTATTATTGATTACTTTATTATTTGTTGTTTATTGTTATAAATAAAATATAAATAAACAAACAAAAGTAATAATCCAATTGAATAAATACGTAAACAAATTAAGTAAATAATTAAAACATTAATAGACCGTATGCACACATAAACACAGGTTAACGTCGGTTTAATTTGTTTACATTGGATTTGATTTGATTTATATGTTGTTGGTTTTCTTTTTTTGTACTTTGTTAAATAAAATAATTAGTAGACTCATCATGCAAACGATGAATAGTATACAGAACGTTGATAGTCAGAGGATGTTTCTAATTGTGATTATTTGTCACTGAGCCATGATTTTGAAAAATAACTGAAAATAAAATAAAAAAAAAACTCTCTCTTGCCCAGAATGGTTATCGCTGGGCGATCTTTCCCAAATCACATTTCCCCTTATCTCGTCTTGGTATATATCTATATTTAATTGAGCAACGCACAATACACATATGTGCGCAGCACACACACACACACACACACACACACACACACACACACACACACACACACATACATACATACATTCATACATACATACACACATTCAGTCACGTGAAAATACACATAGACTTACACATAGACACAGGCGCATACGCGCACATGTATTTAGATGCTGACACATTTACATGCAGACACGTCACACAGAAAAAAAACACATATTCATGTTGTAGTTTTTTTTTAAATTCACGGAATACAATGCTCAAGAGCCGCTTAAGGTAGAGGGTTACTAAATGAGAAGTGTAAATTAAAGTAAGAAGAATCAATAGGAAGTGAATAATATGAAAATATGGAGAAGAGATGACAATTTACCGGAGACACGAAGAGGATGAGATTGTGGCATTCAAGGAAGCATCCAAACGGGAGACTGTTCCACAAAGCATATATTCTTGGGAACAATCTTTCTGAGATAGTAATGGTTTGCCACCGTGACCATAAGCAAGACGGTTCCTAATTAGATCTTTTTGCATTATTGTAGGTGTTCCTTAGGACTCTATACTTGGACCAATATTTTATCTATGCTGATGACATAAGTATTTACTCCTGTTTTAATAGTAAGTCTGATCGGTTTGATAAAGTCAAATGATCCGTTGATCAAACAACAAAAAATTACCAAGAATCTTAACTGGTGCAATGAATATATTGTTCATTTTAATGCCTTCAAAGCGAAACTGCATTCTATTAATCATCTGAGAGAAACTTTCTACCTTCCATCAGCACCGCTGGGCTAACCTTCAAGAGAGTGTCTCGTTCTGCTTTCTCGGGATAATGTTCTCTGCTGACAATAAATGGGAAGATTCGATTGAATCAATTGTTAGGTCTGCTGCTAGGAAAGTTGGTTCACTGCATCGTGCGAGACAATTTAGAAGGCTACCATTCGCTTATGCTTTGAATATTGCTGCCACATCTGGTCTGGTGATCCTGATATATATTTAGAGATTCTTGATAAATTACAAAGAAGAATCTGCAATGTTATTAGGTCTGACGTGGCATCTCAGCTTCAGTCACTTTCCTACTACCATAATGTAGCCTCCCTGAGCCTTTTCTATAAATACTTTTATGTTAATTGTTGCGATGTTCTTTCCTCTATGGTACCTCGAATTTAAACATTTCTGTGAAGTACTAGATTGGCACTAATGTAACCGTAAATTTTATATTTATAATTTATTCTCTCGCACTTATCACTTGTGGAACTCTGTTGCCAACCTTTATCTTGAAAAATTTAAATACAACATCATTCGAATCTGTCAAGAATAGAAATGAATACAATATGGGAACCAGTAATAAGGAGTGCCAGAGAAAAGCGATAATAACAACAAAAGTTGCAATACGAGCTCTGGTAAAAAAACAAAAAACAAAACAAAGCAAAAATGCAATGATAGCAGCAAACATAGCAATATGAGCAATAAAATGATTGCTGAAGACATTACGTTTATAATACCCAGAAATTCATGCACATATGTCCTCAAGGACACATTGCACAGTGGATAAAGGCGTTGGTTAGATCTAGTGACAGGACCCAAAGAGTGAATTCAATACCCGGTTAAGTTTGGAGAACTTTCAGAGGGAAATTAACATGAGATAACTGATAACTGACATCCATTAAACATGGAACTAGAACAGTCTACCCCAGTGAGCGAAACCAAGAGTTCAGTTCGACATTGTACAACGGCCGAAACGTTGTAATAAATATGGCGAAAAAGATGAGGACAATAGTCCGAATAATGTAAATAATGAACAGCATTCGCTATCTACTGTCATCTTGATTCCTCTTCTTTTATTTTTCTAGCTCCCTAATAATGTTTTTTTTTTTTCTTATTCTTTCACTCAGTAACCTGTGTGGCTTTTTTTGCCTTCATTGGTGTGAAATGATTAAAAAAATACTTCCAAGACATTGAAGCCGTCACTTGTCTCCGTACGAAATTCTCTGATCGTAGTCTGCCGATTCGTGCTGATCGAGGCGTTTTTAATTTCGGGAGTTAACAACTGTGAAGGGTCGCAGAGAATTTAGCTTATTACACACATAGTTGTTGCCACTTCAGGAAGATATTACTTACCACTTAACTATGCTCACACTAGCTGTATGGTCTTTGTAAATTCTTAACAAAAGTCGTTAATTACTAATCTATGAAATTGTTTTTTCGCATGGATGACGCACCTATACTTCATATGTATATTTAGGTCATACGTCATTTGTAAGTTATCTGAGGCAAGATATTCATATTTAGCTTACTAAGGCTGATCAAAATGTATCCGTACTGATTCTATATAAAAAAAATCGACAACGCATATCAAGTCGGCATTTAATCTCCTTCAAAATAGTCCCGTTCTAAAGTTACGCACTTTATCCAGCGTTGTTTTCATCGATGGTAAGATTCCTGGAACTTCTTTTGTGGGATAGCGAGCAGCTGCCAGGTCGCATTATCTTGGATTTCTTCGATGTCTTGAAATCTTGTTCCTTTCAAGTGGGTTTTGATTTTTGGAAGGAAGAAATCGTAAGGGGTGATCTGGAGAATATGGTAGTTGTCGGATCTGGAGAATGTCCTTTACCAAAAACTGTAGCACAAGCCATGGTCACTGGTTAAAGCTCTGTGGTGTGGTTAGACGACCACACTCTATGCCCTTTCTTTCCAAGCACTGCTATTAACAATGAAAGTGTGCGTGATCGTTATAACTCCTCAAGGTTCAAGGTCAGTCAATGAAAAGCAGTTTCAATCTGCGTACATTAGTCCCATTACCATAGACACAGCCTCGTGAACTTTTGATCAGACCTCGTACACAACCAAAAATTATCAAGTGTTTCGTAATTTTTCAATCCCTCAACGCGACTTTTGATAAGAATGATTGCATTGACAACAAAAATAATAATAAGAAAATAGAATAGAATAAAATAATTTTTCTATGATCAATCATTTCTGTCGAAACGACTGAAAAATTACGAAATTAAGAAACTCCTGAATCGGCCTTCGGCAAGTATTGTATATTGCCATAATTAATTTAATAACAATCGCTCTCGTCTAATACTAGGTATTTTATTGGCAGAAATTTCGTTAAATTCTATAATTTTACGTATATTAATAGCTAGTATTAATTACACACACACACACACACACACACACACACACACACACACACACACACACACACACATATATATATATGTATATATATGTTAAAGTTAATAAATCCGTTGGTATATAATCCAAGTGAATCCTAGTAATATAAAATATTAAAAATGATTCACAAAAAAAAGAGCTCAATGTATTTCTTATTACAGAGCAAATAATTAGTAGGCAATAAAATCCCAAATTTACCTCATATGAGGAATAGACCGATTTCAATCGACGAAAAACCGGATTGAATAAGAATGACGAATTTTTCGTCGGTTGAAATCGGTCTATTCCCCATATGAGGGAATTTTGGATTTTATTGCCTACTAACACACACACACACACATATATATATATATATATATATATATATATATATATATATAATTTAGAATATGATCTGGTGCTTCTGCTATATATTTAAGGATCTTTATAAAATACAAAAGATAATCTGCAATGTGATTAGTCCTGACCTGGCATCTCGACTTCAGCTACTTTTATACTGTAATTATGAAGCTTCTCTGTACCTTATCTATAAATATTTTCATTGTACTTCTTCTGATAGGCTTTCCTCTACAGTATCTAGACTTTATGAATTTAAGAGCTTATTATTTTAACGTTGAAATGTCTAAAATGTAAACCGTATGTTCTATGCTAACAGTTTCTTCTCTTGCATTTCTTGCTTGTGGAAAACTGTTTCGTCTTCTTGCTTTTCAGTCAATTTTCATCTTCAAGAATTTAAATGCAATGTTATCTTCTGTCCTTTTAAATGATGTTCTTTTATTGTTCTCGCTCCTAAATAATGCTTTACCTATATTATTTAACATTCAGTAACCACCTGCGTCTTAGTGGCTTTGTTGCTTTCATTAGGGTGAAATGATTTAAAAAATATATGTTATGTATACTTATGAAGTTAATAACAGATTTTATTTCTTTGATGTTTTAGTAGACACTAATTGTCCTAATTTTACTGCTTTACTGTATAAAACCACTAGCATAAATTCGTGACTTCTCACTTACAAAAAAGGAATGTCCTCACTACCATACAATAGTTGTTACGATGAACAAGATCAACCAGGCTAAACTAATTTCTTCTTCACACAGATTATTTTATAAAGAATAGAGTAACATAAAACGAACACTTATTTTCAAACCATGTCGTCATTAAGCAAATAAAATTAGCTTTGAAAGTATTTCGAAAAGAATAACACAAACAAATATCATGATATAAACAACAATAAAAAACGTCACTAATTCATTTTATTGTAACCAGATGCATCCAAACTAAAAACAAGTTCAAATAACAGTCATGAATATATTTTCGTAGATCCGCATCACTAAACAATTGTAATATATATATATATATATATATATATATATATATATCATTTATTATAAAATATTTTTAAAAATATTTTAAAAGGTCTAAGTAATGTTTCATAGACTACATAAAGGCCTTCGACAAAGTACGCCACAAGGATCTGATGAAACTGCTCAGCAACCTTTTATATATTCGGGAAAGATATCAGAATAATCAAGAACCTATACTGGCAGCAAACAGCATGCATGCGCATAGAGAACGAGTTCAGCGAATATACGAAAATAGAAAGGGGCGTAAGGCAAGGAGACATCTTCTCACCGGACCTGAGAGAATTGGAAAGCCTACTGTGATTTAGCATTGGCGCCACAATCTTAACAAAAATAAGATACGCAGTTGACACAGAACTGATAGCAGACAAAGAAAAGAAATGACAAAATCTCTAAGGATATCAGGGACAGAGCGTATGAACAATATTTTTGGAAAACTATTACCAACAATACATTTTGGGAAAAAATATTACCAGCAATAAAAATCTTGTCGGCATTAAATAGCCCATTGAGCTTGATATGTCGTAAAAAATGAATTATTATTCGAATGTAAAAATAATGTTGTTTATGAATCATCTTGCCATGTTGAGATTGTATCTTCAACAATACTAATAAAAAAAAAAATCAACATTTATTCTTCAATTGGTCACACAACCAACGCTCTCTCTTGGAGGATAACTTGACACTTGTTGAATTGAGGAATCTATCACATATCATCAGGATATGAATATTTATATGAAAAATATTAGAAAATAATACTCAAATAAAATATAGTAATAACTGTAAAGAAAAAATGATAATGAAATTACTCTTATACAAAAATATATACACGCATTAAACATTCCTCATAAGAGTAGACATTTTAAAGTATGTTTAATATTTCAAAAATTAAATATCTTGTTTCCTTGGCGTTGTCACGTAAAGTTACTTTGATTAATGTTTTTAAAAATGCCTTTTTATGCCATTTACAGTTGTAAAATTTCTACACATAAAAATAAATACACTCGATAAAGGAACATTTAAAGTAAGATTTCTTAAAAATCCCAGGATGAAATAATTATTTTATTTATTTGGATATGCAACTGCTTATACGCAAACTAGGAAAATATGATAAAAATCAATAAAACACTTTTTTATCACCTAAACGCTATTTTATTTGATATTTCAGTAATCGTTCCTCTTATCTATAAAACAATATATTTATTTATTTTCATCTACCAGTATGAATATTCGAGAAATCTTATTAACAAAAAAAACGCGCTCTCTGACAGAATTCGAACCCGCGTTACTCTGGGCAGAAGGAAACTGTCGTTATATCTGATATCTTTATCAATTAACGTCTGAAAAACATGTAAGCGAAACACTTCTCGTCCTAGATTTCTTTCCCAATATAATTAATATATGCCGAGTGTAACAGCAAAATTATCCTAATCGTGTAACAGCCAAATTGTCCCATTGTTAGATTAAGATTTGAACCGTTTTATCTTAGAAATGATTAAATATATCTTACTGGAATTTTCCAAGGTTTTTATAGCACTCATGCACTCTAGTTTGAGCAATAAGAATGTATAATTACTCTCCAAGCTGAACAGAAGAATCCTGATGAAATCGATCATAAACAAAAATGACATGTTCATCATTAATTAATCATAGCTAAGGTTCGGAAGCTCATGAAGGGTGGATATCAAGTTCCAATTTATATATATTATTCCATAATCATTTTCCAACTTATCAAGATTATCTTCGTCATCTCTAACTTACTAACTTTCTGTCCTGAAGCAACAAGTTACTTCACAGGTTTCACGTACAATTTCATTTTTAAATCTTTTTTTCACTGATCTTTGGACTGTAGCAAGTGTGGATTTGTAAACAGTGACTGTTACGGCTAATAATGCAAGACTCTTCGGTAAATAGAATCGAGTTCTCTCAGTCACTTTGTGTTTATCTAAAAATAAATACACTTAAATTCACGTTCATCCCTGCCAACGGCTTTGTGGTAAAATCCCCGACTGACGCCAATTCAGTCGGGTTTCGATCCTAGCTAGAGGCAACCGGACGTCCCTCACACTGATGAGCTGTGATAGTGCGAAACAGTGGATGACAATATATATATATATATATATATATATATATATATATATATATATATATAAAGCTGTTGATATCTATCTCTCTAACTGAAGCTGCTCATCTCCCGCCACTTTCTATCTCTTTGTATATCTTAAGCATGCACATATTTTTGCATCAACTTTTTGTCTCTCCAGAAACTTTACGCTGTGTGACAGGCTTCAGCCATCCTGTCCATCTACTTAGATTTAAGCCGAACGAAATTTACAGAAAAGAAAATGGAGGGGGAAATAAATAAAACAAGAATGGAAAAAAAGAAAAGAAAAAAAACTAAAATGTCAACTGTGGAAGAACAACAGAACAAAAATAAATAAATAAACAAAGAGGAAGGCTTTTAGTCGGAAATTATGTTCACACAGTATTGTAGAAGAATTTCTGTCTAAGTAAATTATTTGCTAAAAAGAAAAAAAAAATCATCACCAGAGCTTCTAGTGATAGGAGATCGATGACTCGACAAAATCCCCAAAAGCGTAAATTAATCAATAAATAACCGAAAGAAAAAGAAAAGAAGAGATTAAATAATAATTGAAACTCTGAAAAGAAGGATGGTTACTTATCTCTCTAAAATGAAAGGAATCACGAAAAACAAAAACGCATTCAAGTCTGTATGCCTGCTTGTCAGTACATTGCTAAATATAGCTTGAAACAAGAATATCTTGGTGGAGCATCTAGTAAGACTGGAACTCGCTTCACAACTGTAATGATTCACGAGTCGTGTTTATTAACCGCGACGAGATAGAAGCTGTCAAGTTCTGGCAAACTCTTAGTTTAATGAGGTTATATTATCAGACAGCATGGTCAGTTTGGTCATATCTGTGTCTCTCTGCATACCAATATCTAGAATCTCGCCTTCATTCTCCACAGAGGCAAACTCCACTTCCATAGCAAAAATAATCTCTTCCTCATCTCCTTCTGCTACGTCAGCTGAGACCGAAAGCGGAGAACTCAATTGGTCAGCATCTGGTGGAAGCACGGCATCGATAAGTTTCGTCATCAAGGCTGCATGTACAAAGAAGTGTGCTCGTAAAGCTCCTGAGTTAACCTTTACAGAAAGAATGTGTAACACCGAGCTTTCTGCGTAGATGGTAGTCAGTAACTCGGACAACCCAGTCCCATTCCTAAGATTACCAACGCTTCCCAAGAAGCTCGTGATAGTGTGAAGGCCTCCCAAAATAAAACACTCAAGTGGCTAAGAACCTTTTTTTCACTTTATAGTACTTGTTTTTTAAAACAGAAAGTGGTACTCAGACAAACGGCCGTTAAAATTCCCCAAAGTGGATGGGAGAAGAGTTTTTATTTTCTTGCAGGATATAAAATTCCGCCTCCAATACTAACTGGACGGCAATACATGGCAATATTAAAACTGAATAAACAAAATAAGGTAATTCCCTGTATAGGGTGAGCCATTATATACCAATAAAGTATAGCTGTAAGAAATGGTAATACGTAATGTTTAAAAATTCAACAATATTTCAAGGTCGAAAGATAAACTGTGTCGGCAATTTACAGTTAATTCACTCCTTTAGTTTAATTGATTTTTTTTTTTTGATGATTTCTAACTTTAAACATAAGAAGCATGGACGTGTATGTTGGTTTGGGAAAGTAGCAATTCTTTCAGGAAAGGTGACATTGGAAAGAAACCGGTAGAAAGATTCGGTAGCGACACTGAATTTTCTTTCTGAGTAAATGACTTTCTCTTTTGATGATTGTGGCATCTTTTAGATCAAAATTATGGTTGAATCTATTTTTGTGTATGGCTGGTGCATTTGATAAATTGTTATTTATGAGGTCCCTTTTGTGTTCATAGATACTTTTTTTAATTTTTGCCTGTTTCCCCAATGTACAGCAATAGAGATTTATATATACTTTATATAGATTTATATAAATAGCCAAATGACAAAACCGTATGTGAAGAATATACCTTGTCATCTTTGTGAATAAGTGAGGATACTAAATCAAATAAAATTACCTTACCTTATCACCTCCAATAGCCATACTCAAAAGAGGACTGATTTAAAATGTAACAACATCAAATGGGTTTAATATAGATAAAACAAACAAGCGATAAGACACATTCATGAGTCTGGACATTAACAGGTTTTATTCTTGAGCCTGATGTTTGTCTAGCCACGCTCCTCAACCAAAAAGCTTAGTAGGGGAACAGGCTTAGTGTCCGATGACCAGACCATATGACACGTCGTACTAGGTGAGATGGTACCAGCAGCCCAGAAGAAAAAATGGCCGCTTGTTATATCTATATAGATATTTTTATATCTCTGTTCATTGATATCGACTTCGGTTTAAACACTGATAGATGGCGTTGCAGTCAGCGAAGCTGCGAGATATTTCACGCTTTCATGAAAATTCCCTAAAATATTTATACAAACATTTTTCTCACAGTAGGAAAACAGCTGTCGCCTTGGAAGAAAAGGCGATATGGAATACTGGGAAATCGCGAATTCTGAATTTTTAAAGCATTCTTCATCTGATCAATATCTTAGGTCATGTTCGATTTCCTAGTTGATTGGATTTTTTCTTTGCATAATAAATAATTCTCTTCCTGGTATATCACCAGAAATGTGCGAGGTATTGATTTCTTTGGTAAAAATAGTATGATGACTTCAAACAAACAAAAAAAAAAGATTGCTTATATATATATATATATATATATATATATATATATATATATATATATATATATATATTGGTCTATCGGCCTGAATAGTGGAGAAATCTTATTAAAGAAAATATGTTCAGACCTTGCTTGATCGGGAAAGCTTTTTCATAACCGAGTCAGTTAATGTACATCGGGTTTAATGATGGTTTTTTTCTGCCCATAATCATGCCTGAGAGTACTAAAACACACACGCGCGTGCGCATATATATATATATATATATATATATATATATATATATATATATATATATATATAAAAGAACACGTTAGGTTAATAATCCGAAGTTCTTTATCATTTTTGTTTTTATTTTTAAAAAACAGTGAGAAGTAGAGCCTAAATTATAATTATTTTAAAAAATATGATTCATTCGCTACATAAGAGTTTTCATGTTTCAAAAATAGGAGCTAAAAACTTCCATTTAATTATAAAAATTAAATTAAAGTATTAAGCTCTGTTTCATCTTCAAGCGAAATATTTGGAAATATTTGGAAATTTCCAAACATTTTACTTGAAGATGAAACAGAGCTTCATACTTTATATCAATTTAATTTTTATAATTAAATTGAAGTTTTTAGCTCTTGTTTTTGAAACATGAGAACTCTTATGTAGCGAAGGAATCATATTCTTTTAAAATAATTATATATATATATATTATAAATTAATTGATTTAAAATATGTTTTTTTTTTCGCTACACAGTTCCAACCATGCTTCAAAAATAGAAGCTAAAAACCCCGAATTTAATTTTCCAATTAAATTAAAAGCATTAGTTCCATTTCATCTTCAAGCGAATTTTGGAGTAACTTTTAAAAATTACCGAGTTTTAAAGACACAGCTAAAATCACGTTTCCATGGTTACAGAATATTCTACTTAAATTGAACAAGGGATGTCTAGATTTTCCTTATGTCAGTATCATTGTATCAGTTATTAGCTACAATTTGGTAAGGGGTAGGGATGTATTTTACAATGAAACCTGACATCAGTTGAATGGATGTCGTCTGAATTTAAAAAAAAAATTGTTAACGGTAAAAAATTTTCAACGTCATTTTTTAAATGTATATATATATATATATATATATATATATATATATATATATATATATATATATATATATACATGCTTGCACACAGGATGCCATGGGTAAATTGTGCCTGTTTTATATTGTTAATTTCGTACATTCGCTTTGTTTGTTTTGAGTTTTGTAGAGTGTGCGGTAGAGGGAAGCCTCTTGGTCACTTTCTGTGAGAAAAAGTGCTATATGACACAATTCATTTCGCCAGAAATTTGGAAACGGCATGCTGTGCTGCTTGTCATTCGCGCCTGAAGCTCCAATACGAACATTTCAAAGTGTGTGAGGACAGGGCAGAGGATTGGGAGAATCTAATGGTGATTACGAAGGTGTTTGGAATGATCGCTAGTGATGGCAACGTTGTACCTCCGTTCATCTTCACACAGGGCCCCAGACTCAAGTACCTTGAGGAGGTAGTGCTGATCTGGGTCAAGAAGGTGAGTGCTTGGAAACCCTATGTCTGGCAACAGGAATCTGCACCATGCCACAGAGGCAGGAGAAACCAGCTATGACTGCCAGATAATTTCGGCGATCACATCACCCCTTACATCTGGTCACCTAACTCCCCAGACTGTAACTCCCTTGATTATTATGTGTGGGGTGCGGTTGAGTGAGAGACCAACAAAACTCCTTGTAACACTACAGAGGATCTGAAGCCAAGGATTATGGTAACATTCACCATGTTAAACAAGGTGACCTCCCAGAAGAGCTGCCGGAGATACCGAAATCTCCTGGATGTCGGGGTTGAAACTAGTGGACATTTTAATAAACGAATTTACTCTGGTTTTTCAAGATATTTTCTGTGTAATATTGGTAAATGTATATGTCAAAATGAAATATCAGTTATTTTTATGTTTGCGTAATTTAGGCGACAATTTATTTATCGCACCATATATATATATATATATATATATATATATATATACTTCCTGTATAAACATAGTGACTTTTAAACAAAAAAATTGAGTGTATGTGTGTGTTAGAGATAGATAGATAGATAGATAGATAGATAATGACCATACCGAGATAGATAGATAGATAGATAGATAGATAGATAGATAGATAGATAGTGAGTAGTTTATATGGTTTTCTGCCTTTCCTTCAAATGACCATGTCAATGCCGATAAGTTTTGCTTTTACTTAATCCGATTATAACGTCATTTTCGAAAAGATTATTTATAATACTTAGAGTCTTGAGTGTTTCTTTTTTTTCCAACATTCAATGATATTTTTCTTTTGATATGAAACTGAAAAGACGTTGCAAAGTTTCTATGGCATTCTCATTGTTAAACTTAACCGGATCAAATTGCTTTATGTTTGGGTTTTATGAGTGGTTTTCTCTATACCATGCTTTTCCCCTACCCTCATATATATATATATATATATATATATATATATATATATATATATATATATATATATATATATACAGATAGAGAGAGAGAGAGAGAGATAATACTAGTAGTCAATTTATATATATATATATATATACATATATATATATAAATACATATAAAAATACATACATACATATATATATATATATATATATATATATATAAATACATATATAAATACATACATACATATATATATATATATATATATATATATATTTATTTAGTTGGATTGATGTGAGTTTGTGACCCTGGTTTTCACGCTTTTGTGATAAGCGTGAAACCCAGGTCGCAAACTCACATCTATCCAACCAAATATGTAAGCTCTATCTCTGATATTGAGCGCTTTCTAATAAGTATCGCGCATTTAATATATATATATATATATATATATATATATTTATTTATTTATTTATTTATATACACACACTTCACACACACACACACACACACACACACACACACACACACACACACACACATATATATATATATATATATATATATATATATATATATATAAATTTTCAAGAGGAATAAATCCAGGTAGAACTCAATGTCCAGAACAGAGTAAGAATATAATATAAAAGGCTTAAACACTAATATTCCATGGTTATAATTTATTACATTGGAATCGTAATCACGATCCAATTCATCAGACCCACAAATTCAAAAAGCTTTCCAGTTAGTTTGAGGAACGGACTCCCAAGTCGATGCTTCCATCTAGAATCTAAATCTCTTCAAATCTCAGGTCAATTATTATCTCTCCTACAAATCCTCATAATCTGTAATGTTTACCCCCCTCCCCTCTTACGTCAATACAAAAACCACACAGCCAATGCTGCAGTTGGTTGAAATTTATAAAATCATTCAATTAAAACAATATTTGAAAAAGATATGTTATTCAACTCCAGCAACTGTTATTTCTCTTTTCAGTATTGACGTTGGCTTCATTCTTAACATTTTGTACGAAGTAGTGTGGAATTTCAACATCTTGATTAGGTAAATTATTTTCTCTTCGAGTTTCATGAGATATCCATTTTCGTTGTTGCTGTTGTTGAAAGTCCTCAAGTAACGTGCATTCTGTTATTTGGTACAGTTCTTTGTGATTCTGGAGCGCCACTTCAAGAGTTTCGAAGAAAGACAGGCCTCGATAAAACCTAAAGGGTTCATTCACTCAAATTAACCTTTTTGCCTATAAATATCTGTTATGTGTCATGCGTGATACACGCTTAGGTGATCTTGTATCTTTCGATATATGACTGACGAGGCAATTTCTTTCACGCAGTAGGCTGCCATTTTCTTTACTAGACCAATTGCTATCCAAGGCTATACAACCCGGTCTGTTCTGCTATTTACCCATAGCTGGGGTGACAGAAAGATTCATACACTTCGCAAAGGTATTAGCACGTAAGTGAATGTAATGGATCTGACTGGAATTCGAGCCGCTATCCATTACCCCAGCGTTGACATCTGACCTTAAAACTATATCATTATTATATTTATCGTGTTTTTATACATAAAAAAAACTGTGTTCCTGAATAATCCGAATTTGTAAATAATTATATTGGATTTACTACAATATGTTTAACAAGAAGACTTGCGTTACATCCATCTGACCATAGCTCAATTAGCTCTCATTTAAATGCACATGGAGACCCATCAAACTATCTGTAACGTACTTGTTGATAGTACAAATATAATAGTAACATCCACATGTACAAAAAAGACTAAAAATAATGAAAGCAAATAATAAAAAAGAAAAAGCCTACACACAATAATATCAACAATGAACACAGCCAGAATGTGCTGACCATGTTCGGAAAATAAAACATTCCTATAAATCTCGTTTTATTCGACGTATGAGGGTCAAGCAACTCGATTATTAGGAACCGACAGCTCAAACCCCAGCACATATGATTTGATTATAATGGTGAAGAACCACCCACGCTATTTGAAAGGCCGAATACAGAGACCTGGTGCACTACATGCCACAAGGTTCCAGAACAACCCTCCGTGGGTGTTGAATCCAGAGTTGCCCTTCTCCTAAACCCATATTTACCCATAGCTGGAGAGAAAAGAAGAGTATTAATACCTTTCCCAAGGGCAGTAGTACGTAAATGAATGTAATTGATTCGACTGTAATTCGAACTCGGCTCTCCGATTTCCTCACTGTGTACCTCCAACTCTAGATACATAGATAAAACAATCCATATGTTCAGTTAAAAGTAAAATAAAATTCTACCTTGATAATGGCTAAAAGTAGGAACTAAAGCAACTGGAAAACATTCGGACATTTTTTATATAATTTATGTCCTAAAAGAAAAAAAATTATAAAAAACTGTATAAAATCTTAAGCAACATATATATGTATATGTTAAAATATCGACATAAAAACAAATTCAAATTTCCATAATATAAGTTTAACTTAATTAGCTACTATACCATAATATCCATTCCCCTCTAACTGTTCAAATGTCGAATGTATAACTAATTCTAATTCTATATTTTTATATTCCCCCCTCTATAACCTCTTTACACAATATTCATTATAATTTATTAGCCATCAAGGTAAGAAAGCAGTTGTATGCACTTGGCAGCTTTCGATTTGACGAGACAATAAAGACCTAGAAATATAGAATTAGAAAATGTCTAAATTGTAACAAAAATCGACCGGACACAGCCGACAAAAAAAAAATAATTAAAAATAATATTTGATCTATTCAAAATCAAATTAATTGACAATAGACTTTCCCATAGAAATTTTAGACTCCTGATTTAAATCCAGCCTATTTTCGATATTTGGAATTTGTTTGGGCTTTTAGTCATGTCTGCAAAGGAACGATTTTCGTGGAATGGATATACGAAATACCAACCTGTGCACTGGGTCATTTAAATCAGGTTCATTGGAAAATAAAAAAAATAAAAAAAAAGTACATAATAACGGAATTATTCGTTTTGTTTCAATTAATTTAATTAAAACAATATATATATATATATGTATAGTTAAACCTAGAGAGCCAGACAAAGCGACCAAGGTTTCACCTAAGTGGATCGTACGTTCCACTTAGGTGAAACCTTGGTAGGTTTGTCTGGCTTTCTAGGTTTAACTAGGTTTGCTCTACTCATTGTTTTGAGCACTTTATTTAGTTGTTTTGAGTACTCGCATCGGGTTTTTTTTTCTTTGGGCCTTGCACTTGTATGCTGGACGATTATTTTCGGTTAAAGTACATGTTCTTGGTTCTTTCTTTTTTTAAATACCTTTTTGTCCTCTTTGGTATTGGCTTGTTTATTTCAAAATCACTATACCGAAGGTTTTCCGAGCAGTATAGTTTCTTATACTTATAAGATTTCTATTAATAATATATATATATATATATATATATATATATATATATATATATATATATATATATACTTTAAATATAAGCAGCTATACTCATCCGGCAGAACCTTAGGTGTTTTAGTTTGTAAATGAACAAACCAATACCAAGGGGAAAAAAGAGGAAAAAGAAAGAACTAAGAACATGTACTTCAACGAAAATAATCGTCTAGAATTGAAGTTCAAAGAAAAAAACCTCCGACACGAGTAAAGTAAAAATAACTAAGCAAAGTGCTCAATACGCTAAAATGAAACAAACTAAGTAAACCTAAAGAGACAGACAAACCTACCTAGGTTTCACGTATGCAGATTGTCAGGGTGGCTTTGGTTTACTTATATATATATATATATATATATATATATATATATATAAATATATATAAAATTTCAAATATATATATATATATATATATATATATATATATATATATATATATATATATATATATATATATATATATATATATATATATGTAATTTTGTACCAAATTTAAAATGACGGAACAAATTCTTTTTTAAAAGGACTTTTTCGTCCAGCACTTCTTAAGAAAGATGCGTTGGAACAGCAATAATCAAAACAAGCGAGATTGAAAAGGGATATTCAAAACTGTAATTGTTTCTTTTGATCTGTATTTAATTTATTGATGGAACGGGAAATCTGGCTTTTTGTTGTTTTTTTCAGCGATTTATTTCTCTGTATCACAGTTTATACAGAAATCAATAATTTCATTGTTTGCCGATCCCAGAATATTGACCTGAGAAGGAATTGAATCCAACTGAAAAAAAATGTTTCGAAAGACTTAAAGAATGGTAATACTTACAACATAAATAAAACGAAAGAAGTACTAAATGAAAAGTAGTACCAAAAGAAGTACTAAACCAAAGAAGACAAAATTGAATAGCAGTTGATAACGCTACACATCAAATCGTAAATTATAACGGCGGTGATCACTTCGTAAATATTAGAAATTGAAATGGAAGCGAGTCGATAAACGATCCCAGGCGACACTCCATTGTCAACAAAACAATTGAATAAAATAATACAGGTGTAGCAACGCAGAGTTGATCACAACTCGCTACTGACCGTCTCCAATACATTGGTGATTTCTTAGCCGCCATGTTTGCCAGACGATACTGCACGTTTGTACTTAAAGACAGAGCCATTCGGGACCGGAAATTGAAAGCTTAATTTCATTTACTTCCTGTTGCCAATTTTAGACAAGAAATTGGAATCTATCTACTGTAGGACGCGTCTCGTACTTCGTAAAAAAAAACAACAAAACCCTCCTCCCTATCTCCACGATATTCTCTGTTTGCATTCGTCGTCTTCAACCGGATGTGTAATGAACAATATAAGTGGCGTTTTCAATTTGTGAGAAATTGAATGGCCGCTATTTTATGATTGGTGATGAAAACCGTCCCATCGCAACTGGAGTTCAGCTGAAAGCAGTTTGAGCGCGCATGCGTCAGTTGTTGATCGCCTGTTTCTATCATGGCGGATGTGGAAATGGCTGAAAAGCGACAACTTCTATCCATTTGCTGTGTTTTCTACTGGAAATATGGAAAGGGGGTGAGAGTTGAAGGATGGAACGCAGAAGTAGGTTTGAATCATTTGCAGATAACTGAAATATCGATAGGAATGGAAGCAGTGACGGCAAAAGAACCAGGGAGGCGAGGGCTAGTGTGTAAGAGATCAGGAAACATAACGTCACGTTGAATAGACATAGAAAATAGATTACCGATCGATAGGTCACAGTAAATCGGACAGTCGTCCATAAAAGGAATATAAGTCAAAAGTGTAAAAAGTGTACTGAAGTAAAAAGATTACTTATGTAACTAGTAACTTCCTTTAGTCTGGCACAAGGTCGTGATATTGGATTAACAAGTTCGAATCGCGCGACTAGACAGTTCTTTCCAAAAGATCTACTTTATGGAATAGCCTGTCGAGAGGACGATTAGCTAGACCATACGATCTTACGCTCTTGATGTCGAGAGTCAATCGTTATTTATCCTCTTAAGACTTGGAGAGGGATGGATACTGGCAGGTGTATCTTTGCCGAAAACATGCTACGCTTGAATGATCACCTCTCCAAATTTCAGCCGAGATATTGGCATAGAACCGAGACATGCGGAAGGAGCTGGTCGTCATTTGGTCAGTTACGTAGCAACCCTACGACCACACCCGGTCATGGGACTAATGATGATGATGATGATATCCTCATAATCTCTACTTCCTACCACATTCACTTCTACTCATATCTCACACCTTATTCATTATTACCATTTCAAGCGAAACCCTCTACACTAAGAGGATCTCGAGCCTTGTACAGGATAAAATTTTCTGAAATCATTTTCTACAGTTGTCTGTGAATCCTTGGCACAGCTCAATGGTTAGTAAAATAATATCGTAGATGATTATTGGTTGCTGGGTGTTTTTAATTTAGAGGTGCATGAATCAGTATGGGTTATTTATTGCCGAAAACATCTCGGGAGTTGAAAGGGTGCCAACTAATATTACTACTACTAGTATTACTACTGCTAGTAGTACAAGTACTACGACTACTACTAATACTTATTGATTTATATTCTTTATTCTATTTAATTTTAATGATTTTTTGTATTCGTTTTTAGTTTTCGATTTTTATGTGACATATTAAAAATTTGTATTGCCTTATCCCTGATACTGAATACTTTAACCCATAAACAGAGCATTTCTTAAAACTATATTTTCATCACCCACACACATATATATATATATATATATATATATATATATATATATATATATATATATATATATATATATGATGAAATATAGTTTTAAGGTGTGCTATATTTATGGGATAAGGTGCTTAATATTAGAGATAGAGCGTCTGTAAATATAAAAGCGAACATTGAAGAGGGTTTCATGCTAGACTCAATCGTCAGGCCTGACGATTGCGTCTGGCATGAAACAACCTATTGCATCTAAGTGTTGAATTCAATGTTTATATATATATATGTGTATATATATATATATATATATATATATATATATATATATATATATATATATATATATATATGCATGTATCTCTCTCTCTTCATATATATATATATATATATATATAGAAGAGATGCATGAAAATTCGAAAAAGTTTTTGTGACGTAACGCGTTTAATTCGAGAGGACTTTATCGGATTAAACGTTTCACAAAAACTCTTTCCAATTTGTCATACATCTTTTCTTTCAAGACTGTTCTTGATATAGTAAAAAAATATATAAATTATCTCATATATATATATATATATATATATGCGTGTGTGTGTGTGGGGGGGGGTTCTGCACAAAGCCTTCACCACTATAATCAAATCATATGTGTTGGTGTCTGGCTGTCCATTCCAAGGAACTGATCTGCTTGACGCTCATACGTCGAATTCGACGGGAGAGTCAAGTATATACATATGCACACACACACACACACACACACACACACACACACATATATATATATATATATATATATATACATAAACATATATCTAAATATAACGATATATAATTTTGTATAATTTACATACCAAGAAACATTATTTAGAAAAAAAGAATATTTTTGAAATAATTTTTTTCTCAATCAAACTACCTGCTTCTATTGTTTCGTGCGCATGTGTAGACGTGGCAACGCCAACAAAGCCCAAACCGATCAAATCCTAACGCATGAAACTCATCACAAATAACATTTCCGGTTTGTCATATATATATATATATATATATATATATATATATATATATATATATATATATATATATATGAGAAGTGATGCATGACAAATTGGAAAAAGTTGTTTGTGACGTGGCGCGTTTTATCCGTAAGGACTTCATTGGATGGAACGTGTCGCAGAAACTTTTTCCAATGTTTTTCAAATTACTTAAAAAAGAACTTCCCACAGACAAATGTATTACATAAAACTTACAATAAAAATTACATTAAACTAAGTTACAGTTGTATACCTGAAATAAGGTACTTAATTAGTAAGTATAATAGAAAAAAAAATCAAAGACCAACCACACACCAGCCTCCCTAAGTGTAATAAGGTCTTTCGAGGTCTGGTGCCAACAAGAGAGCGTGGTCTACCAAGTCAAAATACATAGAAACAAATTTAATAGTAGTGATAAGAACCCTAAAATTTACATAGGATTCACCCAGAAAAACGATATTACAACCACTTTCGTAGTTTCAATCGTGAAACCTATAAACTTAGTACTACCCTTTCCAAATATATATGGAAGATTAAACAAGAAGATAACAATGATCCCATTTTGAAATGGGAAATATTAAAAAAATGTTATAAATATAAGGCAGGTGATAAATTTTGTTCCCTATGTATGAAGGAAAAACTAGCTATCGCTACCAATAAGGAACCTAAAAATTTATTGAACCTAAAATCGGAAATTCTTAGTAGGTGTAGACATAGTAAAGGCTGCTTATTAGAATAGTATTTTTTGTTTTTTTGGGGTTTTTTTTTCACGTGGTTATGGTTTTATTGGTTTTTATCAATAAATACAGTTTCGTTGTTTTCCTTTTTAGCCAGTTTTACCCTGAAGATCCGTTTAGGTGAAACCTAGGTAGGTTTTCTTGGCTCCTTAGGATTATTCCAGTTTATACCTCTACTTAGCGTATTGAGCACTCTACGTTGTAATCTTTCTACTCGTTTGGGGCTTTTTTCTTTGGACTTGGCGATTAAATACTTGACGTTTGGTTCCGTATTGTGCTAATGTTCTTGGTTCTTTCTTTTTTTTATTTGCAATTTTTTCCCCGGGTACCCTTTTGTTCTATTATAAGTTTAACTATTCGAGGTTTTCCAAACGAGTATTACCATTTATATATATTTACATATATAGATAATGGCGTTGGTTAGATCTAGTGACAGGACCCAAAGAGTGTGAGTTCAATATCCGGTTAAGGCAGTGGAGAACTTGGAAAGGGGAATTAAGAGGAGATAACTAATAACTGACATTCATTAGTCATAGCACGTGGAATTAGAACAGTCTACCCCAGTGAGCGAAATAAAGGGCTCAGTTCGACTTTCCAACCACCTAAAGAAGGCCGGAGCGTACAACGGCCAAAACGTTGTAATAAATATGGGGACAAAGATGAGGACAATAGTCCGAATAATGTAAATAGTGTACATAATGCCTCATCTCAGAAATATAGACAGATACTAAAAGGCCGAAAAGTTGTAATAAATATGGCAACAAATATGAGGACAATAGTTCGAATAATGTAAATAGTGTACATAATACCTCATCTCAGAAATATAGACAGATACTAAAAGGCCGAAACGTTGTAATAAATATGGCAACAAATATGAGGACAATAGTTCGAATAATGTAAATAGTGTACATAATACCTCATCTCAGAAATATAGACAGATACTAAAAGGCCGAAACGTTGTAATAAATATGGCAACAAATATGAGGACAATAGTTCGAATAATGTAAATAGTGTACATAATACCTCATCTCAGAAATATAGACAGATACTAAAAGGCTGAAACGTTGTAATAAATATGGCAACAAATATGAGGACAATAGTTCGAATAATGTAAATAGTGTACATAATACCTCATCTCAGAAATATAGACAGATACTAAAAGGCCGAAACTTGTAAAAATATGGCAACAAATATGAACAATAGTTCGAATAATGTAAATAAATACCTCATCTCAGAAATATAGCAGATACTAAAAGGCCGAAACGTTGTAATAAATATGGCAACAAATATGAGGACAATAGTTCGAATAATGTAAATAGTGTACATAATACCTCATCTCAGAAATATAGACAGATTTGGACGGCAACACATAGCCAAATTCAAGTGAATAAACCAAATAAGGTACTTAGCCATAGAGGGTTGACTATTATATACTCATAAATTATGTCTATAAGAAATGGTTATACGTAATTTTAAAAAATTAACTATAGGCATACCTTACTATTAATGTGATATTTAAATGTAAGCAAATAACCAACATTGCACCATACAATACAACAACACACACTGCAAGAAATATGCATCTAACCTGTAAATATCAATTAGAATTAATATGTATTCAGTAACAGAGATTGTTCCAGGATGATATAAATATCAAATATCATTAATTGTGCAAAGATTAGAGACTAGCATCGCATTCAGCAACAAACACAGACAATAACTCTACGATAGGAATCGTTGGCTTGCTATTGAGTCGAAGAGTCTATAAATCAATACCGAGCCTAGAATCGATTAATTCACGAGTAATAGTTGCCTACAGTCAATGGTAATACATCAGTTACGATCATAATTTGCTAAAGTCCAAAATGTTAATCGCATCAAGATACATCAACGAACTTTTCTAACGATCTGCCATGCCCGCTGAAAGATTTAGCAAAACATAAAATGATATTGATAAGTGGAGATATAAATGCAAAAATAAAGCAAATTATAAAGTATCAGAAAAACAGTAACTTCTTAATATAACGAATGAAGACAACATTAGTGACCGAAATCGTAGATTCTGTAAATGAGATGTCAAATTATGGACATTTACTGACCCAAATGGTGCCAAAGCACAATTGCGTAATAGACTCAGAAACAGAAAATGGAAAAAATAGTGTCATAAATTGCGAAGCATGCCAGACATTTTATCAAATTGGTTCCGAACACAGACCACTAAAATCAAGGATAGGACCTTTCTTATGGGTAAATAAAATAAATAAAACAAAAAAAAAAAAAAAACAAAAAAAACGATCCCAAATGGTTGGTCCAATTAATGAGAATACAAATAAATTATATTCTATACATAGAAACAACAGATTTTCAATTTTTCCAACATTTTATTTTTACTGTTCTTGACCCAACACAAGGCCCAAGAGCCACTCAATCTGGCGGTTTACTGAATGAGACTACTGAAAGTAGATAACGGTTGATCCGAAATTTGAATATTGTAGTGATCTGGATTGCATCTTCTTACGAGCCCATTCCATTAGGTAGCGATTATTACGAAGAAGCTATGAGCTTTGGTAATAAAAATATTATTAAACCATACAAAGTCCATTCAGAACAACAGTACCATTGTAGAATGGTACTGTTGTAGAATATAGAACGCGGATTACTTGGGAGAAAGCGAAAAGGAAAAGAGTGTCATATAAATAAGAAACATAGAACACACATGAAGCAAAGTTCAGTTTCAAAAGAATCCATATCTTGCTTGTATCGAACCTCATGCCTATATAATTCCAGCTGAAGAGCTTTACACTGTGTGTACTTTAGAGAAACCAGGTTCAGGGCTGACCTGAAATAAACCAGCTACGGAATGTAGGTCCATGCGATTAGTCCAGTTGGATGCCTAGGAAATAACGCTATTAAAGACAGAAATATAAACACCCACCCTAGAGAGGAGATGACAGAGTCTATTAGACGTCGCACATCAAAATGTACTTAAATCTCGATAATATTACACATAGGAAGCAGAGCAAGAATTTTATAAAAATCTAAAATAGAAGCAATTGAATCCAAAAGCCAAGATTAGCATTGCCCATGTGAGTATAAATTCATTCTACCAGAGACGCATCCAAAAGCTTCTCTCTCTCATATATATATATATATATATATATATATATATATATATATATATATATATATATTCCAACATTTTTATGTATTTATTGTATTTATCTATTCTTGCTTGGTCTCTCTCTCTCCCCACCATCTTCGCGACTAATTAAACATTGATACTTGTTCTAACCTAACTTATAACACTGTTTGTATAGTTGGACCCCCCACTACCTCGAAAAAAAGGGAAAAATGTCTCTTCGCCAGGCGTTATCATGTCCTCAGTATTCTTTGGCTCAGTGGCTATGTCTTTTGCTAGATAAAAAAAAAAAAAATTGATCTCACGCGGAATCGTTATGCCGTTCATTTCTCCTCGTGGTTTAAATTTCTGGTAGGATGAAAAATAGCTAAAAACACTAGCTGCATAAAATTAACCTCAGTAAAAGCGAAACTTTATAGTTCTATATAGAAGTTGTGACATTCGATTGCATACCCAGAGAAAAACTGACGAAGATACTTAATGCTTATAATGTAAACGTGCAAACACCCCGGACTTCAGGACTTCCAACCGCTGCTGGTCGCTGAAGTGACCGCTTCAATCCAGAGCTAACCTTATCCCACCGTGTGATTTTTAGACCATAAGTCAGCCGAGATCGAATCGTCGTAGCTATCTTCATGTTGGACTGGTCCAAGCAGGGTGATGACATACAGGAAAAAATAACACTCGAATAAATTGAACAAAATTAAATATTATTTTTATATCAGTCCATCGTACAATAATTGGTTAATATCAGAGTTCGAATGGAATTAATTATCAGCCCAGCCCGCATCTAAAGTCGGAAGTGATACTATAGTCGACCTGGCACAAATCTGGTTTACTGTTTTGGTAATGTTTGGCCCAAGGCTGAAATCGGAGCTTCTCTTCAGCAGCCTCTCCGGTCGGTCTGTCTGTCTGTCTGTCTGTCTGTCTGTCTGTCTCTCTTTCTCTGACCATCTCTCTCTGACCCGTCTGGCGAATTCGCTTCGCGCATTCGTATTTATGGATATTGTCAAAAACTGGCATGGGGGTATGGCGAGGTAGGGACATTTCAGTGAATCCTCTCAGGTTTACGTCATAACTTTGGGGAATTTCTTCTCTCTAATTCTCTCATCTCAATATCTTTCACCAACCATTTCAGTGAGCGTGAGTGGCCTATCTCCACTCCTGTCTCGAATCAACTTCACTTTCATTGTTCAGCGAAAATGAAATTGTCGCTTTGCAGCTGTGCGTCAATCAAACATCGACATTCAAGTCTGGGTTACTTTTCAATTGTTCAAACTGCTGAACATACAATTCAAGCCGTTTATATGTGAATTTAATCTTCAATTTTGCCAAAGGGTTCTTTTGGTATTAACTCTTCTTGTTTCCATGTCTCTCAGCACATAACACTTTCTTATGTTTTACCAACACCTTCTTCCGTTTTAAAACAGCAACGAAAAATATTATCACAATAAAATACCAAGTAAAATGTCTCTGCTATCAATACACAAATACTATACAGTATTCTTCTTCTTCTTCTTCTTCTTCTTCTTCTTCTTCTTCTTCTTCTATTAGCTGTGACCCTTCAGGCAATCGTTGCTCTCCACAACATTTTATTTCCCGTGGCACTTAAAAGCATTTCTCCCTTCGCCAACTCCCTGTTCCCCCCCCCCTCCATTCAGACAAACTCATTACCCGCTGTTTCGGCCTCTCTTAAACTGTGGGAGTTAGGTTTTCAAAGTACTCCTTACTCACTATTTGTACAAGAAATTTAATCTGACCCTTTTTGATTCTGATATTTATTTCTTCACCCAATAGGAGTAAATATACCTTCCCATATATATATATAGTGTATTTGGGCATCAGATAATGATCTACTGCCCCAGTATACTATATATATTTAATTAATTCATCGAGTCTGATAGAAACCTCAACAGAATGCAGAAAGCACTGGACGGCCGTTTCGTCCTATATTTGGGACTCATCAGCAGTGCGCATCCACTACCGAGAATTGAAACCCTGACAGTTAGGTGGTCAAGCAAACATCATACCAACTGTTCTAATGGGCCTCGGTGACTAATCAGACTCAACATAGCGCCGCTCGCTCACATATTCCGTGGTGGAACTCTACTGAGTTCTCTGTAAACCATAGGACAGTGCCCCCTGAAGCCACGACTACTCTCACCAAGCCGCTCACTCTAGAGCATTAGAAGCCGGTTCAAGCGATGATAAACACAGATAGTAATTAGTAGGAGGATTTGATTAGCCGTCCAGTGCTTTCTGCATTCTGTTGAGGTTTCTATCAGACTCGATGAATTAATTAAATATAATCATCAAATCCTCCTACTAATTACCATCTGTATATATATATATATATATATATATATATATATATATATATATATATATACACACACACACACATATATTGTTAAACATATATTGTTAAATATAAAATACAATGAATGCCTGTTATGTTTAATCATGAGCCGTTCTAGACTTCGTATGGTTGATTTAATTTCGGATGAAAATAAAGAAAAAAATGTCTAACATTTGGATATTTTTTATTAAGCTGTGTCTTGATTTAAGCTTTCGACTCACATAAACCATCTTCAGACGTCATAGAAGGGCAACACGAACTAAACGACCTGCGTCTGCTATTCCGCGACCGTTATCGTCGTATAGCAATCTTCTATGTCAACATAACAGAATACCATCTTTGGCGGAGAATATCTTTGTTTAAATGTCCGTATAACCATTATATCGTCCTGTTCACACTCCTTCCTGGTTCAGAACTTTATCTTTAACGTCTCCGCCTGAAAATTTATTCACTATTTATTTATTATTCTTCCTTCTATCTCAATAGGAGTAGATAGGTTCGCCTATCGTCCGGTTTACACTCCTCCCGCTCTGTTGAACAGGAGCAGAGGTTTATCCCTTGTTTCCTGTTATTGTTTGGGTTTCTGGTTCTTGCTAAAGTTTATTTCCACACTATACTTCTAACGTCTGGACTGAACTCTGAAATGTTATTCACTAATTAAATCTCGACATCTTCAAGTCTATAGTAAGCTGTTATCTTTCTGCATATGCCCAAAATAAGATTTCACTTCTTATGGCCATAAAACACCACACATTAAACCTCTACCTTGAGTGGCACTTAGGTCTTTTATTAGGTAAACATTAGTAAACAAAAAGAAAAAAAGAAAAACAAGTATTCTTTTTATTACCATTTTCTCAAAAAGTTCGTCGTTACTCCCATGTTCAGTCTATGTTATTCTCAGCATCCTTCTGTAGAACCCTATTTCTGTTGTCTACAGTTTCTTCCCCATCGGTGGTGAAATTGTCCAGCATTTTTTGCTATACAAGAAGAATGATATTACATAGCAATTCAATCCTCTTTTTGTTTCTAAAGAAATTTTCCTGTTTTTTTAATAATTTGCTTAGGTTTTCGAAAGCATCTTTCGTTATTTAAATGTTCAGTTAAGTTAAAACCAGCACAAAGTACCTAAATTTCGGCACTTGCAAGATTTTGACGTCTGAAGTTCGCATCTTGAACTCTTTTTATTTTCACCGTAATACTGTTATCTTTTCTTTATTTACCCACGAAACAAATAATTTCGGAATAAATTACATACTATAAATATACCGTAAATATTACTAGTAGTATCAGAGTTGGTACGTACTACACCTATTTAAAAATGTAAAAAAATCTTTCTGGAAACTTTTATTTTAGTTTTAATATCAAGCTAATAGATTAAATTTATTATTTCCAATAAACAAAATATTTTGCTATATTTTAAAAAACTAATTTAAATTCACTGGATTTAATTTTTTTCCTAAAATAGCTGACTAGCGCCCTTTTTTTAGTCATCATTCATCGCAATGTAATTTTCTTTATTAAAATATCTTCCAAAAATCAAATATACTTTTCTGAAACTTTATTTGAGAAATATTAGCTGATTTAAAGTATAATTTATTTGATTTGAAACTAATATTTATACGTCAAGTGTAAAATATAGCAGAAATACATTATTTTAACTTTCACATTTAAATTCTACTTCCTGTCGTATCTAACATTATAGACACAAACTCATTTCACGCCGGGGTTGATTAGACAGACGACCGACATCATCGTAGACCGAAATAGACTATTCGCCATATTAGGTAATTTTGGATTTTATTGTTTATTAACTATTTGCTCTGTATCATCACGCTCTTTTCTGTGAAACAGTTTTAATATTTTATATTACGAGGATCCACTTGGATTATATCCCAACGGATTTTTTTTTTTCCTATATATATATATATATATATATATATATATATATATATATATATATATATATATATATCCTATTTTCAATGTATTACTGTTAGCTTCTCTAATTTAAATTCACTGGAAAGTTTTTTTAGTTTTTTTTCTAAAATAGCTGATTAATGGATTAAATTTAATTAATATATATATATATATATATATATATATATATATATATATATATATATATATATAAAAATAACCGACAAAATAGACTACATGCAATGCACCACTGACCCGTATATATAAATAGACGAGCAAAAAAACAAACACTCGTGGCCTGACGATTGTATGAAACAGCCTGTCGCCTCAAAGTGGTGACTTCAATGTTCACTTATATATATATATATATATATATATATATATATATATATATATATATATATATATATATATCAGTGATAGAAACTAGCATATTCAGTTGTATGGACCCTGGGTTTCACGCTTATGCGATCATCAGACCAACTGGCTTATTTTTTTTATCACAATCGTCAATAATAAACAAGGATCATCATCACCATGCCCACAGACAGAACCCAAAGGCCCAAACCAAAAAAGAGTGTATATGCCTGTTTACATGTGTGTATGTGTGTGTATGAGGAAGTGTAAGTTTGCCTGACGTTGCAGGCGGTAGATCTGAAAAGCGTAAACCACACCCCTTCCGCTCCTTGTTGAAAGCAACATTGCTACACATAAAACGCCACGGTCCCGACACCGAAATAGAAATGAAATTGAGTATGTATGTATGTTCGAACGCGTGGTTGTGTATCTGAGCCTGGCCTCGGATTGTTTATATGGGTGCGTTTGTGTGAACTAAAATACATACACATGTATGTATGTATGTCTATATGTATGAGAGTGTCACCCCAAATAAGCAGAGAAGAAAATTCACCCTGCAACCACCAAATATAGTCAAAGAAGCATAAATATATCCAATTAAAAAATCAATCAGTTTGTCTATTATTCTCAAAATCGTTATACCCAAGGTTACAAATTCATATCCATACAACTGAATATATATATATATATATATATATATATATATATATATATACATACAGAGAGAGAGAGAGAGAGAGAGGGGGAGAGAAAGAGGGAGAGAGAGAAGACTTTATAGGTTGTTCCAACGAGAGATAAGTGTACATTTTAAAAAGAGAAGTGTATATTTTTAAAAGAAGAGGGAAACCGCAAACATTTTTGGTTGTAATGTGGAATTAAAAAAATATATATATATTTTATTTTTCCCAATTTTGCTACACAGGTTTCCGGTCTCCGGACATTCTTCAGGCAAAGAGTGGATATTTCCACATATTATTAAAATGAATTAATTTCCCTTATGGTTTTCAATGTTAAACATTCTCTTTTTTTTCTTGGTAGAAATTTCTTTCTTGGCCTGGTGGTAAGAAGGCTATTCTGCTTAAAGAATAATAAAACGATTAAGATTAGTCCGAGAAAGGGTGTGGAAAGATATCTGTATTTTTATCTTTTAATGACCCCTGTATGTTTTTAGATCTATTTCCATTTTTTGTATTGTGTATTGTGTGCATATATATATATATATATATATATATATATATATATATATTATGAAATGGACAAAATCCGACAATTATTTTTAAGACATTTTTATGTTTATACATTCTTTTTATAGATACAAATATTTAAGTAAATGCTCTGTTTATAATTTTCTATGGAAATTTCTCGGACATTCAGGCCAGTAAATGTTGTTTAATACTGTTTATTATAAACAGAACATTTACTCAAATATTTGTATCTATAAAAAGAATGTATAAACATAAAAATGCCTTAAAATAATTGTCAGACTTTGTCCATTTCATAATGTGTGACGTCATTTGTTTACATTTGGATACGCTTTGAGCAGATATAAGATTCATGGAAGATTGAAGTTTAAAGGCAGTAAATTCGACTTCCCTAGTCGGGCGTTTTTCTGTGGCTCGATCGGATAAGAGCACGTCAGGCTAAATGACGTGTTCCGTAAAGGATATAGTTTCGAATCCTGTCGGAGGACGAATATTTTCTGTGAAAATTTCTCGGACATTCAGGCCGGTAAATGTTGTTTAATACTGTTTATTATAAACAGAGCATTTGCTTAAATATTTGTATCTATAAAAAGAATGTATAAATATAAAAATGTCTTATATATATATCTGTAATCACCTTTTTTTTTTTTTTTTTACTTTAAGAAGTCGTAATGCACTCTATTTGTATTCCTTATTTGAGATTGGAAGAGTGAGAAAGAGAATTCTGCTAGCTTTTTCTTTCTTTTCGGTTCTTGTTTCGTTTCAACTATAATGGTTGGCATGCTGTCTCCGCCATCTTTACTCTTGTTTTAATGTATCTATTTTTTTACTGCGACAATTATATTCTGATAGTTTCTATCGTCTTTTTGTTTTTGGCCATAAAAGAAATCTAACCTGACTGTCGATGAATCACCTGTCAGCCAGCACACTCCTAGATTTAGAATATACTTTAACGATTGCGACACTAACTGATGGATCAAGGAATTTTTTCATTAAAATCCCAAGGTCAATTTTTATTATTTGCTTGTTAGGTTTTAGTTTTAAAGTAAAGTGTGAACCGTTCCAAGTAATATTAAGAAGTCGTGGATCAATAAAGAGGGTTATTGAAAATAATAGCATTACTTTGCTTCGACGATGCAAAATTGTCCATCATAAGCGGACGGTCTAAGTGATTCAAATTTGCGACCGACACCGGTGCCCTGACCCAGTCGGTCTGCTGCCAGAGGGTTAATATTCAAATCCGACCCTCATAAATCAAGTCTGGCGACTAAGTTTCTTTCAAATTGACTAATGATAATGATGTTGATAGTGGAGACTTGACGGTGGTAGGTGGAGGTCTACGCTTCGGTCAGGTTGTCGCTGGAAGCGAGGGTGGGAGGAGCAAGATAAATAGCCTCTCAGTTTTGACATTGCTCACTTATTATTCCCTCTCTCCTTTTCCTTCTCACTCTCACACCCTTATTTCTCATTTACTCTCATTCCATTAAGTACTTTAGGAGTATATAAACTTTTTATTTAATTAAGTCAAAGCAAAATTTGTAATTATTATTAATTGTTGATATCGTTGAAGACTTCGCATCCTTTTGCCTTCGTGCGTTTCTTCAAGTGACCGATGCTTAATGTGCCTCTTACTGACATCATAATACTCTCAAACTAGATATTTAGTTATTTTCTGTAGCGACGAGAGGAAACAAATCATTATTACTTTTTAAATTGATTTTCCTCCTAAGCAAGGCAGTAAAGCCACTAAGACACAAGGGATTACTGGAAGTGGAAGAATTAAAAACAGAAGCATTACTAGGGCAATTTACTTGTTCCCAGACTGAGTCAAGTTGTGACACAAGATATTTAAGACTTTTAACGTAGGGACCCGAATTTTTCCACTCGGTCCGCTGGTCTAAGCTGGTCAATTTAAATTAGTTTTGACATGCAGCAAAGTATTTTGCTTATAGTAAATATTACGTTGAAATTAAAACTAAAATGAAAGCTTCAAGAAAGATTTTTTTATTTTGAAAAAATATTTTAAAACTTAGGTATCGCGTTTATTTGTGTGTACCTATTTTAATAACAATAACATCTTTGTTGTTGAAAAATTCACTCAAAATAAAAAGTTGCTCCAATGCCGCTTTGAGAAGAGGAGCCATTGCAGCTTGAGTTTCGTTAGTTTCATAGTTCATCCGACACTGCAGTATTGTGTTTGAGTTTAGTAACACTCTTTTGGAAATATGACAAGGAAATCTAAGCGCACATTTGAATATCAGATGCAAAGTTCTAAGAAACAGGAAAACTTCGTTAGAAACAAAGAAATGAATTTTCAACCATGAAGTAATATCGATCGCCATATATAGTGAATAATGGAGATAACAGATATACGGCTCTACAGGAGGATGATGAGAATACAATATATGGATTGCGTAAGAAACGAAGAATTTCTTGAGTAAACAATAAGGACACATAATTAGAATGAGAAACAGACATTTGAAATGTCTTGGACACTTAATAAGAAAGGAGGTCTTACAGAATATGATAGTTACAGGACAGATCGAAGGACAAAAGTACAGCAGAAGGCCGCGGGGATGGTTGAAGCTCGGTGAGAGGCTTGGAAAAGAGATAAAAGTTGGTAAGAGCTATAAGTGATAGGATGCTGTGGAGAGCCATGATCTCTTATGTCCTGAAGACCCACAGCATAAAGAAGAATACTCACACTTTACTGTTATTTCAAATGTACCAAAATGGAATTTGTTTAATTTTCATTATATTTCTTTTCTTTTTTTAATTTTCATTATATTTCTTTTCTTTTTTTTTCTTTGGATGGAAATATTTTTTCTAGAATCTCTTTCTATTTTACGCTGTGTGGTTGTGCTTTTTATGACAAGATTTGTCCTTCTGTATTGTAAAGGACTTTAGTAATGGATGCTGAAGACATTAGGTTTATAATACCCAGAAATTCATACACAGATGTATGACAGGACACATGACAAGGATAAAGGCGTTAGTTAGATCCAGTGCCAGAACCCAAAGAGTGTGAGTTCAATACCCAGTTAAGGCAGTGGAGAACTTTCAGAGGAAAATTAACAGGAGTTAACTGATAACTGACATCCATTAAACAGTCTACCCCAGTGGGCGAAATAAAGGGTTCAGTTCGACATTCCAACCACCTGAAGAAGGCCGGAGCGTACAACGGCCGAAACGTTGTAATAAATATGACGATAAACATGAGGACAATAGTCCGAATAATGTAAATTGTATAAATACTAGCATACTCTCAGTCAAAGAATTAAGGAATTACTTATGAATAAATTGTACGAATATAGATTTTATCATAATTTATTCCAAAATAATTTTTAAAAAAATGAAAATAAAAAACTGTATTCGTTGAACGAAATTTATTCTATGAAAATTCTTTGTACCTCATATATTTTAACAATATAGCAACAAAACAAGCAACATCCTCGGCAAGAGTAGTCGTCATGTTATGAGCATCAGTTTCATAACTCTATCTGACACACAATCAAAGTAGAGCCCATTTTGTGTCCGTGTATTTGCAGTATATGCTTCTTGCTTTGTTCTAACAAATAAATAGACACAAAAGCAGAAAGGAATTTATCAGATTATTATTATGAATTTTATTAACTCTAATCTTCTGGTCGAACCACTACATCAAACAAGTAAGACATAGTGTATTTTGCTTTTGTTCTTTTTTCTGTTTATTTCTACCAAGCGTATCTAGTGGTAATCAGTGGGGATCAAATGAAAGGTAGCTCTTTCATATATCCTGATGTTTCCATAAGTTTTCTCGCGGTTTTTCGCACTGCTAGGCTTTAAATTGTCACGGAGTTTCGTCGATTTTCTGACTGTTCCCAAATCTTTGCAGATGTCTTCGTAATTTTCCCCGGTTCAGCCTATATATACGATTATTTGAAAAAATAAGGCAAAATAAATTACAATCAGAAATATTTGTTGTTATGTTCTTAATTAAAGATACGCAAACAAACGTAGAGACGATTATTTTAGACCAAGCATGGGCAAATTTTTTCGAGCAGTGTTCTATGGCTCATCATTGATCTATGGCCACACTACTAAAAAGATTCAAGGTCATTTTTTGTCGTAGGTACCTCAGTTATTTTCACCCCGAATGACCCTATATGTAAACATAGATCTTAGAAAGCTTTTCTTGGTCGAAAAGATATTTTTTTTTTAATTTTTAAAAAAGTTTTTAATGTTTGAAATTTTGGTATAATATTTTCATTGATGACTGTGATTATCACATGTCACTGCATGGGATTTATTACAAATTTATTCATTTGAAAATGAAAATATTTCCTTGGGCTAAATTTTTCTAATGACATGGAATCGAAAGATTTTATTGAATCAATTGCTAGGTCTGCTGGTAGGAAAGTTGGTTCACCGTGTTATACTAGACAATTTTTCTTGCTAGAATCTTTTTTACACTTACATAAATTGACCATTCATCCATGCATTGAATATTGCTGTCACATATGGTCTGGTGCTTCTGCTATGTATTTAGAGTAGGTATGTGCAACCTTTACTGAGCAGCGGATCACATGATCTATGCCTCATCACAAGCCTCATCGCACTGATAAAAAGATTTGAGATCATTTTTTGTAGTAGGTATCTCAGTTATTTCCACTACAAAAGACCATATGTGTAAGCATATAACTTAGAAATAGAGGAAAAGGTGAATTATTATTATTGTTTATTTTTTTTATTTTTTTGTGAAAAGATTTTTCTATAATTATAGCAATTGTAATTTTGGTATAATATTATCACTGATGATATCGTGATTAACACATGTCATAGTGTGTTTATTTATTTTTAATTCATTCATTTGAAAAGAAAAATATATTTCTTCTTTAGAGAAAAATTGTAATGTACGTTTTCCTGTTTAAAATGCAAATGATGTTTAATCTTAATGATGTATAAACTTCCGTAGTGAAAATCGCCAATAGTTTAAAATAATGAAAACGTTATTTTCACCGGAAGTTTACAAAATTCCCGAAACGTACTTAAATTTTTATTTATGTGTGTAGTTATGTATGAGAGAATGTAGGTGATCACGTGGAAACGAAGCAAAACATACTTTTAAGAAACATTATTTTCCAATATCTGTCTATATCTCTGAGATGAGGTATTATGATTACTTGCATTATTTACATTACTCGGAGTGTTAACCTCATCTTTATTGCGTCATTCGCAACGTTTCTCAAGGACACATGGGTAAAGACGTTGATTAGATCCAGTGACTAGACCCAAAAGCGTTGTGAGTTCAATACCAGACCACAGCAGTGGTGAACCAAAAAATTGAGTTTTCTATTGCAATCCTTTGTAACTACTTGCTTATGAAAGACAACTCACCACCATGCCCCTGCAGGTCCATAATGGTCTCCAATAAATGGTAAGGAAGACATTATCAGCGGAAATAGGCAGCATACAAGATGGTACACCCTGCAATTAAATGGAAATGACTGAAACACCCAGAAAATGCATGGCACATAGCACTAGAACGGTTTACCTCGATGGACGAAATAAAGGATTCGGTTCGAAATTACAATTACCTGAAGAAGACCAGAACGTACAATGGTCGAAACATTGTGAATATGGCAATGAAGATGAGGATAACAGTATGAATAATTTAAATAATGCGAGTACGTTATTTTTCTTATGCAGTTTAGCGTACCATTCCGAAAGACGAAACGGGCACTGTTTTAAACGCTACTTTGCTGATGAATCATAGAGGGGAAGTTGAGAGAAATTGTACAACTCATTAGTGACCTTAAAATATCCACTCATGCATGTCCTGTTCTTTAAGCATGATCCTTGTAACCCCTTAAAATGAACAGCGATGATTTGATATTAACAGTTGCAAGTGATACTCTGCTAATGTGATAGAAGCTTGGGCTTTTACAAGCAAGTAATTGTAACCATGTGACTGGCTTAGTCAAGTAATAAATAGGGAGGTTTGGTCTGTTCAACAAAAATCACGAAATACTTTTTCACGTCTTAAGCACCAGATGATGGTTTTGGAAAAATCTCCATTGATCAATTGATGATTTTAGAGCTGATAACTTAAACAATAGAAATTTGGTTTTAAGATGGGTTGTCATCTTCGGTGATCGGTCAACAAAAGATTAGAAGTGAAGTTTTGTTATACTTTGTTTTAAAGCAATCAAAACTGGTGCGGAAAAGAAAGAAAAATGGACATAAAAGAGGTTAAAGATACAGAAAAATATCTCGAAGAATTTGACCAATGCTTAGGATTAAGGTTAATAAAATTGTGAAGTGTGCTTTCCAGATAAGAGGAAGTTATGAGTTGATAAATGATTTATGTTCTTTGTTTCAATGATCGATTGAATTCCTCATTCAATTCTCATTCACTTCCTGCCATCGTGGGGTGGTGAGGATATTTGGTGTCCAGCCGAAAATGGTTGAAGAAAAAAAATCGTTTACATCAATCATGTAATAAAAAAAAATATTAAAGTATCGAAAAGAAGAAGAAGAAGAATAGAGAAAGAAAGAGAAAGAAAGAACAAACTGAAAGAGAAAAAGAAAATGATAAAACATGAAAAAATAAGAAAATATAAAGAAAAAATAGGGAAATAGCATGCAAAGGCAGAGAATGAAGCGATGAAAGAAAGAAAAAGAAGGAGGGAGAGAAAAAGAATGGAACAGAAAACAAGACAGGAAGGTATTTATCAAAGAGAGAGAGAGAGAGAGAGAGAGAGAGAGAGAGAGAGAATAGAACAGTAATAAAAAAGAAAAGGAAAATGAAAGAGAGAAAGTTATTTCTCGTTTCACCAGACAGACAGATGATAAGGAAACGAATTCAATAATAAAGTATGAACTAAAAAGAAATTTAAAACAAGGTTTATATAAAACGGGTAGTTAAAAAAAAACGTAAAGAGAAAAATACAGAAAACCAAGAATCAAAATTGTTATAAAACGTTTCTATAGTCTCGTAGGGAAATATAAACGGCATGATGACATTTATGGTAATTTTCTAAGCGTAGCTCAGGTTTGACACAAGGTCACAAGTTTTGAAGAAGCTTGTGAGGGTTGAACTCACTCTTTGGTCGTAATTGATCTTGCGAGACAAGCTTGCTAACCATCAAACCAAATTACACTTTGCTTGCTGAAACAAAATGAGTGAACACAACTCAAAGGAAATACTACTACTACTAGTAGTAGTGGTAGTAATAATACAATTCTTAATTGTATAAAATGTTTTAATAAAACGAGCTTCTGTCGGAACTGGAAATGAATCTATAAGAGGTTTGTCAAAGAATCGTTTTGAAGTATGATGCCAGAAACGAAACAATTCTTGGCCACTTTTGGATAAAACGTTCAACTTGGATTTTCTCACCGCTGATAAGTGATTTGCATTTTCAACTGCTTTAAATTCTGCTCAGTATTATAACTCTATCAGCGCTATCATCTTGGGTTTTTAATTTTCCCTCTAATCTCTTTTTTTTAAATTTTTTTTAGCGTTCCTATTACAAGTGGCACGACTGTCACCTTTACATTCAACAATTTCCATAGCTCCCTAATATGATTGATATATCTTTTTTGATTTCCTCTATCTTTTCAATTTATTCCATGATTTTTCAGACGATCCGTTTAAATCTCACGGGATTTTACGCTGTTTATTCGCAAATTCTCATCTACGCTTTTTTTGTTGATGGAGTGGATTTGGTATTTTACTATTTGTAGGAGAGAGGTTTTTGTGAGGTATGCTTCCAATCCGATCGTTGCGATTTTTAGAGTTAATTCAAGTTGAATTAGACCTCAACCTCCTAAAGCTCTTGCTACGTACAGCCTATCTACATCTGATTTTGGATGGTGCATCCTCATTTCAGTAAGCAATTTTCTGGTCTTGGCGTCCAATCTTTTAATGTCATTCAACTTCCATTTAATAATGTTGAAGCTATATGTTAGCTAAGGTGTTGGTAGCCTTCATTTTATTGGCCCCATTTAATTCACTTTCTCGTATCAAACGCACGCTTCTGTAATAATCTTTTCGGATCTGTTTCTTCATAATTCAATGTTGTATTCCATCTCCTTCATTAATTCCTAAGGATTTGTATGTAGCGTCTTGGTCTAATTTCTTAATTTGGTTGTTGATATCAATATCTAAATCAATAGTTTTCGTTAGTTTACCGCATTTCAAGGTGGCTTTGGCACATTTTTCGATTCTGAATTCCATCCTAATGTCTTCGCTGAAGGTTTTGACAAAGGTGAGTAGTTTCTTTCTGCTGGTTGTCATCCTTGGCAAACGTTTTAAGATCATTACAGTTTTTCATTCTGTTTATCGGTGGCTACTGTTGTTCAGTAGGCAGCTGAGTGGCGCTAATGACAGTCAGAAGAGCAATGGTGAAAATGAATCTCCTTGGAAGTTCCCGCTTTTGATATTGATTGGCCTCGATGTGACCCGTTTGTATAGTTTAGATTTAGTGTAGTCTTCCAGTCTTTCATTATTTCTGTTATGAATTTAACGATTGTGAGGTATACTTTGTATATTCTAGGCTATTGTTTATCCATGAGTATGGAACACTGTCGAACGCCTTTCTGTACTTGATCCATACTATCGATAAATTTCTTTTATTATTATTATTATTATTATTATTATTATTATTTGTTGTGACCCAAGTAAATGTTTAAAGAAATAACAAAACACGTGTTACAGGTATATCATATATTAAACAGTAAGTACAACAGAAGTGTATTACACGATCACTGAGTGTGTGTCGGTTGACCCAGCGTTCAATCATTCGACTGTTGATATTTACCAGCCTCCACACGAGGTAAAATGTGGCACAAGGCCGACTTTAATGTGGGGCAATCGGAACCCGTAGATTCGGCCAAAAATCCCCCATAGACCAGGTATAAAAAGCGGTCGGGTAGTTGTTTCTCGAGACGAGATTCTGCCCTTCGACATAGCCTCGTCTGGGGATCCTCTCTGCCCGGAGGCAGAGAGTTTGACCAGCACAGTTGAACAGATCTATTCGACTGTTAATATGTAACAGCTCCCCACACGAGAGATGTATGTGACAAAAGGCCTAGTTTACTGTGGGTTTCTCCGAGCCCGTAGGCTCGGCCAAAAATATTCCCTTTGAACCCGCGTAAACGGGTTCACGGTCTGTTTACCTCCCCGGACGAAACTTTGTCCTGCCGAGGCAGAGAGTTCAACAGTTGAACAATCTGGTCGACTGTTCTCCAAAGACCTTCTCTCCTACAAATCTTATAGTAGGCGGAAGAGTCTAACATAGACTCTTTAGAGGGAGGACACCACAACATTATTATTATTATATTGTTGCTTTTGCTGTTATTGTTATCATCTTTTAATTTCTGTTCAGTGTAATCCCTTACCCAGCAAGGTTGTAAATATATGCATTCTGTTTGCCAAAATTCTGATGTTAAGTGATACGTAACATGTACACTGTTTATATGTTATTTACATTGATAGTTCTCTCCTGGGTAGATGCGAAATTCCACAGAGGGCGAATTTTTTAATCTTTTCCAAACAGGATATGCCAGGGATACTGTTAACTTTTTTCTCTGTATCTTTTTTTTTATCGATTATTATAGAAATGACAGCATAAAAACTAAGGTACATGCTCTATTAGCTTCTATATCTGTTTCAGCACACAGTCCACAAGAGTAATCACATCTTTCAATAAATACACTAACCAAACGTAACTCGATTTTTGTAATTCTTTGGTGTTAACATTTAACAACAGGAAACTAACTTACTATCAATAGTTGCAACACATTGTTTACATAATCCATATATTAGATTTGCATCATTTTTTGTTATAATTTCTAAGTAATTTCTGGTTAATTGGTTTTGGCTCATTGCAACCATGATAAATACCTCTGTCTCTACTTTTAGTCATACACTCTTAAGCTGCTTATGTATTTTGTGTTTATCTACGTCGACATCGTTTATTCTGAGTGACTATTGCCCATCTAAGAGATTTTATTCCCTGGTCATTTTTTAAGTTATTTAATTCAATATGTTTTAGCAGCCTTTTCTGATTTTAGCTACATTTTGTCGATTGAATCTTTTTATCAATTTCCGTCACAGTTAAGAAGAGTCACATTATTATTATTATTATTATTTCCTTTGATTTCTGGTGTGTACTCATTTCTTTCTGCGTCCCGCCCAGGAGCCTAAGGTTAGAAATGGCATCATGACGTTTTCCACTGAAAACACACACACACACACACACACACACACACACACACACACACACACACACACACACACCGCAAAAAACACACACACACACACCGCAAAAAACACACACACAATTTACATAGACAAAGCGGTTCGTAAGGTGTGGGCTGTACTCGTGAGAACAATTTTTTAAGACATGGGCTTCCAGGGATCCCTTCAATTAGTCTACTGGAATCTTTTCCAACCAATCCGAGGGCTCCAACTACAACGGGGATTGTTGATGTTCCCATGTGCCACATTTTTGAGATTTCGATTTCAAGGTGGTTCAGTATCTGTCTATATTTCTGAGATCAGGTATTATGTACATTATTTACATTATTCGGACTATTGTCCACATCTTTGTCGCCATATTTATTACAACGTTTAAGTTTGACATTCCAACCACCTGAAGAAGGCCGGAGCGTACAACGGCCGAAACGTTGTAATAGATATGGCGACTAAGATGAGTACAATAGTCCGAATAATGTAAATAATCTTCAAGGTGGTTGTATTATGATAGCGTTTTTTCGAATATCAATAAGGAGCCACCTTTTTGTGTGCTATCTCTAATAACAATGTCTGGGTGGCTAGCTTTGTTTTTGATTATTATTATTATTATTTCTTTGATTTCCGCTGTATACACATTACCTTACGGGTCACAAACAGAGACGGTTAGAAATGATTTCATGACATTTTTTACTAATCATTTTTGTAAGAAAAATCACACACATTTTACATACAAATAACTCTGTGTGAGCTGTACCTCTGAGTACAATATTTAACGCGCGGGGTACCAGGAATCTCTTCAATGTTTCTATTAGACCCTTTTCCAATCAATCAAAAACTACAACTGGGATTATTGATGTCCTCATATGCCACATCTATGCGATTTACACCTCACGATCATTTTATCTTAATAGGTTTTTTGAAAATCTTCAAAGATATATTAGAGTCTGCAAAGACAGCGATGTCAATAGGAAAGTACATTCTGTTATTGTGGTCTTTGATTACGATCTTTGAGCAATTAGCTGTAATTGTTCCCTCTGCGTATATTGTAAAGTCCCATAAAATTGTTACAGGTCCTAATCTCTGGAACCGGGTAGGAGTAACATTCATACCAGTTTCTTATAGTTTTCTTCCCGTAAAAGTTGCATATTTTCCTGTGTTGATATTAACCCACTCTGTCATGACGGATTTTATATCCAGTGGCTGCTAACAATGTGCAACACGATACAAGATGGTCAATTATTTCTGGATATTTATCACAAAATCTACCTTTCGGATTAACATAATTTTTCATTATGCGTGTTTCGTAATTTTTAGTTGGCAAGCATTAGTGCTGTGCAGTTTGAACTTAAAGCCTTCACTCCGTCGCCATTGATGTGTATCAGCTTGTTTGGTAGGCGTAGAGTATTGACCCTGAATACTTTTATCTTATCATCGTTTCAGCATTTCATACATTGCGTTTGCTTTCTTTTTTAGGATCTTTTAGGAGTATTATGGTTTGTTTACATTTGTTCACCCACTTGAAATTCCCTTTTTCAATTTTATTTTTGTCCTCCTTTATTACTAAATAAAGTTTCTTATTTCTTTCATATTCTTTGACGCAGATCATCATCCAGTCTTCTGTAGTTTCCAGGTATCTTTGAAGGCCAATTGTTGTAGTTTTGTAAGACAGGTCTATAGTTGAAATAATCGGCTGCCTACTTCGGATTTGGGTACATACAAATGACAATATCCGCCTTAGGATAATGCATCTAGTGGCAAGTGAGAAGCTTTCTCGTTTTGACATCTCATTCGCTTAATGTCAACTATGATCCAATTAAAAATGGTGGAACTGTATTGCGCCACAGGGACAGATAAAATGTTTATGTCTGTTATTCTGTTTAGCGAACACTCGACGCACACGCCTGTTGGAATCTATTCTTACTTTTTACTTCTTTTCGGTGTGATGTGTTCCATCTTGTTAGCTGACTCCTAGGCATTTATAAGCTTCATCTTGTTCCAGTTCCCTAATCTTTGTGACAAAATCTAAAATCTATTGAGTGTGTTTCTGTAATTCTCCCTTTCTTGAATATTACCTTCACATTTATCTAATCCGAAATCCATACCTATATTGTCACTGAAACATTTTACGGTATTGAGGATACCCTTCAACTCAGTGTCGTCTTTGGCAAAAAGTTTGATATCATCCATGTACAATAGGTGATTAAATTTTTTTCCGGGTCCCAACCTGAGACCTAAGGTCAGAAATGACATCATGACATTTTCCACTGAGCAATTAAAAAAAGCACCTATTTTACATAGATAAAGCTCTTCGCAAGATGTGGGTTGTACTCGTGAGAAAAATGTTTTGTATTTCTTTAAGGCATGGAGCCCAAGGAATCCCCTTGATGAATCTGTTGGAATCCCTTCCAATCAATACGAGAGCTTCAACCACAACAGGGGTTGTTGATGTTTCCATGTGCCACATTTTTGAGATTTCGATTTCAAGGTGCTTGTATTTTGATAGCCTTTTGAAGATCTTCAAAGATACATTGCAGTCTGCAGGGACTGCCATGTCAATAAGGAGGCACATTTTGTCTTTGTGATTTCTAATCAATGCCTGGGAGATAAAATCCTTTGTAAGGTGTGGACTGTACTTGTGAGAACAATTTCTTTTGCATTTCTTTAAGGCATGGGCTACCAGGAATTCCTTCAATGAGTCTATTGGAATTTTTTCCAATCTTTCCGAGGGCTCCAACTATAACTGGAATTGTTGATGTTCCCATGTGCCACATTTTTGAGATTTCGATTTCAAGGTGCTTGTATTTTGATAGCTTTTTGAAGATGTTCAAAGATACAGTTTGCAGGGACTGCATTATAAATAAGGAGGCATTTTTTTATGTTTGCGGTTTCTAATAACGATCTTTGGGTGATTAGCTTTTATTGTTCTGTCTGTGTGTATAGTGTAGGCCCATAAAATTGTTTATTGTTATTATTGTTATTGTTGTGTTATTATTATTATTATTATTATTTCCTTTGGTTTTTGGTGTATACTCATTTCTTTCCGGGTCCCGACCAGAGACCTAAGTTTAGAAATGGCATCATGACATTTTCCACTGAACAAAAAAAAAAAAAAAAAAAACTACAAGAAAACATACACATATTTTACATAAATAAAGCCCTTCGTAAGGTCTGGGGTGTACGCGTGAGAACATTTTTTTTGTATTTCTTTAAGGCATGGGGTACCAGGAATCCCTTCAATGAGTCTACTGGTATCTTTTCCAATTAATCCGAGGGCTCCAACTACAACAGGGATTGTTGATGTTCTCATATTATTATTATTATTATTATTATTATTATTATTATTATCAACTATTAAATAGCGAGAAAAAGTTGTCACGAACATAAAGATCAGAAGGATTAAAATGAGAAAATTAATTTTTATTTTATGCTTCTTCTCGACAAATATTTTAGCGTCCTGGGTATGACGATAAACTACCTCCAGCAACAAGGCCTCTGATCAGGAAGATTTGAGGAGCGTAGAACCACCTCGTAATTGCTGGTGTTCCCAGGTCCACCCTGACCGGGGTGGCAGCAACTGTTAGGTTCCCAGCTATGGGCAAATAGTTAACCCCCAAACTATGAAAGTGTAAAAATAGGTTTTAATACCAGAATTACTTTGTCAAAAAGTTATTTCCAGAAATAAGGTTTTGAAAAAAAAAATTATTACCAGTGATACAATTTTGAAGAAAAGGTATTACCAGAAATACATTTGATAAAAAAAGACAAATATTACCAGCAATAAAAATCTTGTCGGCATTAAATAACCCAATGAGGTTAATATGCCGTAAAACAAAACAAAACAAACAAACAAACAAATACTTCAAGAAATGAATGAATCTATCAAATAGTAACTTTATGAATTCTCAAGCTGCCAGTTAGTCATTTAGATTTAAATCATGGATCAATGATGCCTAATAACATTGGGAAAAGTTCAAAGCATTAATTGCTGGTCACCAAGAAAACATTAATTGATGATGTTCCTTGTTTAAGGCTTAAGAGAATTTATATAACAACAGCAACAAGTAATTTTTACGAGAACTAAAATGACTGGTTATTGATTTCCGGTTTTGCTAACCTCTTTGCCAGGCTTTTCGAGACTATTTCACTAACGCCAGGACTGACATAGACAACATTAATATATAGAAAACTGGTCTAGAATGTTTTATCTCAAAATTTAAATAACTTAAAACAATGAGAAATCTGTTAGGCTCTCGGTAATTGCTTTTGTAAATCTCTCATTATTTTTATTCAGTGCACACAAGTGTCAAACAGCCAGTAAATAATTCCTGATCATTCCTTTTCACCGCAACAATACCCCAGTGCATGTGAATGTTAACTATACAATATATGAACGCACTGAGCCGCCATTTTCTCGGTGTTCAAAAAGCTAAAATTAGAATTTGAGTGAATTCTATACGAACACATAAAACAAACATGACAGCGCTTTACGCATGCGTACTAACGACTTTGTGGTTAGACGACAAATTATGGCTAGCATTCACATTCTTTTCATCTGAGCTAATTTAAAACTCACGGGAATTGTGTCAGCAACGAAATAATCGTTGAAAAGACACAAATCATTGCCTTAAGCTGTCACAGATAACTGTACTAATTTTATTCACGTAAAAGGAGGAAGTCTCGATCAATATAAAAGGGAACGGTGTATAAAGAGCCTCAGTTAACCAGTAGATCAGTTTTTCTTTGGTTTTTCAGCAAGACCAGAGTAAAAGTCTTGCAATATCTCGGAGATTATAACGAAAATCATGATATCAAATCTCGAAATTAAAACCAACCCGTGGTCATGTTAAACCAACCCGTTGGTCATGTTAAATGCACTTCAAATTTTGACAGAAGTTATTCCAAAGGGAGTGCTATCCTCCTCCCCCTCGTCTTCTCTCTTATCTTATCTTATCCTCTCTCTATCTCTCTCTCTCTGTATCTATCTATTAAAACCAAATCTATCAAGTAGAAAAGATAGATAATATCTATCGTATCTAGTGGCAAATTACTCACTTTAATCCTGGTGGAACATGAACAGGAATTTACCCAAGTAAAATATTACAGCCTGAATACTTTCGACCATCTTTGATTGCTTTTAAGGAAACGAAGATTGAAAGCCCAGGAATATAAATTGATTGATTGATTTGTTTGATTTTTTACGGCCTATCAACTTATTACAGGTTATCTAAAAGTAGAAAATATTTTTAGATTATAAGAATTTAAAAAAAAAAATAAATTAAATAATAATAATAAAATTCCTACTAATTAATCCATAGCTAGAGGAGAAAAGATGGCTTCATACCTTTCTCATCGTACATCTGAACTTACAGCCTACTGTTATGCCCAAAGAGTCGAAGAGGTATCGACTATTTTCCTGTGCTGCATAGGAGTCGATTTGTCTGGTGTTAAGACACTAGTTAGCTCGTTAATACCCAAATGATGTCATTAATATATGTTGTATTTAGATTAGCTGTGTTAGAGTACCCGGTTTACTTGGAGTACCTGTGTGGGGAATTGCGTAAGACAAATGTAGAAAATTTAAATTGGTTTAAGTAATATTATTAAAATCTCATTTTTGTTCAAAATGTACGCTCCAATTTGAATTTTCACATTCGTATATATTAACTAATCAGCGACATCATTTCAAACGCACTGAAGCCTTTGAAAAATCAAACAACAATGTTTGTTGTCTGTTACGAAATTTGAAAGATCACTTCAGAATATGATCGACAATATTTTCCCTCCTAAAACTGATATTTAAAAATTGGAGGAAATATTTATTAACCAATATATGTCTGAGTTTAGTACTGTAATTTTGAGCTTTTTCGAGCCTATTTATTTTCTATAAATATTCGTGGTGTTAAGTTACTATTCAGTTTTCATTTTTTCCGTAAACCTTTGACCATGATCGATTGTTCGTTGTTGTGGACGAGATAAATTCTAAAACTTTCCGTATAATTAATTACTCAACATTTGACATACTTATCAAGCAACTTCTTAAAATAGCTTTGAGATTTAAAAGTAAATTTAGAACACTTGAAACATACGAACAGAGTTAGGTAAACAATATATTAGTAGTAATTATTATACGACTTCATAAATCAACTTAAATATGTGACATTCTATTTATGCAGAGGCATTTTATTTTTTTTATCAGACTAACGTACTTGATTCGGCTGTATTGTAAGGAAAGGAAACAAAATATTTTTGTGTGGATTTTTAGCCAGGATATTTGTAATTCGTTTACTTCAATTTGAAATAAAATAAATACCCAGTATTAAAATAAATTTAAATTTGTATAGCAGTATTTGAAGATTATTTATTTCTTTTTTTCACGCGCTTATTCCACACAACACACACACAGGCACACAACACACACACAGACATATATATATATATATATATATATATATATATATATATATATATATATATATATATATTTATTTACCCACGCAGCAAGATATGGCACAAGTCGGAGTTTAAAGTGGGATATCCTAGTCCGTAGGCTCGGGCAAAAATTCCGTAGAGACCACGTAGAAACGTAGTCAGTTTCCTCAGACGAGACTCTGCCCTTCGCCAGACTTTCGTCTGAGAATCCCCCTCTGACATAAGCCAGGTAAGTATTATATATATATATATATATATATATATATATATATATATATATATAGACACAGAAATAGATTATCTTGTTTGTATTGCTGTCAGAACTGAACTGTTAGGTGATTTCGCTCTCCTAAATGACAGTGAATACTGGGCAATTTCCTTAAAGAGGAAGAGACGTGAGGCAGCAGAAATATGGTTCTACAGAAGGATGTTGAGGATACCATGTACCGAAATAGAAAAAAAGGAAACTCATACTTAAAATCAGGAAGAATCAGTTGAAATTTCTGGGGCATGTAATGAGGACGGAGGGATTTGAAATTCTGATACACACAGAACAGATTGAGGACAAGCTTAAGTAAATGTATTGCAGAAACGAAAAGACAACATTTATTAAGAGCTATAAACGAGAGAAAATTGTGGAGAGTCATGATCGCCTACGTCATGAGGTGGCCCGGCACATAAAGAAGTTTATACTCACTTTCTTCTGTGAAACTCTTTTTTCTTTTTTGAAATTGCAAATTTACCAACCCAACAACGTTAGGAAAAGGCAAACATTGAGCGAACAGAAAATCGTACCGTGAACACACTTGAGAGACCAGAGAGCCCACAAACCAACTTAGGAACTGACTTCTGCTCAGATTCACAAAGCATGGGCGTCAGAGGGACTTCGCCGAATACTTGTCGGCTATTTTCGTGGTTTCATTTCATATTTTGTTTGCTAAATGTCATGATATTTCTTGGGATTGATATTGGAGGGATTTGCCGTTGCCTTCTCTACGGTGATTTATTGAGACACTACCTCTAGTTAACTTGCCGTTGATTCGTCAAGAGTTCTTCAAAGCAGACATGCATAAAAAGTGAACTTAGAGGACAAAAATGTTCATCAACAGAATGTCTAAATTCCAAGGACGTAACGCTGATATTAGAGAAAGAACAGGTACTCCATAGATTGAACGATTATATCGGAGAACTCTTCCACGATGAAAGAGAACGACCGGCAATACACAGAAAATATCGACGGACTGGAATCTGCACCAATTAAAGCAGCAGGGTCAGACGGAATTGTAATAAGGATGCTACAGATATTAGATATATTTCAGTATAGACAAAATCACGTAAATAATAAATGAAATCTACAACAGTGGTGATATACTGAAAAACAGAAGTAGATCTATTTTTATAGCACTGCCTAAGAAGCCAGGTGCAAACGAATGCGAACTGCATCGGCCAATCAGTGTAATGAACCACATATGAAACTGATGATTTGAATTCTGATGAACAGATTACGCAGTAGAATCAGGCCTGAAATTGTGGTTTTATCAAAGACACCGGAACAAGGAACGCCATATTTATTTTAAAAATTTTATCAGAAAGGGCAATAACAATGCAGGAGGGAGTGTACATGTTTTTTTTTATAGTTTATGCAAGGGGTTTTCTATAATATATACGGTAAAGAACTACTCAGCAACCTTTGATATATTTGGAAAAGACAAAAATAATTGAGAAACGGATATAAGAAAAGGATGTGTCTTCTTAGCGGACTTATATAGCGAGCCGCTTCTGAGAGAACTAGAAGCCCTAGCAGGATATATTATTGGTGGCCACAATCTTAACAACATAAAATATGCAGATGACACAGTGTTGATAGCAGACATAGAAAGCTAAAAAAAAAAAAACTACTACAGACTGTAGTGAAGGAAAGTGAGAAGAAAGGATTAAACCTTAATTTCAAGAAGACAGAATTTCATGGCAGTCAGTAAAAGGGTTAAGCCCAAGGTGTGAATTGCAAATTGAAAGTACCAAAATCAAACAAGTACGAAAATTTAAATATCTGGGAAATAATTTAACAGAGGTCGGAAAGAGCGACACTGCAATCTGAAAGGTGCATTGAGATAGCTAAAGATGCATTCCAAAAGCTAAGTGAGTACTAAGAAACAGGATATTTTCGCTAGAATCAAGGAAAAAATTACTAAACATGGCACGTGGAACTAGAACAGTCTACCCCAGTGAGCTAAATAATGGGTTCAGTTCAACATTCCAGGCACCTGAAGAAGGCTGGAGCGTACAACGGCCGAAACGTTGTAATAGATATGGCGACAAAGATGAGGACAATAGTCCGAATAATGTAAATAGTGTATGAAGAGGAGACTTGAAGCAACAGAAACGTGATTCTGCAGGAGGATGCTGAGGATAGCGTGGACCAAACACGTAAGTAACGACGAAGTTTTTGAGAAAATGGAATCAAAAAGGAAACTAATACGCAATATCAGGAAGAGACAGTTGAGGTTTCTTGGGTACATAATGAGGAAGGACGGCTTGGAAAATCCGATACGCACAGGAGAGATTGAAGGCAAGAGGGACAGAGAAAAACAACTCATAGCATACTTAGTGAACTTGAGTAAATGGATGGTGGAATAGGGTTTAGAAGAAATAAAGGAAAGTCAAAGTTTATTAAGAGCTACAAAAAACAAGAAGTTAGGGAGGGCATGATCGCCTTCACCATGAGGGGGTAAGGCACATGGAAAAGCTTTCCGTCGTTCGATGACATAAACATGCTAATCGCGGACGTTTTTTTTTCATTCACTATTTTTCCTTCTTTATTTTTCATTTTCTTATTTTCTTTCATTCTTTATTTCTTTCTCACTCTTTCTTTCTCCCTCTTTATTCTTTCTTTCTCTTTTTCTTTCTTTCTTTCGTTCTTTCTTTCTCCGTTCAATTTACAATATTTTGTTCGAATCTTTCGTTGTCGACGTCTTCTAAACATGAAAGAATTCTTTGACGTTTTGTTTCAATTTTCTTTGTTTTTTATTCTCTTCATACGCATTTCACATTTTTCTTTCTTTCCTTCCTTCCTCTTTATTCCTCACTCATTGTTCCAGTCTATTAATCTTCCCGCTCTTTTCGTTCGTTCATTCATTCGTTCGTTCGTTCGTTCCTTCCTTCCTTCCTTCCTTCCTTCCTTTCTTCCTAATTATTACAATCTACAAATCCTCCTGTCTTCATTGTTTTAGTGTGCGCATCTTTCTTGCTTTCGTATTTTCCTTCGGTTTCTTTTTCCCTTATTTACTACCACCCTTCTTTATTTTTGTAACTAGCACATATAATCCTTTCTTCCATTTCGTTCCTTCTCATTCCTTCCTTCCTTCCTTCCTTCCTTCCTTCCTTCCTTCAGTTGTTTTTTTACTCGCTCTATTTCCTTCCTTTTTTCTTTCTTTATTTCTTTTCCCTGTTTTTATATCTTTCTTTCTTTCTTTTTCTTGTCATTCGTTCTTTCTCTGCTTAATTCACAATATTTCGTTCGAATCTTTCATTGTCGACGCCAATTAATTATGACAGAATTTTTTCTCATTCTGTTTCAAATCAGTTCTCTTCAGTCAAATTTTTCATTCGTTCGATTCTTTCGTTCTTTCCTTCCTTATTTCGTTTCTTCCTTCAATCATGTTCTTTCATTCTTTGTCTTGCCACTACCAGCTTTCTTTTCTTTCCACGCCTCCATTTTTTTTCCTTCCATTCTTCATTTTTTTTACCAAACCCTTTTTCTCGTGCCCAACTTGTCAGTTTTCATTCATTTTCATTCGTCTTTGTCTCGTTTTTTCCAGCCCTTGCAGCATTTCTTCAAGAGGATATCTTTAACATGCGTCATAAGAAACATGGATTGCTATCCGGTATAATGGGTCTAAGGTCGGACCAGCGCGCTGGAAACAACCCGAAAGCAATCTTACTTTCTAGCCTTTGATCCTTTCGCTGTCAGGGTGAAGATAAGCCTATCACTGAATCAGTGGTTGGGATATGAGCGAGACAAGAAAAGCAAACGAAATCTAATTCCAAATAACTGACAAAGACAAGCAACTCGTACAAAATAAACAAGAAAGAATCTGACCATCGTATAAGGCATACAAGAAAACTTCTTTTTTTAAATGCTCGCAATGAAACTTTTTTTTAAGACGACGACGTAATGTAACTTCCCTCTGCTTTTTCTATAAACACTTTCATGGTCATTGTTCAGGTGAACTATTGATAATTGTACCTAGACTTTATGAGTTTATGCTCAGTACTAGATTGATTGTAAGGTCTCATTAACTCACAGATGAATTGGCTAGATGCAACCTTAAGTTCTATGCTAACAGTTTCTTCTCTCACACTGCTTATGCATATCTATTCTATCTTCTTGCTTTGTAGCTACTTTTGATCTTAAAATATTTAAATGCAATGTCAATTGTTATCTTCTGTTTCCTTGATTACTCTTCTATTCTTCTCAAATGTTTCTCTTTTTTCCTTGTTTTTCCACACTCAGTAACCCCTTGTGTCTTAGTGGCTTTACTACCTTGCATGGGGTGATATGATAAAAAAAGAAAAAAATGCAAGCGTTCTTTCGTACAATAGACCAAATAAAAGAAAAATTAGATCGGAGCAAATGCTTGTATGTATATATATATATATATATATATATATATATGCTATAAATATGCTATAAATATGCTATAAATTAATATCATTGATGTTCACTGATCAAACTATCTGGCCTTTCAGCTATATTTTGAGGGTTATAAAAGAAAGATTCCATTTTTTGATTCGATGAACCTTTGGGAAATTTTTCGATACCTTCGAAATACTGCTACTTTTGAGTAGCAAAGTCAGTTATATGTAACGAAAGAATTAATAGTCGGAAGACAGTAAATTTGGAAAATATATAACATCTGGAAGATATTTCGTCAATGTTTAACCTTCTTACTAGTAAAAAAGTAACGGTCTGTCTTGATAACGCTATTACTGTATATACATTTGACTCCCTCGGCAAGGTTTATTTAACCCGTGTCATGGCAAATCCTTAAAAATCCATTCTTTCATCATTTGTGAAAAAATGCGCATGAAGTTTCCATGAAAATTCGAGGTATTACAACTTTATTTTTAATTATAGAAGGAGGTGGGAATAATTCTGTCCACATTTGTATATATAAGTATATATCGCTTGTGGAATGAGCGGGGTATTCGACTGGATACGAAAATTCGGGTTTACAGAGCTGTTGTACTTGCCATCCTTTTGTATGGCTCAGAGTCGTGGACTCCATACAGGTACCATATACGCCAGCTGGATGTTTTCCATAAAAGCTGTCTGCGTGCAATCTGTGGAGTTAACATTCAAGATAGGACATTTAACATAGACCTGTTTAACAGGTGTAATATTGGAGGAATCGAGACTTTTATCATACAATCTCAGTTAGGCTGGACTGGTCATGTCTTGAGAATGTCTGATGACAGGATACCCAAGATCCTAATGTACAGCCAGTTAGATCAGGGTTACAGGAATGTAGGACGCCCATGGCTAAGATACAAAGACAAACTGAAAAGCAACTTGTCAGCAGTCAATATACCACATAACACCCTTGAGTGCTTAACCTTGGAGTGGGTAGAATGGAGATCAACGTGTTTTAGTGGACTCAGCAATTTTCAATCTGCTTGTCTGAATCATCAAGAAGCGAGAGCAAGATCTAAAAGGTCAGCCAATCTAACAGTGATCTCATTTCACAATCCTCACACTTGCTTCATATGTGGCCTCCTTTGTAAATCACTAGCGGGTCTTAAATGCCACTTAAGATTATCGCACAAATTTTCATAGCTGAATCAACTAAGCTGTCAGACTAGAGAGTCCATTATTATTATTTATATATACCATCATTCCGACACGCAAATAGACCAAGGGGAGATAACCCAATCAGAAGTTGAATGTTCATAAACAATACTAGACAAAATCAATACCACCACAGAAGAAAAAGACACATAGAAAATACATATAAAACAGAGCAACAAATAGAAACTATAGAAATAAACCTGAGGCTGAACCAAAGCCAACACATAACAAACCAATGGCAGAACAACAGATATAATACAAAAATGCACACTAATCACATATAAAGCAACATAAAGCATACTGACATTAGAAACAGTATTAATGAAAATTCGAGGTATTATTTGCCATTATGTAATCGGGGGAGAATAATTCTCTCCACAAATGTATATTTCAAAATCTGATATTAAATTAACAGATAAATTAAAGTTCTTCGCAATGATCTTTACCTCAGTTTTTAAATTCTTTAAACCCAAAATCTTTATAACTCCACTCGTTAGAAGCCATGAATCATTCTCTTTCTGATTTCCTCACGCTCAAGGAACAAAAACTATTTCTCTCCCAGGCCAGGAAGTCACAAGGCTTATCAAAAGCCTTGACCCTAATTAGGCTATCAGTTCAGATAAGATCCAAGAATTTGTTCTTAATAATATTAATATCACTATAATCTCAGCAAATTTGTTTAACTGCTGCTTGAAATAGAAATCCTTCCCAAGTCTATAAAAGTTGTCAAGTGTATTTCCTGTTTTTAAGAATACCATTGAGTTCTCATTCACGTATCATCAGCTTCCTTATGTATCATCAGCCAACAAGAAGTTTGCTTATCGCCTCAACAGGGACAATCTCCGTGAGCAACAAACAATATCAACTTGGATCTAATCAGTCCACTGCTGATATCCTAACTGACATTACTCACATAATCAGTGTGGCATTAAACAATAAACGCATAACAAGGAATATAACATTAGATATAAAGGCGTTTGATAATTTATAGTATACGAGGTTGCAACTCTCCAGCTATAGAATCATAGTATTTTCTCAAGTTCTTCCTAACAGGTAGGTCCATGAAAGTAGTTGTTAATGGCTAGTCCCCCAAGACCCATAAGGTCAATGGGGACGGCTCACAATGATTCAATGTTATATGAGTGCATCTCCAAATACAGTAGAATCCCAGATAACCGGACTAAGAAGGTGTTTCGGATATGAGAAATTGATTACAAAGTCCGGATATGAGGGCATATATTTAGATTAAAATAAAAGAACTGAAATCAGGTTTAACATTTATTTTCAATGTTTTATAGTAAACAAAATAAGCTAATGGTGAATAAAACATAGCGGAATTGATTTTAAGGAAAAAGAAATGAATTATGTAATGTTAATGAAAATTCATTAAATTAATTATGCCACGTATGCAAAACAAATAATGTAACGAAGATTTTTTAATCTCTGTTGCATGATGATTCTTTCTCTTCTAATGTCATTCTCAACTTTTTCCGCATTTCGTTTGGCTTTTGTTCTTGAAATTTTTTAAACGAAATTTTTTTTAACTCGTTCGTTATTGCAATCGTCAGAGCTGAATGCTGCCTTTCTTTCCATAAAACTGACAACTTGTTCAATAGCTTTTTCAGTTTCAGTCCAGGTTTCATCACAATCATGTTTTTTATTTCTTTGTTCATTGTGACAGTGTGAACGCCGTAGAATAGTTTCATACAATGTTGACTTTCCTATGTTGAACTCAGCCATTCGTTACAATGAACTTTCACCAACGTCTAGTCTGCTTAAAATTTCCACTTTTTGCGATAACTCCAAAGTTGTTCTTTTCCTCTTATTCCCATCATCCTTTGCACCAATACAAGCCATTAGGATGAAACAGACATAAGCAATTATCCAAAGTAAATTTCCTGAAAAACAGAAATTTCAAATCACCCAAATAGTTTAAATATACACATCAAAATCATGTCCGGATATGCGGGGCTCCGGATATAAGGCACTCCATATATAAGGGATTCCGGATATGAGGAAATCTGCTGTATCTAGCTGACCAGTGCATGACAGTTTTGACCAAATTTTAACAGTTTCTTTGGTTGGAAAAACTGGCTGGTCACATTTAATACCTCAAAAACCAAATTGGTAACGTTCGCTAATCACCGAGCAGACCCCAGATTTCCGTTTATAGCAATGAACATGCCTAGTATTAATGGGACCTATTGCCTCGAAGAAGGCAGGTAGAACTCGTATATACGATTCATCACTAAAAATCCCGTAAAAATGGTCGGTTTCCTGTACCGCACCAGTAAATACCTGACTCCCCCAGGTGGGTTCTATGTTTACAGGATATAAATCATGCCGAAAACAAAGTGAAGCTGTCATATCTGAACAGGAGCTGCCAGGCCTACATTTTCCTTTCCTGACAGAGTCTGTTGCGTAATAAGACAGTATCACATTTTCTTTACTATTATTGAACCATACACTATAAATAGAACACAGCATGGAACAGTGGGTAAAAAATGAGCCACTAAGGCATAGCAATTTCAGTTGTACTGAACCACTGTATTCTTAATCTATCTTCTTATAGGATTAATCCCTTGATCTCTCGACATTTTGTTTTCAGTGTTTTCCTTGCAGTCTTACTAACCAGCAACTACAAGCGGTATACGAACTTTATAAAAGAAGTGTATAGGCGGCCTTGTGGATAGTGAATTAGTTCTCAACCGTACAACACCTTTCCCACGGACAAAACGTCGCTACCTCGAGCTATTCTACTACTATTTCGATGGCTCACTCTAACGCGATCGGTCCGGCTCGATCCGGAGTCCTTCCCACATTGGTCATTACTGCTGACGGTCAACTGATGGCTATCTGCTGACCACTTCGTTCTTTCATTTACTCTGCACTACGCTATGTTTTTGATCACATAGCGGTGAAGATCAAATTTTCGTCCGTACTTAAACGCTGAACTGGAGCGGAACCGTGCTGTGAAAGGGCAAAGAAATTTTCCGCTGGTGAAAATACAAATAACATAACAAATGAAGAAGGTCATTGGATTAATTTTCAATTGGTTTATATAGTCGTTGATGCAACAAAATTAACCGTTCCCGTTAAACTCTCTATCGTGACACTGCGTCTCTTTCTTCTAGAACTTGGAGTGGTTAAAAATATACACAATCAAACAAGTCGTTCGGGAATTCTATCAGCAGCAGGTCACGTGGGGTTCAGCAGCTGCTCCACCGCTGCTGTCTCGTCTAGTCTGCGTCCCTCGCTCTAACAGCTGGCTTCAATTGAGCGTTCGGTTTATATGTATTTCGCCTGATGCCTACCGCACCTTGGGACTCATTAATTATTCATGAATTAAGTATTTTCTCCAACCTTGGAGATACGACACCAACCCACAAACAAAGCGGTCAGCTATTCACCAAAAATACATTCCTTGACAAACAAACTTAATTTAACATTCCCTTTGACAATTGGCCGCTTATCCAAGACAATAATTTTTTCGTTAACAAACTTTCGTTTAAAAATTTTCACTGTTTTCTCTGACGTCAAAGAATTCCTTTTGCTGAAGACTTTCAAAATAACCGATATAAATTCTCAGTGTTTACATTTTGGCTTTACGAATAATAACTCAATTCGCTTCTCAACACTTGGAGAACTGACACTAAATCTCAAATAAAAGCAGTCACCTATTCAAAAAAATAATTTTTTCCGATAACAACTTTTGCGTTTTTAAAATTATTTCTTCCGTCAAACAATTGTCATTATTGCCTACTTTTCAATATGACCGAAATAATTTTCTGCACATTCCGGAGTGTTTACATTTCTGCCTTGCAATATTTTCGGCTTACATCAAATGTCAGATTACTTAAATTACTGGCATTGCAAATAATAATTCAATTTGCCTGTTTATCAGAAAATATCTCTCTTTTTTCCTTCGGTTCATATTTCAATTCATATTTTCACCTTAACCATTTTAACGCTTTTAGCCCTTCCAAATCTCCATTTTCTTATACGGTATTTTCACATGAACCCTTTTAATCCTAATTTCGCACTTCCAGTGACACAATAGTGTTACATCACAGCTAAATTTCTTAGTAAGAAAGTTCAACTTTGTCGAAACTCTACTTTGTGGAAGCAACCGTCAAGAGGATGCTTCCTCGATCGCTCTCCAAGTCTAGGGTTAACCTTTACCCTTTCCGTATATCCTCCTAAAGTGCGCCTCTTGCCTATTAGTCTTACCGCTCATATAACAACAGTCTTTTGTAATCCTCTACTTTGAGTGGATCTTGGGCCTATATTGGGTCAGAATTAATAAAAAGAACAACAGCAAAAACAATCAGATGTCGCAAAGTTTGGCTTTACTAACTCACGCATATTTTTATTAAAATTATTGTCTTATGGAAATTATTGCTGTCTTTCAATTGTTTGAAAAGGAATATGATTTAAGGAGGTTCCTTTATGACATTTAGAGATAAGAAAATAACAGCTTTTGACTACTGAATCAAAACAGCTTGAAATGGGAAAGAATGCGAAATGAGATCTTTTAGAAAGACGAAAAAAAACTCTACGAGGTTTCAGTTAATGATCTTTCCGGCAATCAATGTCACTTTTAAGACACTAATTGCAGCAGTTAATTTATTTAAGCTAATCAAACTGTTTACTAATAAAATAGACAACGCCATAAATCGTTCCTTTCCCTTCTCTCTCTCATTGCATCTGTAATGTTCTCTTTTTTTTTACGTTTCTTTTGAAACTTTGTGTCTGGCATTCTTGTTTTCGCCATCTTGCTTAATTCGGCTTTCGATCCGACTTTCTTTTCCTTTTAGTTCCATTTTTTTTTTCTATTTTCGATGTTTAACCAAACAGACTCCTCCTCAGCCTTTCTAAGGGAGTTAATTATCGACAATTTTGGACATTTCTTTTTACTTCTTTAAATTATTACGATAATTTTCTTTAATTCCTTTCTCCAACCTTTCTTACTTCCTCTATTGTCCACTATTCATACCTTCTTTCTATTTCTTCTTCCTGTTTTCTTTCTTTCTCTTCCTTCCTTGTCTCCATTTTCATTGTTCCAATTAGCATTTTCTCCTTCCATTTCTCTATTCTTTCTTTGTCCATTCTTCCTCTTTATTCCTCACTCATTGTTCCAGTCTATTAATCTTCCCGCTTCTTTTCATTCATTCGTCCGTTCGTTCGTTCGTTCGTTCGTTCGTTCGTTCGTTCGTTCGTTCGTTCCTTCCTTCCTTCCTTCCTTCCTTCCTTCCTAATTATTACAATCTACAAATCCTCCTGTCTTCATTGTTTTAGTGTGCGCATCTTTCTTGCTTTCGTATTTTCCTTCGGTTTCTTTTACCCTTATTTACTACCACCCTTCTTTATTTTTGTAACTAGCAGATATAATCCTTTCTTCCATTTCGTTCCTTCTCATTCCTTCCTTCCTTCCTTCCTCCCTTTCTTTTCATCCATTCCTTATTTCAGTCTGCACATTTTCCTTTCTTCCTTCCTTCATTCCTTCCTTCTCTTTTCTTTCGCTTACTACTAAGCTTTCTTCCTTCATTCCTTCCTTCTCTTTTCTTTCGCTTACTACTAAGCTTTCTTCCTTCCTTCATTCCTTCCTTCTCTTTTCTTTCGCTTACTACTAAGCTTTCTTCCTTCCTTTATTCCTTCCTTCTCTTTTCTTTCGCTTACTACTAAGCTTTCTTCCTTACTTCATTCCGCCTTCATTGTTTCAATCTACGAATCTTCTCTTTTATTTTTGGCTTTTCTTTTTTTCATTTCCTTCACTTTCATTGTTTCCTCCTGTAAATCTATATTTCTTTCTTCCGTTTCTACTTTCTTTTGTCTTACTTCCTTCTTTCCTTAAATCCTGTCTCTTTCCTTTTTCATTTGTATCATCTTTTATTCTTTATTCCCCTTCTTCATTCATCCATTACGCATATTTTTTTCTTTTTTCTGTTCCTTTTTATTAATCTGTTTTCCTTCCTTCCTTCATTATTCCAGTATGCACATCATGCTTTCTTCCTTTTCTTCCTTCTTCCTGATTTTCTTCCTTATCATCCTTACATTTCGTTCTTTCTTTTCTTGCTTGCTTCATTCATTCGTTCGTTTTTCATTGTTTTAGTTTGCACAAATTCTTTCTTATCGGGAGCTTTTGAGGAGTGTGGAATCAACTCTTAATTGCTGATGTTCCTAGGTCCACCCTGATCCGGGGTGGTAGCACTGTTAGGGTCCCAACTATGGGTAAATAGTTAGCCCCCAAACTGGGGTTAAAGCACTATGTAAGTGTAAAAAATACCAGAAATACTTTAGTATATATCTATATTTCTGAGATGAGGTATTATGTACACTATTTACATTATTCGGACTATTGTCCTCATCTTTGTCGCCATATTTATTACAACGTTCCGGCCTTTCAGTATCTGTCTATATTTTTGAGATGAGGTATTATGTACACTATTTACATTATTCGGACTATTATCCTCATCTTTGTCGCCATATTTATTACAACGTTTCAGCCTTTCAGTATCTGTCTGTATTTCTGAGATGAGGTGTTATGTACACTATTTACATTATTCGGACTATTGTCCTCATCTTTGTCGCCATATTTATTACAACGTTTCAGCCTTTCATTATCTGTCTATATTTCTGAGATAAGGTATTATGTACACTATTTACATTATTCGGACTATTGTCCTCATCTTTGTCGCCATATTTATTACAACGTTCCGGCCTTTCAGTATCTGTCTATATTTCTGAGATGAGGTATTATGTACACTATTTACATTATTCGGACTATTGTCCTCATCTTTGTCGCCATATTTATTACAACGTTCCGGCCTTTCAGTATCAGTCTATATTTCTGAGATGAGGTATTATGTACACTATTCGGCCTTTCAGTATCTGGCTGTCGGTTTCTTGGAATTGAGCCGCTTGACCCTCATACGTCGGTAAATGACGGGAGAGACCACTATACACACTCTAATATGTATAGATGTGTATATTTAATATTCGTTTATTTATTTATCAATTTTTTATTTCTTGAAATTTTTATTTAATTTTATTAATTTATTTATTCAAAGTTTATATTATACTAGCAGCATGGCCCGACGTTGCCCGTGCTTGATTAAAAAATCGTACGACTCATACAGCAATTGCTATCACTTGACTTAAAATATTTTTGCCCTTCCTTGCCTTTAAAGGAGTGCCCTTTGCTGTGCTGATGTTGCTACATGCCTTACTTCTTGCCTATCTCACACTGCGAATTTTTTCTAAGCTCTATACTAAACGTTAAATCTGTTACGAAAAAAGAACTAAACAAAATGAACACAAAACAATCAGCTTTAAAAAAGGACTCGTAACTGGAAAAACCGAATGAAAAAAGAATGTTAACAACAAATACTTTCTCAGACCCAACCCAGTTCTGCAGAATCAGAATCAACGTTGGGTTTAAGCAAGCGAATGAGTCAATTGGAGTAAAGTGCAATGCAGATTTAAATTTTCCCAGAGTTGTGTTCATTATCTATCTATCTATCTATCTATCTATCTATCTACCTATCTATCTATCTATCTATCTATCTATCTATCTCAGTTTGTTCATATGTATCTATCTATCTGGGTAGAAGTCTCTTCATAAATCAATTTGACCACACCTATCTATTTAGAGGTTGAGGAAGATTGTATTGCCTCATGGGAATAGAGCGTTACTGCTCTGAAAATCATCATTGATAGTCCTTTCCTTTACGTAATTCTTAAAGGAAAAGGACTACAAATCTATCTAAGGACTACCTATCTATCTATCTCGGCTGTATTCATGTTTGTATCTATCTATCTATCTATCTATCTATCTATCTATCTATCTATGTAGCCATGTTTTCCTCTCTTTAATTTTATGTTTCTATCCATCTTCAAATATCACTTTTATTTCTTAACCCTTTCGGTTTCCTGTCGACTTCTCTAGCATCTGAATCTGGAATCTGTTTATTTTCCCACTACCTGTTCCTTTCATTTCCAATATCTTATTTCATTTCTTCAAACTCCTGTTGTCTATCATTTCTTTTCAGTTCTTTTCCAATCTCATTTCTCTTTATATCTCTCAATCTCAAAGTCTTTATCTTCATCTTTATCTCGAGTGCCTTTCCTCCTCCACGAACAATTCTTTTCTTTCAAATCCCGAGTTCATTTCTCTTACAATCTCCCGATGTAAATATCCGATTTTATTTATCACTCTTTATCTAAGGATGACCTTAAAGAACCGATAACGGATTCTTTAACTTCAAACATTTTCTTTTTTCCTCTCTCCCATCGGATGCGGGCCACCAAATTATCTTCGACATCTACGAGCTGAGTTTTCGACTGATGAGCGAACGGCTGATCTGCCGTTTCTTTCAATGAAGCCAAGTCGATGAATACGTAATACTCTCTGACATACAGTGAACTTTTCACACAACAACACAAGTGTCCAGCCATGACAGTTCGGTCGTAGCTCACACGATAATAACGTTTGTTTTATATCCAACAGGTTTCGGTCGAAAAAATACCCACCAAAACAACACTAAACTACAAAAATAACACTATACCTTTGTAGTGAAACCAGAAAGCCCTAATAAACTTAAAGATAATCTTTATTTCACTTTATTAATGCATATGGGGAAAAATTAACTGCTTATATCTAGAGTCGACTGTTCCATCCTTAACAGGGGCGGGAGATCTCAGTTACTTCCGAATACAACGATCATTCTCGCTTTTTGAGTAAATCTATGGCTTCAGGTGACTTATCCAAACTTACATCTTGCAAGAATATCACTGACACGACTTTGTAGGAAACGTTATGTGGCAGGGAATACTGTATGTAGAAGAGACACTCGACGTTCCCCGGGAAAATAATTAAAAAAAAAATATCAACTAGGAATTTATGCAAATGACATAACAATTTTCCTCTAAGTAACAAGTCCGACAGATCCGAGGAAGCAGATCGTGTAACTGCCCTCGAAAAGGATCTCCAGTTATTAGTTAATTAGGGCAAGGAATGGTTTGTAAAATTTAACGCCTCCGAAACAAAACCGCTTAATCACCACAGAGACCTTTTTTCTGCCTTCCATAGGCATGGCTGATGCTAACCCCCAGGAGAGCAATACTTTGCGATTTCTTGGTCTCACGTTTTTCACTGCCAGCTGCTTGGTCTACTGCCAGAAAAGTTCGCTCTTTGCCTCATGCCAGACAATTCTTCTCGTTAGAATCCATCTTGTACATTTATAACTCTACTATCCGTTTGTACATTGAATATTGCTGACATATCTTGTCTGGTGATCTTCTTTGATATCTCGAGATTTTTGACAAAATTCAAAGAAGGGGTCCGTAATGCATCGATCCTCACTTGGTATCTCAACGTAACGGGTTTCCTACTGTATTTTGTGCAAATGCTTTCATGGAAATAATTCAATAGTTTGTCATTCGTCGACTGCATGAATTTAAGCGTACTACTCGATTGGCAACTAGTCTCATCGTTTTAATATTGAATTAGCTTGAGGCAACCGTATATTCCATTCTAACTTTTCTCGCACTACTTGACGGTGGAACTCACTTTCGATTTCTTTTTTCCTTGCCACATATAACCTTCAAAATTTAAAAGCAAAGTCATTTATCATCTTCTGCCTTCAGGAAACTGTATCTTTGATTGTCTTTTCCTTTCACTTCGACTCAATAATTTCTCCTCGTTCTTTTTCACTCCCAGTAACCACTTCCATCCTAGTGACATTATCTTTTTTCTTAGGGTGAAATGATTAAAAAAATCAAGTTGTAGTTCTGATATACATTCCTTATTACAAGACAAAACAAATGAACAAAATATTAAACATTTTACCCAAGAAAAGATAGTGGTTACTGAAAAAATATTCCGATGCATCAAAAGAAACAATTTCCCCAAGAAATGATGGCGGTTGCTGAAAAAATATTCTGAAACGCCAAATGAAACAATTTTCCTTCGAAAAGTTAAAGGCTACTGAAAAAAATATTTTGAGGTGGAACTTGTAACAAATTTGCCGAGAAAATGTAGAGGTTACTGAAAAAATATTCTGGTGTCGCCAATGAAAGAAAGTATACTGGTTACTGAAAAATATACTGATGCCCCAAATAAAACAATTTCACCGAGAAAGATGAAGGCTACCGAAAAGAAATATTCTGCCTCTAATGAATAAATTTTCCCTAGAAAAGATAGACGTTACTGAAACAATATCCCGATACCTCAAATGAAAGAATTTCTCCCAGAAAAGATAGAAGTGAATGAAAAGTATTCTGAGGTTTATGATGAAACAATTTCCCAAAGAAAATATAGAAGTTATTGAAAAAATATTTTTAAGCGCCAAATGAAACAATTTCCCGAGGAACAGATGGAGGTTACTGGAAAAAATATTCTGAGGTGCCACATGAAAGAATTTCTCCAAGAAAAGATAGATGCTACTGAATAAATATTCTGACGCACCAAATGAGAGAATTTTCCCATTTCATCTCCTTTCCTCTCTCTCTAGTCTGTTGCTACTTCTATCCTAAATGTTCAGATGAGTTCTTCATTCTTCAGGACCATCACCTCAGACCCTACAGATAAGTCCCAACTTACTACGTCCATAGATTTGAATCAGCCTTATTGCTCCGGTATCCCATTAGTAAAAAAAAAAAAATGTTCCACTTAGATCCAAGAAACGGCCCATTTTTGGAAAAACTACCACGAGGATACATTTCAAACCCCACTACAATCTTAAGCACTAGTCCAGGGAGAATTGTTATTTATCCTGCATATCCTTATGCTCATCGTTGTTGCCATATTTATTACAACAAACTGAACCCTTTACTTATTTATTTATACGCTCACTGTTTGAATGGATGTTAGTTATCATTTATCCCCTGTTAATTTCCCTCTGAAAGTTCTCCACTGCCTTAACCACGTATTGAACTCACACTCTTTGGGTCCTGTCACCGGATCTAACCAAGGCCTTTATTCACTGTGTCATGCGTTCTTGAGGACATCTATGTATGAATTTCTGAGTATTATAAACCTAATGTCTTCAGCAACCATTTTTTAGCAGTGCTCATATAGCAATTTTTCTGATGTCATTGCATTTTTTACCAATAAATAATTGTAATAAATATAGCGACAAAGATGAGGACAATAGTCCGAATAATGTAAATAGTGTACATAATACCTCATCTCAGAAATATAGACAGATAATAAACAGAACTCATTTAGTAAAACACTTAAGATTTGCTAATTCATTTGACAGTTTCCCGCTTACAACTTTAGTGTTTCCCTTAACGCGTGTTAGAATGAATAGGTTCGCTTTTTATTTTTGTCTATCCAATACAAAGCCCAGGAGCCTCTCAATGAAGAGGATTAATGAATGATGTTATTGTACGGCTGGTGCTAAAATTAACGACGTTATGATGGCAATTATTGGAGAGGAATCCTCTAAGGTGTATGTTCTGCAAAGTAGCGCTTCCAGAGACGAAGCTATCCTAATCGATATTCCCTCTTAACAACGGAATAAAAGGAGATGAGGATGATTCAACTCTGTGTACGTGGTTTGAACGATCGTATTTGGGAATCTAATCCTAGAAATATCAATCATTCGGGATGCGGAGTCGAATTCTTCAGTGGAATCTGATGTCGCTTCAATGCAAAGGAGAAGTTTCGTGGAAGTACGTTGCTTATAGGAATAAATATATGAAGGCGTTTCATAAGGCTAGAAATGGCCAACTGTGTGTGTTTTTAAAAGACCCTGTTAACCTAAACTGAACTCCGAGGTTAATCTCACAGAGCCAAGTTCACACAAAATCCCTGTTGACTATTTATGCGAAATGTGTACGTCAATGAGCCAGGCGTTTGTCTGCGTTCACCAGAAACGACGACACACCGACTTTGATCGGCGCTTCTCCTCTATTCTATTAAGTGCGTAAACAAATATCATTTTAGCAGATTTGTTTTTCGTTATTTCAAACAAATCATAAAAGGTTAACCGGCCCGACATGTCCGCAATATTCTCTCTGGCCGAGCGTTATCCTAGTATTCTAGTATGAATGTCCATCTTTTCTGTCTTACGCATGCGCGAAAATATAAATATATATATATATATATATATATATATATATATATATATATATATATGGAAAACGTTATAGTTTTTCCAACGAGAGAAAAATGTATATTTGAAAAAAAAAAGGACAAAAAGCGCAAACGTTTTTAGTTATAATGTGGATGGATTTGTTTTAGTATATATATTATATTTTACTCTTCATATTTCTGTTACACGTGTTTCCGGTCTCGTAACCTTCTCCAAGCAAATAAAAGGAATACAATTTTAAAGGAATACATTTTCTTTATGTTCTTTTAATGTTTCATTATTCATTTTCTGTATTTGTAGTGAGCCTTGATCTCGTTTATGGATTGTTAGCAAAATTGAATTTCTGCCTAAGTTTGTAATAAAATCATTAGCTTTCGTCTGAGTTGTGATGATGATAGATGTGTTGATGATAGATGTGTTGATGATAGATGTTTTCCTATTCTACATTACCCTTCAGACTGTCAAATTTATTTCCATTTTTGTGTATACTGTGTGCATGCGTGTCCCCGTAGCTTGCACATGTATATTCCCCCATATATACATACTGTCTCATCATACAAATGCACACACACACACATACATATATATAAATATATATATATATATATATATATATATATATATATATATATACACACATATATACCTATATACCCACACACATAACCCACACACACACACATACACATTTTTCTTGTATTGCGTAGGTCTCATGTGTGTACCCATGAGTAGTCTATCTGTTTTTGCCAGTGTAGGTATATATATATATATATATATATATATATATATATATATATATATATATATATTTTGTTCTCCATGGATACTTTGCACGTGCGTACATGTATGTATGTGTGCGGTACGACTAGTGTATCTGGCCATCATGTGTGCATGCCGTGTGTCTATGTGTGTGGGGTTATGATCTATTCAGTGCTTGTTTAAATTTGTCTATGAAGTTTTTTCTTGAATTTGTAAAAAAGAGTAGTTGTCTGTTTAATATACTGGCATATTTTTAAATTTGCCTTAATTGCATTTGTAGATGTGTTGCGATACAAAGAGTTTTCTGTTGTCTGGTAAACTGATGTTGCTTTTGTGAAGGGTAACTCTGTTGTTAAGTGCTTGGCTGATGCCTATATATGACTTCTTGCATTTTGTGCATTCGAGTGCATAGATCACATTTTTGGAGCTGCAGTTTAAATTTTTATTTATTGTGAATGTAGTATTTTGTGACCCCCTATGTATTGTCTTGATTAAATTTGGATGAGGTTAATATATGTTTCAGGTTCTTAGATTGACGTTTGCTTTTAATGAATTTGATTGTTTTTAGTATAGTTTTCATTTTGTCATTCTTGTTAAGTAACCTCTGTTTAATGTTGAGAATTGCATAAACCAATATTTATAACCGTCTAGTTTGCTGCTCCTGCTATATATTTAGAAATCTGTCCTAGATATTTGAAATTTGTCCTAGCCTGGCAACTCGGTATCACACATTTTCCCACCGCCGTAATCTTAGCTTCCCTGTGCCATTTCTATAAATACTTTCATGCTAATTATTCTGATGCTCTCTCCGCTATGACACCCAGACTTTATGAATTTAAGCACAGTACTAGAGTGGCGGCAAGGTTTCATCATTGTACAGTTGAAATGGCCAGCTGTAACCGTAAGTCATATCCTAACGATTACTTCTATCACACTTCTTGCTTGTGGAACTCTCTTTCAGCTTCTTGATTCCCAATCAAATTTAATCTTCAGAAATGTAAATGCAATGTCAATCGTTATATTCTGTTTTCTCGCCCTTTTATTGCCATCTCTCCTTAATAGTAGGTTTTCTTATATTCTCTAGCATTCAATAACCTCTTGCGACCTAGTGGCTTTATTGCCTTGCTTGGGATGAAGTATTTATAAGAATGGAACTCTTTGCAATACCAAGGTGCCTTATAAAATCCCATTCATATTTATAATCTTATATCAGTATGGCATAAAACTGTATATGGACGATGTTCGTAGGAAGATTAGGTTGCGCGAATATTTAATGTGAAGAGGATCATATAGCTTTGAAAATCAAATCTTTCAGCTTAAACACTGCGTTGTCATAACGATCGGAGATATTCAACTACCTCTACTACTAAGGATTTTTTACACTTTCTTGAATTTTTCTTGTTTACCTGTAAGAAATCTTTGGTTATTTAAATGAAAAAAAAAGGGCTTGGATAGAACGCCAATTATTTGCTTATTTCCAAAGCCTCTGTTTGCTAAGATGGCTGATGACCTCCCTGGAAATCTGATTGGCTCTGGGCCAAATTGCCGCTAGAAATCGGAAGATGCCCTTCGGCCTTTATGAGAATCAAGGGAAGGTGGGGAATGGTTTCTGTGGTTTATCGAAGAATTCAGTGTGGCAAGAATCATATACTGAAGATAGGATTGGGTAACGAATAAAAGAATAAGAATGCTCGCTGGAATCTTGCTGAAGGAGAAATGGGTGGGGGTCTGCAATAGGCAGTGCGATTAGAAATAATAATTTTTCCAAAGTGTTTGTTTTTTTCATCTTACTATATTTTAGGCAGTTTAGATAACGAATATCTAAACGTATATTTTATTAAATTTATGAAAGTAAATATAGAGATTCAGTTTGCTATGTAATTTCATTGTAAACACTTTAGCTATTTCTTAATAATAGGCTTACGGCCGTATCACGTTGAAACACCGGTTTCTGTACGATCACCGAAGTACCTTGATGGGTAACTCCTTGGGAATACCAGGTGCTGTAAGATGAGATGTGCAGGTGGTGTAATAGATAATGACTCAGAATTGTTAATCACAAAGCCAAGGTTCAATTCAAGTTTTGTTTGTGATATTCACTTACGCGCATATACCCTTGGGAAGGTGTGAATCCATCTTTTCTCCCCGAGCTATGGATTAATTAGTAACTTGTATCGATAAATCATTGTTATTTACAAAATGATTCTTGCAATATGAACATGTTTTCTAGCTTTAAATAACCTGCAAAGGGTTGATATGCCGAAGAAAACGAATCAATCAATGACATCAGTTTATTTTTTTTGTCTGTGGTTTTCCAAATTATTTAGGATAAATTTTCGCCGCTAAATCCAAAATGACATTCCTTTATCTCGATCAGGTCGTTTTTGTGATAAATTGAGATTTTAAAAATCCGATCTGAGTAAATCGATTATATTTATGTGACATTATCGATTGAATTTTGTTAATATTTCTCATATGTAATAGATTTTGAAGAGAAAAAATGTTTTCTAACACAATCTATTAATTAAATGTTACAAGCATCGATTACAATAAATTGAATAGTATACATTGATAAATGTAAATACATGTAAATTGTTTTTACGGCATCATAGTTCAAAATTCAGGGCTTGAATTTCCGTTTATTCGAACCCTTAAAATGATCAGCAGCAGTGATGTTTCTCTTCAAAGTCCAGCAGTAATCTGGCCATAATGACTCTGTCCCTGATACCTGTTCTCCACATCTTTCATGACCTGACAGAATCTCTCCCCGTGTTTGTTGCTCACCGATCCCAGATTCTCAGGAACCCGATCCATATGTGAGAAAAAATAATGCATTTTAATGCTCATGTTGCATCCAATGTTTCTGAAAGCAGTCAGCATATTGATGACAAGTTCTGCATAGTTTCTCGCCTTGTTGTTGCCAAGAAAGTTTTTCCCGACCAGAACAAAAGTCTTCCATGCTTCCAGTTCCACTTCGTACATTGAGCTTCCAAACTCTGAATCTCTGACAAACTGACTGATTTGAAAACCATCAAATATGGCAACTTTCAACTTATCCATCGTCAATCCTAGAAAAAACCTAGCACAAGTTAGTGAAGCAGCCATCGTCCTTGTCCAGAGCTTTGGTGAACTGCTTGACCAAACTGAGCTTGATGTGCAACGGTGGAAAAAGTATCCTGTCTCTGTCTACCAGAGGCTTAATGATGACTTTCGTTGTTCTGCAAGGCATCAATTCCTCCCCAACAGGTCAGTCCTTAATATCTCACATGCACAGAAAGCGTGGGTACTTGGTGAACTCGGAGTGTTGTCCCAACAAAGTTCACCATGTTCAGGTTAACGCAAATAAACCACTCATGCTGATCATGAATTTTCTTCAGCACATAATTCATGTTTCTCCTTCAGTGTAGTTGTGTGAGCGAGAGTTATAGAGGTAAACTGGTTGTCTTTGAGCAGCAGAGTACTTTTCAGTGATTGTTTGCTGCTGTCAATGAATAGGTTCCAATCTTTGGGTTCGTACTGTCGCACTCCAATTTTGTGAAGAAGCTGCGCAATATCTGTACAGTACACAAAGTCCTTGTCTTCAGAAAAAAAAATGGAAGTACTCTTTATGCCTGTTGCAGTAGAAGATGAGACAATCACTGTCAGAGAAGAGTTCTTTTTTGTTCCTTCAAACTGAATGCCAACAGTTCGGCAGAAGACTTTGACAATCTGAGATCACGAACTAGATCATTTAGTTCCTTTTGGGGGAAAAAAAGATGTGGAGAATCATCATCAAAAACTTCTTTTTCATTTTATTGAACACTGGATAAATATGCCTCACTAATATCAGGAAGTTCTCTGAAGACAGGTATTGGAATTTTATACCAGTGAGTTACAGGAGGCCGTTTTGATTGAAGATCAGGAGACTTGAGGCGGCTCTGATTCTTTCTGTTGATCCCAGTCACATCACTAGACAGAAGTAGCAGTCAGTGCTATGGTTTATTGGCTCCATCTAAACTATGAGAATTCCAAATTTCAGGAGAACTCTTCTTGCCTTTGGCTCACTGAAGCAGATATTAGGTACATGGCTTACATACCAAGTGTGGCGTCCAAGCTTTTCCTGATCAAGTTGCTGAACCGTTTCTTGATTTTGTGGGTGGAAGCGAATGAGATCTTGAATATCAGCAGTTTGAGTGACATGGTTCTTAGTGGAATCTGAGAGACTGTCGTTGAGGTCAGACATTGTAATTTTTATACCGTTATTCCTGAGAAATTGGCTCATGAATTATATAATTTTACTTATTCCTAATTGGCCCTAAAAAAGTCACATGGTATGCTTACTACTACTTCCGCGCGATATTTTTGTGGTATACCTAAATTATAATGACTAATAAAGCAACCTTTCTGATATGTATTCTATGGTTTTGTATTGTGCAGTTGGCGTGTTTTGAGATGTAAGCAATTTATTGTGTCATTTGTTTATAAATATTTTGGTGGCGTGTTTTAACATTTATATAGCTATTTCTGACTGAAAATACTTCTGATGGGTTAAAATTAATAAGTTTATAATTAACAAAATAATCAGTTTTACTGTGTGAAATATGTTGCATATGTAGATATTTTAATGGACATGACAATGTAAGCAAAAACGTAAAAAAACAGCATGTACCCATAGCTAAAAATGTTGGCTTGATTGAATAAAACCAATGTGATTTTTGGATTCAGCACACAAATTGTCCTAAACCAGCTGAATAATTTCGACAATAAATTAGATGTTGACCAGTATTATTACTAGTATTAATAATAATAATAATAATAATAAAGTCAAGAACTTGTGAGATTTCAATAACCAAACAGATCGCGCCCTTAATGTACCAAACCACGCATCATCTTCATGGACAAAAAACAAATGTCCCCCATCTCATCAACGTGGGTGGTTTGTTAATCATAATATCAAAATCAAATCAAGTGACAGGCTTAAGAAATAGACTCATCTTCGGATTGAAGTTGCCAGGCTGTGGGACATTCAGGCTACTATAGTCCCAGTTATCATTAAGGTGTTGGGGTCTATAACATTGAATTTAAAGTCCTAGAATCAGTAAATCACAACAGAGGCAAGTATACAATCGCTTTTGAAGTCTGCGTGACTTGGCACTGCAAATATTCGGCGAAAGGTGAGTTCTGTCTGATGTAGTAGAATTTGAAAAAAGAAAACCGTACGAAAGAAATAGATGACGTTATGACAAGGTGGCTGTTTGAATTCATTTCAAAACTGAAGCTGGAAGTATGGTCTCACGTGGGAATGAAAAAAGGTACGAGTATTTAAGCAGCAGCTGAGAATTGGTTCATGTGGGGTACGGTCATCTCTATTGACAAGCGCTTCGAGAGGAATCGGAATCGATCCTGATAGACGCTGCGGTAGTTTTACATAAGAACATCGCGAACGCGGAGCAACCGAAAATTCAGATGTACAAAAACCTGACAGTGTAAATCGGAGAAATATATCAAGTAGGAGCTCATGTTAACCATTAGTTGGTGCACCCGGGAAGATTACCAGGAATCTATCTGCCTCCCAAGACACCTTGGATATATCTAGCATCATTTGGACTGAACAGGTGGCAGCGCTGCTTGGAATAGATCATATGCGGAGGATAGTGTTGTGTCAGATATGACCCGCAAAACTTCGCCGGAACGCTCGAGAATCGGAGTGGACATTGAATAATAATAATAATAATAATAATAATAATAATAATGGTAATAATCTAGTCATAAATTCCAGTCAGATGTTATAAGATTAGAGTGATAAGTCCAAAAGGAGGAACTAAAGTTAAGGAAATACTAACTAAATATGAAATTCAAAAGACACAGGAAGCAGAAATGCCGATTACGTAGACGACACCGTATGTGGGCCAGAAGTTGGAGATTCATCTCCAGCTGATCTGATCAAACTCACTTCCTCCGGGCAGAGACGATCCCCAGACGAGGCTTTGATAAAGGGCAGAGTCTCGTCTCGGGAAACAGTTACCCGACCCCGTTTTATACGGGGTCTACGGAGAATTTTTGGCCGAGCCTACGGGCTCGGATACCCCACATTAAATTCGACCTTGTGCCACATCTTACCGCATGGGACGGTTGGTAGATATCCTGTAGTTGGAGATTCATTTTGGAATTCAGTTGACTCACTTCAAGTAGGTGACTACTTCTTCTGCGCGCCGCTGGCGAATCTTATATGTGTTGTTCTTGTCCTAAGTATTATCAACCTTCGTTTGATTATTCTATTTACTAACCTTCCCTAGGTTACAACACAGACACAGAAAGAAGACTACAGGGCCTCGTAGAAAAGATAATAAAAGAATCCGAAGAAATTATTAACTAATGTAAGAAGCAGAAATTATGGTCGGTAGCAAGAGAGACAATCCAAGATGCGAGATTTCCTACTTAGGACATGAAAAATCAAGTACAGAAATGTAACTCTCTGGGAAGTGTTATAAAAGAAAACGGAAAACATGGCAGAATACCGAAGACAAATTGGGATAGCAAAAGGTGCCTTTCAAAAGCCAAACAACATATTAAGGAATAAGAAAATTTCTTTAGAGAAAAAGAATTAATGTTATAAACCATTATGTAATATTGATTTTTTTCTGGGCAATCAATGAAAGAGAAATCATGAGACAATAGTGAGGTTGTTCTAAAGAAAGTGTCTGAAGATACCATTGGCTGAACATGAGAGCAACGAAGTAGGTTTATGTAAAATCGAACAAAAAAGGACGTCTGTGCTTAGGACCAAGAAAAAGCAGTTGAAGATTCAGTGACACATTATAAAGAAAAGAAGCTCTGGAGGGCCATGATCGGTCACATCTTGAAGTGACACCACACAAAGAAGAAGAAGAACAGAAGAAAAAAAGAATAAGAAAAGACGATGAGGAAGAAGAGAACAGATGAAAAAGAGATGAAGAAGAAGAAGAATAAAAAACAAGAGAAGAGAAAAAAAGTCGAAAAGAAGAAGAAAACAAAAAGAGAAGAAGAAAAGAAGAAAAAGAGAAGAAAGAAAAATATAAGAGAAGAAGAAGAAGAAGAAATGAAGAAAAGAAGTAAGAGAGAAGAGAAGAAGTAGAAAAGAAGAACAAAAGAAAAAAACCAAAAGAAGAAAAAGAGGTGAAGAAGAAGAAAAAGAAAAAAGAAGAAAAAAGAAGAAAAAGAGAAGAGAAGGAGAAGAAGAGAAGTAGAAAAGAAGAAGAAGAAAAGAAAAAGAGAAGAAGAAGAAAACAGATGGAAAAGAAAAAAGAATGGAAGAAAAGAAGATGAAGAAGAAAAGAAATACAGAGGTAAAGAAAAAGGGATGATGAAGAAGAAAAGAAGAAAATGAAGAGAAGAAAAAAGAAAAAAAGCCGAAGAAAAGAGGAAGAAAAGAAGAAAAACAGAAGAGAAGAGGAGATGAAAAAGAAGAGAACAAAAAAAGATGAACAGAATCAGAGAAGAAATGAAGATGAAGAAGAAAAGAAGAAAATAATCCGACAAAGGAGAAGAAAAACCGCCAATTATATCCGAAGCGAATACAAACACCATCTTAGACAGAATGCAAATATAAACATGGCGGCACGAAAGATGATCTATAGGAATTGTTCATCTGGCATCGTTTTGACAATACTAATGAATGGTATATACCAAAGTCAGATGTCATAGGGAAAATATACACTGATAAAACGTTGCGGTACACTGGGATAGCACCATCGTCAACACGTAGCAGGCGAAAATGCCTGAGGTCTCTGGTAGAGCAAAGATATCTACCAAGTTATCCCTTTTGTAACTGATGTTGTCGAGACAAATTTCAGGAATATTTCTGTCTCGCAAGACGCGTTGGGGATAGCTGATACCTTTGGAAGTTCACAGGTGGTAAAACTGCTTGAAACAGCTCATGCGCTGAAGTAGGTACTGTCCATAAGATGATGGTGTGACTATCATCAGCCGACCTAAACATCTAAGAGTAGGAGAAGATTTCAAATCAAGATCAGCTTTTGAGACTCAAACAAAAACAAAGAAGAAAACATGTCCGATAGTAGATTTCTTGGTCCTGGCAGACAACAGAGGAGATCGTTATGAAAGCGAATATGAGAAAAAATCTTGACGAACTGGAAGTCAGCGAAAACTATTCAGACGGTAAAATTGTTGCACTGGCGTATTGAAGTGACTTACCGTTAATTAACCACAAGTTGTTTCAGTAAATAATAATAATAATAACTAGAGGTAACTTCAGAATTTCTGTAAAATATTTTATATTGTTTTATTCTGCATGTCATTATTTGAAGAAATAAGAAGGTACAAATGAAAACATTTAAAATAAGCTATATTTTCCATTTTCCTGAAACCGACGTTAAACGCACAAAACTGTTATCACTTCCTCTGGCTTCACTTCTTTCTTTCTTTCTTTCTTTCTTTCTTTCTTTTTCTCGCTACAACTAAAAGGAGCTTCGTACACATCTTTTTCTTTCGACTTTCTTCACAATCAAATCGGAATGGGTCATTATTTATCTGGGGTGATGACAGAATATGAAATAAATAGATAATCATCACAAGACTTGTTTTCTAGCAACACATATATACAGCTTCAACCTACCCCAGATTGTGGCTAACCGGAAGTCAACAAAAGGGAAGGGGATTCACTCTGCCCGCTGATACTCTACAGAGAATTTGAAGGCAGAAGATAAGTAATCTATTATAAGGCGTATTGCTCATGCTAACTTATTAACTGACGCAAAGATTTATTACTAACTAAAGCTGATTTATAATATGATTTTAATGCGATATTAAATAAATGATGAATAGTAATTCCTTCCAATTTCAAGCATGCCTGTTTAACGGAAACACAGACACACTACATAGAACGATAGCTAAAAACCACGTCGCAGTTGCTGATGGCATTCATCAATTGCAACGATACAGACAGGCGGATTGAAATAAACTTCAAATGAAATAACTTCACTAGACACTCCTGTTATTCCAGTCACCCTGTCTATTTGAAACACAAGTGTACTGAACCAATGAGTTTTCTTCGAAGAACACGTTAGTAACTAGTTGAAAAGGGGCACATTATTCTGACCTATTGATCGATACTTTGACCACACATAGCATTTGTTTGCAACACGCAGCCAGAGTCATAAGTCATGTTACAAAGGATTTAATCGTGTTAGGGCTGGCCGTGTGGCAAACCTCACTTCTTCAGTGAGCTTGCTTCTGACCGACGGAGAATTCACTCCACCCTCCAAAAAAACACCCTGCAAAATAAAATAAAAAGAAAAGAAAAAATAGCGCATGGTAACCTAAAAGATTTTGGACATTGTCCAGGAAAATGACAGAATACAAGATAAATACGGGAATATATCAAATGGTTTAATTCCCTGAAGGTTTGCGCGTATGTGTGGAGAGGATCTCTTGGGAATTCTTAGCGGTTTTCCAATGTTAAATGAAGCGAGGACGGAAGCTTGGGTGTGATTGTCTGTCTTTAGAGGCCGGGGTTGCAAATGAAAAGACGAACACAAAATGATAAATACCGTTCCATTTGCTTTTATCTTATAAGTTTTTATTAAACGAAACTGGAGATTTCGCCATACAACTGTAAATTGTTTATACAAGTTTATATAAACGAATGCAAATTATTTGTAAACATAGGCGAAAAGATAAATGAATATTTTTCTCATAACCTCTTAACACGGACATGTTAATATCTTGACATACAAAAGACAATATACAAGGGTTCAGATAAATTTTTAATCAATTCACCCCAAGCAAGGTGATAATGCTATTAAGACACAAGGACCTAGTGGAAGTGAATGAGAATGAGAAAACTTTAGAAGGAACCGGAAACCTAATCTTAAACAGGAAATAAGGGATAAACGTCTGATCCTGTTAAAAAAAAACAAAAACAGGGGAGGAGTCTGAACCGGGCGATAGGCGAACTTATCTATTCCTATTGAAGGAGAAAAAAATAAAATGAATACATAGTAAACAAAATTTCAGAGTTTTAGGCGGATACGTTAGAAGTATAGATTTGAAGTAGGCTTTAGAAGGAACTGGAAACCCAATCCTAAACAGGAAACAAAGGAGAAACATCTACTCTTGTTCAAAAGACGGCAGATAAGTGCAAACCGGACGGTAGACAAACCTATCTACTCCTATTATGGGGGAATGTGAACAGATTGCGCGACGCCAACAGTGTATAGATATTTACTATTTTAAAAGAATGTTTTGTAAGATCATTTTGAGTTTCAAATAGAACCACCTGTAGGATTCCACCTTTTGGTGAAAAATTCACTTATGGCATCCTTATTCCACCCCCACTTTTATTAAATCTTCAGCAGATTTTCTCCCACAACTTAATTTAGGCTACAATCACTATACGCGTTTTATTCCTAAAAAGTGTTTTATTATAAAATTATTTAAAAAATGCAACATATTCCATTCATCCAAACAGCTCGCATATGTGAAATTCCAATGTATGAATAGGCTTAGATAGATTGATAGACATATTGATATCGATAGATCTTCTATGTACCTCGTTACTTCAGATCATAGGCGATCATGACTCTCCACAATCCTACCGTTATCCAATTCACCCCTCGTCAGGTAAGTGGCTCACTGTTTTACCCAATCTCTCTTACCTTTAATATGATGCGTGCGGATTAAATTTACTAATCCCATTTTCCTCATTATGTGTCCAAGGAAATTCAGCTGGCTTTCTTGATTCTGAGTAGAAGAATTCACCCTGTTGTTATTTTCTTTAAGACTCTCTGTTCATGGAATTTTATTATCATTCTAGAGAAGACATAGACAGATACATAATATATAATGGTCGTTTCAGCACTGACAGAGAGACAGAGAGGGAGAGACAGAGAAAGAGAGTAGAAAGAGAGGGTAGAAAGAGAGAGAGAGGGTAGAAAGAGAAAGAGAGAGATACAGAGAAAGAGAGAGAATATAAAGAGAGAGAGAGAGAGAGTCGAAAGAGAGAGAGACAGAGAAAGAGAGGGAGAGTATAAAGAGAGAGACAGTAGAAAGAGAGAGAGAGGGAGAGAAAGAGAGAGAGACAGAGAAAGAGAGAGAGAGAAAGAGAGAGAGAGAGGGGGGGAGAGAAAGAGAGAGGAAAATCCTGTTTTAGTATTTACGTCCTTTCCATAGGTACCACACGTTTGGATCATTTCATCAGACTTCCTAAATCAATCAGGGTGAGAATTCAAAACGGGTTTGATGCTCGGAATGCGAACGTTCTGACCACTTAACCACGTGCAGATAGATAGATAGATAGATAGATAGATAGATAGATAGATAGATAAGAGCAGATAGATAGATAGATAGATAGATAGATAGATAGATAGATAATGCAGAAAATTAGATAGATAGATAGATAGATAGATAGATAAGAGCAGATAGATAGATAGATAGATAGATAGATAGATAGATAGATAGATAGATAGATAATGCAGAAAATTAGATAGATAGATAGATAGATAGATAGATAGATAGATAGATAGATAGATAGATTATGAACGGATAGATATAGCTAGTGAGCTAGATAGATAGATTTGCGTTTTAAATAGACGAACCACCGTAATTATTCAATTATGGAAAAAGTCTAACCCATCCATTCTTATTCAAACCACCGTTTTATTAAATATTCAAGAAATTTCTTCATCCACCTTTATTTTTGGCTGAAGATTCATCACTGAAAATTTTTTAAAATATACAAAATCCCAGTCATTCCTTTTATTCCAATCAAGTATCCGCGACCGAAGAGAATACTTCGAAGTACACGTTGGAAACTATGTGAAAATGGTCAAACTCTATTTTCATCGTATATATTATCAACCAGACTCACAAGATGTGCGATGGGTTGACTGTGTGACAAGATTCAGTTAATTTACCTCTATTCGCTGGAGAATTAGATCCAATTAGATTTAACCCTCAGCCTCAATGAGCAACAGAACCAGCGGATACCGGGGGAAGGTGGATATAAAAGAAGCGGATGAAGAGAGCTATTATTTCAAAAAAGCAGTGGCTTTTGCAAGACGTCAAATCTCAGCTGTAGTTTAAGCTTCACCAACCGATCCGAGAAAGATTGCAATCAAAATTTTTTCTCTCTCTGATTGCATTGGGTCTCATCTTATGACATCTAAAAAAAAAAAAAAAAAAAAAAAAAAAAAAAAAAAACTTGTCTCATCATCATCATCATCATCATCATCATCATCATCATCACAACAGCAAAAGCAACAACAACAACAACAACAACAATAATAATAATAATCATAATAATAATACAACTCAACCCCGGTTACGGAGATATTACCTGTAACAATTTTATGGGACTTCAAAATGCACACATAGAGAACAATCAAAGCTAATCGATCAGACATCGTGATTAGAGACCGAAATGACAAAATGTGCTTCCTTATTGACTTATTGACATAACGGTCCCTGCAGACTGCAATGTATCTTTGAAGATCTTCAAAAAACTATCAAAATACACGGACCTTGAAATTGAAAAGATTAGAAAAGGTGGCACATGAGGACATCAATAATTTTAGTTGTAGTTGAAGCCTCGGATCGATTGGAAAAGGTTCTGATAGACTCGTCGAAAGGAATCCCTGGTAGCCCATGAATTAAAGAAATACAAAAAATTGTACTCATGAGTACAGCCCACACATTACGAAGACCTTTCTCTATGTAAAATGTGTGATCTTAGTTTTTTATTTTTATTTTACAAAAATGATCAGTGGAAAATGTCATGATGCCATTTCTGACTTTAGTTTTCTGGTTAGGACCCGGAAGGAAATACATATACAACAGAAATCAAATGAAATAATAATAATAATAATAATAATAATAATAATAAAGAGCCCTAAATGGATCGTAATGGACGGCGCGGTGCCTTGATATAAAAATATTATAAAAGCAGAGCAGGCGAATATAGAGAGGTACCAACACCAAATAAGGTAATTCGGAGAAATGTAGCAAAACAGCAGGTCATGTTGTCCTTTTTTGTGGTTGGTGCACTGATGATTATTTTCTTAGATACTTTCTATCTCGCAAGATGCCTTGGGGATACCTGACATCATTGGTAGTGCGCAGGTAGTAGCACTGCTTGAAAAAGCTCATCTGCTGAGGAAAGGGTTTTGTCTCTAAACTGTGAACACGAACTGAGTTATGGCTATCATCATCGGGTTGAATCCTCACACGGGGCCCAAAATAATAATAGATGAAATAAAAATAATGGTTCCAATTAAGATTATTAATTACTTATTATAAAATGTTTCAACCGGAAGCGGATGTTGACCGTGTTTATTGCTAGAAATAGTAGCGGTAATGGATTAATCCAACTTCCGTTGACCAATAAAAGAGGAACGATTGATTTAAAATAAAAAAAAATTAGATTACATCTGACTGGAAGCTGCAACAATTTTACTGCCGTAAGAAACGTGAAATAAAAACTTTCCTCCAGTTATAGATAAAACGATAAATTATTTTACTTAACATCACCGTGAAGGAAGTAAATAAAAATGCCCAACCAAGAAATGTAGTTAAAATAGTTCCTAAAACACAAAAGTTAATTTAAAAAAAAAAAAAAACACGAGAGAAGAAAATCTTTAGATTGTCCATTTCCTTAAAAATGGTATCCTCACGCTGAGTGAGTCATAAAAGCCATTCTGTTGATTTTATCATTTATGCTGACATATAAATAAAAGTTAATATATAAGATTTCTTCGTGTCCTTTCAGGATGTAGGCGATCATGGCTCACCACAATTTCCTGTCATTCGTAACTCTTAATAAGTTTTTTTTTTTTCCAGTGGGATACCAATATTTGACAACAATTTCCAGTCTAATATCAACACTGACCGAGGATTCGTGTTTAAAGGAATTTTCCCGCTGGAAATTTTAACATTCGCATCCCTCGTCGCCAAATGTTGTAAATGGGAAAGATTGACACACACATAGAAAATAAGAAGTAGTTTATTCTGGACAATAATATGGCACACAGATAAGAACACAGACTAATAGTTAATCGTTAATCCTTCGGTATTTATCCGAAATTCCCCAGAAGATGGGATTTGGAACAAGGCTGGTTTTTAACATGGGGTTTTCCGAGTGCGTACGTTCGGGCAAAGATTCCTCGTAGGCCGCGCATACACGGGGTTGTGCAGCTGTCTATCTCCGCAGGCGAGACTCTTCCCGTAAGCATAGCCATTGGACAGAGAGGTCGACTAGCAGAGCTTTAACGAAATCTAATCGTTAACTGCTCAATATTTATTATACAAAAGTACAATTAAGCCACATTGGCAAAATTGTGATGGCGAGAAGGCTAGTCTTCATTTGTCTTATCGCTAGCTTAGCTAGTTTCAGTTATTGACCAAAGCATCCGGACATGATTTCTTTCACCAAAACACCTCATCCACACAACACTTCCATACACATACACCATAATGCCACATTCATTCTAAGAAATCCTACCTAATCCCTATATGTACAGCTGTTTTGTCGAGGGCTGTGTTGATAAAAATCTGAAAATATGTCCCCAATGTCCATGTTTGTTTGTTTGCTTGTTTGTTTTAAGGCATAACAACCTCAATCGGTTATTTCATGCCGAAAATTTTTTTTTTATTGCTGATAATATTTTTTTTTAAATCTATTGCTGGTAATTTAAAAAAAATCTATTGCTGGTAATTTTTTTAAAATGTATTGCTTCTAATTATTTTTCACAATGTATTTTTGGTATTAAAACCTAATTTTTAAATTTTTATGTTTTTTTTTTATTCCAGTTTAGGGGTTAACTATTTACCCATAGCTGGGAACATAACAGGTGCTACCACCCCCGGGTCAGGGTGGATCTAGCAATTAAGAGGTGGTTCCACGCCCCTAAAATCCTTCTGATCAGAGGCCTTGTTATTGGACATAGTTTATCATCTTACACAGGGCGCGGATGTAGTTTATCGTCATACCCAGGACGGACCAATGTTCATGATATAAAACTATCTACACAGCTAATCAAGACTATTGTTAATAACAGGCACCCCCACAGTCTAATCATGGAAGAGGTAACAGTTAACTGGAAGAAAAAATACTGCAGGATTCATAAAATGATTTCCATGCACCCGTTCTACGATCACTGAGACTCGCACTCAGACATTTAGACACAATAACAATTGCGAAATCTCACATTCGAAAACGAAAGACATCTCACAGGTTAACCAAAGTACTGCAATCCCTGTCACCTTGATTGGAAGTTGGAAGGGAAATAAACCAACAAAAAATAAAAAAATTGGGGGACAAAAAAATAAAAGAGCCATCCACACCCTAGCTAAGTTAAATCCCTCAACTTAAGCAAAAAGAAAAACGACTTACACTAGCCTAACACTAAATAACAAATGTTTAAACCAGGGTATCAATATCCTTATTCCTATATCACCTCCAGATGTCACTCTAAGTTAACCCCTCTCAAACAAACCAGACGTGAAACGCTCAACCACCATTTTCCGAATTTAAATGAAGAGAGTGACCTCCTTTCCACACTAATTTTTTTATTTTAAGCTTAAAGAATAAAATTAGTAAAGAAGAAAACTTCTCACATCCATAAAACTCCTTCTGTCGTGTCGTCCAAATCACGACTCGCATAATACCAAGTAAATACAAGAACACATATAGGTGTTCAATTCTATTCAACTCCGGCACAACATTGCTACAAACGAACTGGCGTCGAATATGATGCGAAGCATGTCACCTTAAACCAGATCGCACAACGGCCGTACGACGCTAGAGTGGAGTAAGATTTGCCCCAAGGACTCAACCGCCCCACCTCAAGGCACGCACTTTGGCGTACCTGCCAACTCCACTGCACAGAGGTTTTTGCCGACACAGATGGCGTTCCGCAACACCAGCCAGGTGAGTGATGCCTCGTCGTTATTGAGACACCGCCATCCGAACGCCTAAGGCCACCGAGAGCTTATTTCATCCTCCATCAAAACAAAGCTCATCCCTTAGAGTATCTCCAGCGGCCTCCGCACTATCACAATATAATGCCTTAGGAGACAACAGTTGGGTGACGGAGAGGACTCAATTTCAATAGTTTTCAATAACTTGTGTAGAGTCTTTCAGAGCGATTCGACACTCGCGATAAAAGGAGCACTCGGCCATGATTGTGTGTGTGTGATGCGGCATTCACCCTGGGCGGATTGAACCGGCTTCTTCCTGTTGTGAGAAGAAGATTCTTGGGATAAATTACAGAAGTAGGGTACCCAGGCCTACTCGGATAACGTTCTTGCTTGCCGCGGGGTTCCCACAGATGCAGAGACAGGAACGACCAGAAGCCGCCGGTTGCCGATGCAGACGCTCCTTGGATTTTCACCAGGGCCCTTGTTAGCCGGCGTGTGTGTCAGACCTGTCCGCCTTGGGTGGCCCTACCAGGAACGAAGTTCCGGACGGCATAGCTCTGACACTACCGTTTTGCACCCCCCCACCGACTGTGAGGTAAGGGTTGGACTTTGGGGGCTTACAGTACCAGGTGTTCCCAAGCGGTCCCCCATCTAAGTACTGACCTGGCTCTACGATGCTTAACTTCGGTGATCGAACGAGAACCGGTGTTTCAGCGTGATTTAACCGTAAGCACCTCGGCCATGATTCAGACTTCTCAATGCCGGAAACGCTTTCTTGGTGTCCCCTCCCAGAAGAGGTCGTTGCCCTCATCTTGCTGACGTATTCGATTTTGGAACTTAAGCCGCAACGTTGGGCATTCCTAGACCACCCTCAAAGTGGTGGAGGCAACAGACCGGCCGACGCAACATAGGAACCCTTGTCATCCCACAAGAGAGGAAACAAGACTCGAACCAATAAAATTATCTCGGCGCACGGGAGTTGAAGTACTGAGTGCCGGTAAAGAAGGATGGGGTATGTGCTAGGCATAAACTTCCTCCTTCCTCTTTAAGGAGAGATTCCCTTCCATGCACTCAGCAGCAAGCCCACAGACTTCTTGCGGTTGCTATTGGCTCCTGTCACCTCCTCATACATGCTGATTTCCTTGCCAAGTTCGTCAATCTCAGCGTTGCTTTTCACGAAAGCGGTGACGTCACCGGCATAGGCGCAATACTTGGCCGGGGTGTTCGAACCAGGTAGGGTAATCCCAAGTATGACTCGATTCGCATTTAACTTGAGAATGAAGGGCTCCAATGCAAGAATGTACAGCATCGGCGAAAGCGAGCAACTTTGACGAATGGATCTGGGCAACATGAAAGGTTTCGACCTTACGCCATTCACTTCAACAGGAGACGGATCCAGGATCGAAAGTACCGCTTGAAGACAGCCAAGTCGATAACATCCCCGAGAAATCGATGATCAACCCTATCAAATGCCTTGGACTGATCTGAATTGATCAGCGCGGCTTCATTGTCGACTTGTTCTCCGATCAAGCGTATCACATGAATGTTCTCCTGAATATTTCGACCTTTCTCAGCGCATGTCTGCTCGGGGTGAATCACGCTCGGCAGGACAGCTTGCAAACCGTTGGTTAAGATCTTGGCCCAAATCTTTAACTCTGTATTCAACATACATAAGGACCGGAAATTATTAATCCCATCTCTTACGTATTTATTCTTGTGAAGCAACTTGACCACACCTCTAGGGGAGAGTTAGGGTATATTCCCGTTCTTCATACATTGGTTAAAGACCAGTGCCAGCAGTGACGGGACGAACACGTTGACTGCCTCAAGTACACCTTGTAGGGGAGTCCATTGATACTCGGAGTCTTGTCTCGACCGACATGCTTCAACGCATCCTAGATTTACTCCTCTGTTATCGGAACACGCACCCAGCCGAGGCGAGGAAAGTCAGCCAAATAGGTGTCGAACTGAGGCGGACTCAGTCCGGGCTCCCTGGTAAAAAGATCCTGAAAATAAGATCGGAAAGTCTCATATCGTTTGTAGTTACGGTGTGACGCCCATCCGGCAATGAGACGCTAGCGATATATCGATCTCCGCTACTCCGAACTTCTTCAACTCGCAATTCAGCGGCAATATTTCTTGCCTCGGAAGACATCTTTTTTAATCTAACTCTACCAGAGCTTGATTCTTCTTGATTCTTCTGCGCCTCTTTCCCTACTATCTTCCAATTTTATAGGCCCTTTTGTACTCTAGATTCTTGTTCCGTTTTCTCTGCTATCTCGGTTTTAGTCGCTTACTCTAATCAGCAGGAAACAACCTGATGGTAGCCTTAAGGTGATCCCACCACTTATTCCAAACCCCAGAGACCAGAAATTCTAACTTGAACAGTCTAAGGGCTCTAGGTCGACTTTCCTAACTAAGACTCGGTCAATGTAGCTTGTACGCAACACCGAAGCCGAGTTGCCCCTATTAGTCCAAGTCCAAACTACCTCCCGAGGAAATTCATTACTGAACTTATCAACAAGATCCACTTTACTTGTCGATAAAGTCCTGAAATGGCTTTCCATTCGGGTTGTTAGTATGATCTGTGCGATCTGCATCGTGATCGAGGACGGCATTCCACTATCCCGCTAAAATTACCCAACGACAGAAACGGATCGATCCGCCGAAGAAAGGCGGTCCGCTCCCAGGAGTCAGTCGGCGCATAAAGACCAATGAGACGAAATGCCTGGTCTTTTATGGTAATGTCCATAACACAAAGCCTTCCCTCCCGCGAATACAAGCGTACATACAGCATCCAAACAACGGTTTACCAGCCAAGAAACCCTTCATAGAACGTAATATTACACTGAAAAGAGGTCAAAACTCTTCGCCAGTATGTCATCATTGTCACCAGATGGAAATGAGTCACTTCTATTTCACATATATCCAATCCCAGGCGCCGAAGGTCGCGAATGAGTTTCGCCCTTCGAGACTCCGACCTCAACCCTAGAACATCCAGACTAGCTAAAAAGAGTGACATCGTCAGATCCAATAGATTTGGCCGTCTGTCTTAAACGTTGTCGGTATAAGGATACCAACGGCCTCGCCCATTGATCCCTTCATTCTTCATATCACGAGGCCCCCAGATATCTCACGAAAAATTTAGCTTTAGTGCTCTATATAGGGAGTGGCGAACAAAAACTAGGACCTTTCCTGAGGAGAAATGCCTCAACTTATTTGGCTTCCTGACTTTCCCAAAATGCCAAAGGGGCGTACCATCCCCCATGTCTACCGGGACACCTAGCCAGTCCTGATGACGGTGAGGACCCGATTTGCACCCGGAAAATTCCGCGGGTTTTCTATGTCTTTATCGCCATAGTTCTGCATAGCCAACAATTGCTTTAAGGCATGTATCCTGTTGCCATAGTTTTTAGCTTTTTCCACTTAGCTTGGTGTCACCCAGCAGACATTTCTTCCGGTGTTTTACGGCAATTTCGCCTTTCTTCTTTATTCTCGTTTCCAGGGATGGTCTTCTATGCCTCTTTTGTGAGCTTGCTGGTTGACGTAATTGGGCAAGAGTGGAAGACATTGATGCACTGGGAGTGGACACCTTTTCAAGGGGCCCATTATAGGAGTTGGAGTCTGTGACCTAGTCATTGCGGGAGAGTTTTGTGAGAAGTTCGGGTAGAGATACCACCACTGATCTTCGCTTTTTTATCCCGGAGATATAGGCACCTTTCTAAAGGGGTCAGTTTTGTAGGATTTAGGGTCAATGAACTAGTCGTAAGAAGAGGGACTAACCTTTTTTGGGTAAGATGGTATGGAGACTGAAGGACTCGGTCCCCTCACTGGACCAAGCTGTTTTCTTACCTTCAGCAGGTTGTCTAATTCTTTTATCTTCTCGAACTTCTCGTATCCGGGATCATATTTTTTGTACTGCTGATGTAGCTTTTCGGGGTAGCTAGCTGGAGTCTCACACTTGGGAATGGGACTGTTAGTGTCCTTGTTTTGGTGGGGGGCTTCAGGGGAATGAGATCCTGCAGCTTGGAGCTTCTCTCTCGTTCTACTCACGATTGCCATTCCTTCTTTTCTGACTTCTTTTTGGCAGGTAATGTGGACTCTGAAAGACATCTAACCGGGGCTTTTTGAGCACTGCTGCCAGTTGCAAGCAGGCCAATTACAGGCGCCGCCTAACAAGTAGTTTCAGCTGGAGGGAGATCGAACTTAGGCCGGACTCCAGTGGCCTTCTTCTCTAAGCAAGAAAGGGCAAGATAACCAATCACGCCACACTTCCAACAAGCTGGTTTCCTTCCCGTCAAAATGACAGGATAATTCTTACCACCTATCTCAATGCAGTTAGGAATGGGGGTAAAGGCTTCTCGGTCTATCATTAATTCAAACCCCCAACTCACAGATATCATATTCTAGAGCATCATCAAATATCCATACTGCATAAGGTACGACCCTAAGTGCTCTACAAGAATATAAGCAGGGATCTCATATACTGTTTGATCCTACGCCGGCCTTGGTATTCTGTACGGATGATACAGTCTTTTGCGATCAAACCACGAAAGGTCACATCCACACAGCCCTCTAGCGTGGACAACATTATGTCCTACATTAAATATCCTAGAGCTTTAATTATTTCATGAAGTTTAACGCCCCCACCAAGGAATTTAGCGCTTTTAACACTGTGCTTTTTGTGCACCGACAAAATTGGCGCGTTCTTTTTGGCAATTCGATCTTGTCTACGAAAATCCCGCCATCGGTAACCAGATGAGCGTACTGCTTGGCTCACTCAACAAACTCTGTCACATTGACTAGGCATTTCAGCGGGGTGAGCTCCAAACAGAGGGCGATACTCCCGCCGCTATAACGCTGACTCCGACCGCTGTCATACTAGTGTACGTGTCTTGTTCTCTATAACGGAGATGGATGAATTACTTTTCTCTGATAGTGCCCACCTTTAGAGGATTTTTCTTCTTTTTGTTTTATCGGTTGGAGACGGGGATAGCCCCCGTCTTTTTATCTGGTGAATCTGCGTTAGTGACAGATCCAAATAAATTTTTGATGGTCCGACTATGGTCGGCTATCGTGTGATGTTTTTCTTACACGCCCAATAAAATTCTTTTTTTTTTCTCAGGCCACTAAGTTAAAACAAAGGAAACAAGACAAATGAAAATAAAACGTAGAACAATATAGAAAATTAAAAAAATAAAACAGGCAAAGAAAAAACAAGCAAGTGTGACGCAAAAAAAAGAATGCCAAAATAAAACAAAATATAATGTAAAAATCAAAAATTAAGACAAATTCTGCCGTAGCTGAAAGAAAGTAACAAAACTGAAAACAAAAAATATAATCAATAAAAAGGAAACAAATTTTGACAAAAAAAAAAAGAAAAAAGAAAACAAACTTAACAACAAAATGCCCCCCAAATGTCCTGGTAAGTTCAAACGCTTGTCTAGCAAGAGAAAAATTACATAAACCTGCGTTAGCAGTCCTCTGTAATCATTAACTGCTCATTATTTATCTGAGACCCCCTGAGAAGTCGGGATGTGGCACAAGGCGTTTTTTTTTTTTTGCTTTGTTTTTACGTGAGGCTTTCCAAGCCCGTACGTCTGGACAAAAATTGCTCGTTGACCCCGTATACACAGAGTTGGGTAACTGTATACTTCCCCAGATAAGGCTCTGTCCTTCAGCTTAGTCTCGACTGGGTTCTTCTCTGCCCGAACGGAGAGAGTCGACAAGTAGCAATAACTGTAATCCTTAACTGCTCAGTATTTAAATCTCCCCACGAAGCAGAATGTGACACGAATACAATTTTAATGTGGAGCAATCAAAGCCTGTGGACTCGGGCAAAAATTGCCCGTAGAGCCCGTATACACGGGATCCGGTAGCTGTCTACCTCCCCAGACAAGGCTCTGCCCTTCGGTATAGCCTCATTTAGGTTCCTCTACGCCAGTAGACAGAGAGTTCGACAAGCTGAGTTTGCTGTAATCGTTAACTGCTCTCGCCCAGTAAGAGAGAGTGACATTTAAATAGGCCTAGGCCTAGTTCATCTTGCAGGGATGTTCATGTCTCCTCTAGTAGAATTTGACCTGCGTTCCCCCACTCTTTGTTGGAGTTAAAACTGTCTGACCCAGCAATCGTTAGACTCCAGGTCCTCAGAACGCCTCACAGACAAGTAAGATTCTATATGCCATAAAGCAACATCTCATCGTTTCGATTTTTTCGTAAAACACATGTCTGCTCATTTTCACATTCAAAACGTAAATAAAGTGATGTAATGAATATGCATACACCTAGGTTCCCTCCTCACAGTAATATGATTGGCTGGTGTCAGCCATAAATACAGACTGATGTGGAGGTACAGGACGACGCCTATTGCCTACGTCTGTTGTCTTCGCCTATTGCCTACGCCTATTGCCTACCACTACGACGAGGACCAGTCCATTACGGTTACCTGCTAGACTGTCCTACCCGGTTACAGTAGTCAACAACTACTTTGAATATGCATACACCTGGGTTTCCCCTCACAGTAATATGATTGGCTGGTGTCAGCCATAAATACATACGACGCCTATTGTCTTCGTCTATTGCCTACCGATATGACGAGGACCAGTCCATTACGGTTACCTGCTAGATTGTCCTACCCGGTTACAGTAGTCAACAACCACTTTGCTACTTCGAACAAATATATCCCTTTCCGGGACATATCATAAAGCAACGTCTAAAAAATGGATTTATTTTTAACCCGATATGATTTTATTTCTTCAAACGTTATTTTATACTGTTTATTTTTATTTTTTATTAAGTTTTCTTGAAAGCATAGACCGGTAGACGAAATTAACAGTAGGGAAGCAATACTCAAGGGATCAATTAGCTTCTTGGAATGGTACAATGAAACAACAAGTCGTTATATCGAAGAGAGCAATCAACATCTGAAACTAAACTGAATCTGCTGAGGAAGAAAGTTCTTCTCTTTTACTGGGAATTCATTATTAGAAACTGATAGAACTTGAACAGTTACGAAGGAGTAACTGGCATGTTTGAATGGCAAAAGAAATAAGATAAATCATTATATTAAAAACAGTCATCAGCATCTCAACCTAAACGGAATCCGCTGAAGAAGAAAATGTTTCTTGATTTCTAATTGTTTATTAGGAATTACTGGATTTAAACAGTTACGATGAAACATTTCAGGGAGTAACCGGCTTGCTTGAATGTGTTGTAGAGTAGTTTTACAGTGGAGGCTTGTATTTCACTGAGTCGGTCCTAAAAAAAGGTCGACGTACAAAACGTTAGGAACTTGATATAATAGGTAATGACGCAGCAATCTAGTTGTGGTGGTTGATACTTTAATGTCCGACATCGACTGACTCACCAACTCACTCAGATCCCCCTGGCGACTACTTATTATATGTGGGAGAGTCTATTAACAATAGAATAGGTATTTTCCGGTATAACAGAATGACAAAATTTTAAGGCAAGATATTTTTCTCGAAAAGAAGATGATCATTGATTTTGTTGCAGAACAACTGGATTCATATTATATAATGAGTATGGCATCTTAGATTTCTTGACCGATGTTTTAATTCTACAGTTGTAACTGCAGTTACGCAACAACCGATAATGCTGCTTCACTTTAAACAAAAAAAAAAACAGGAGTTTTTTTTTGTTTTTTTTTTTGCAATATTTATATTCTATTTACTTTTGCCTCTTTTCTTGCACAAATTGTTTCCGGATATTTATTGCGAAGTTCAGTGAAAAAAATCAGTCACAATGGAAACTCGAGCAAAAAAAGAAAAAAAAAAGATTAGAACTTCGATCGTAAAGGCTGCCATAAAACCACATCGATCTGCATTACAACTCGATCATTATTCCTCTGCAGACGTATTTATTTTTTTTAGGTGACTGAAATTGTTGTTAAATATAGACAAACACGAATCAATCACCTAGACCATCGATTGACATCGATTAAAAATCCCAAAAGACAGGAATATTACACTAGTGCTAACATAAACATTCAAAGGGACTAATTTTGTTAAAAATCTGTATTTAAATGAAAACGACTTAAATTTTTTTTTAGATTAGATAGTGTAATTAATTTGTCACTTTACTCCGACGAATATCCGCATTTTAATTATTTTGATTTCTTTGTTTAAGCTAGAACCTCCCGACTTTCGAGGTGAATGTGTCAGATGGAGTAAAATCCTCATCTTTATTTAATTTTTTTAATCGTTTCACTCTAAGCAAGGCGATAATGCCACTAAGACGCAGACGGTTACAAGGAGTGAAAGAAAATGAGAAGACTTCAGTGGGGAGGATTGAGGAAATGACTAAAAAGGAAGATGGTTCAAGAAGACAGAAGGTGGAGATTGACGTTTCATTTAATGTTTTGAAGATTGTAGTTGTCTTGGAGCAAGAAAGTTGAAGGGATTTTCACAGGTAAGAAATGCGATAAAAGAAAACTGTTAGAATAGAAATGTCGGTTGCATCTAGATAGTTCAAGAATAAAAACGGTGAGACTTAGTTGTCAATCTAACAGCACGCTTACATTCATATAGATGAGACATCAGAGAAGAAAAATAGCTCATCAGAACAGTTAGCATGAAAATATTTGTAGAAAAGACAGAGGGAAGACACGCGACGTCAGTGAGAAGGTGACTGGTCGAAATGCCTGGTCAGGATCGATTGCATTACAGAACCTCCCTTGATTTTTTTCAAGAATCTCATGATGTAAAGCAGGAACACCAGACCTGATATGACAGCAATATTCAATGCACATACGAATGCTAGATTTTTAAATCCGCGTTACATATGTGGTAGTAAGTGGTCAGATACTCAACTATGCAGTGAAATTACGAGGACGATCTTCGACTTTAAACATATGTGCTTTGAAAAACTAAGAATGTGTTTGTAATGTCGCTGCATAATTGAGTATTTAGCTAGTCACTTCCACATATGTGGGTTGAAAGATAAAGATCATGACCGTAAGGCCAGTGAGCACTGCTAGAAAACTTGGTACCCTCTGTCATGCCAGAATACCGTTCTTGTCTGATACTGTACTGTGCAGATCTTACGATCAGACCCATTTATGTGAGAGTGATGTTGATGATGGTAAAAATGAATAATGATGATGATGATGATGATAGTATCATATACAGTATTTCCATGTTTCATCTCCAAGGCCTTCCTAATAAACTCCGTAATGAAATATAAGAAAATAAATATTAAAATATCTGCAAAAATTTCTGATCTATCTTGAATTTGGGAGAATTTTCTTTTTTATGGGTGTTATTCGTCTACATGGGGTGGGGAATTCGATTAATTCTACGTCCCATCGACCAATCAGAGATTTTGTTTCAGACAACTCGTCTAAGAATAATAAGTTATTTTATGAGCTTCATATTTTTTTAAATTAATACGATCCTTCATGTTCTTATAATTTTTACAGTTTTGTGTCATTTTCTACAATAATAATATCTCCCTATGTGATATGATCTTTTGACCAATCAAAACAGAGCAGAAGACTTACGGCTCTGTAGCTTCTCCGCAAATCTGCTTCTGCGGTGTTACGAAAAAAAAGTCACTTGAAAGACTCTTGCTTTATTTTCCTTATCTGCAGCCCGATTTTTCTACTGCCACAAGACGATATGACATGAGGGGAAAGTTTGTTTTAAAGCAATCCGCTAGTAAATGTTTTAACAGCCAAATCCACACCGCTTCGGAATAGAATGGTTTGGATGATTCTATTTAGAGTCATTTCAACACATCTAAGGGGTATTTAATGCCAAAATCTAAATATTTTGAACATAATTTTATGGCTTCAACTAAATATATTTTCAAGGAAATTTACATTTGTTTTGTACATGATTTTATATTTTATGGGAAACCGTAATTTTTATATCTATATAGTATATACATGGTCATTTATAGATCTGTTGGTATCAACCTTTGTCTTGAAGATAAAATATGTAACGGAATTGGCGCTGATCTGGCATCTCGTCTGCAGTCGCACTCTCACAGACGTGCCGTCGCCTCCCTCTGTCTTCTTTTACAAATATTTTAATGGTAATTGCTCCGATGAGCTGCTTTCGCTGCTTCCCAAACTTCATGAATTTAAGCGTTCTACTAGGCTGTTATCTCGCTCAGACCCGTTCAATGTCGAAACTGTTAAATGTAGTCGTCTCTTCTACTCCAATAGCTTTATGTCTCGCACCTCTCGCCTGTGGAACGTCCTCCCCATTTCTTGTTTTCCTGATAGCTATAATCTCCAACTATTCAAATGTAATGTCAATCGACGTCTCCACTTGCCCTGATCTATCCCCTATCCTTCTCTTCATCCTTTCCACCATCACTCCTCTTTGCTCTTGCTCAAACTCTCTGTAACACCTTGCATGCTAGTGGCTTCCCGCCTTGCTTGCTGTGAAAAGCTTTAAAAAAAAAAGAAAAAGGTAGGACATTATTTTAACGGTTTCAGTTTTTCCAAATTGTTTTCTTATGTTGGTTTCTTTGTAATACTATTGTCTTACAGGTTATAAGGATATTCAGTTAAAATGTGTTTCGACACGAGTACTGTTTGGTATTTTGTACAGTTTGGTCGATCATTGTTCAACAAGTATTAATTAGTGAGGTGCGTGTGGCTTGTGTGCAGCTAAGCCAACATTAAGTCATTCTTCTATGTCTAGGCACCTAATCCCGTGTTCTCCCAGGACCGGTTTGGTTGTACGAAGCTTTTTACTTTCGTTGCCTGTCCATCTCTTCTGCCATTTATCCTTAATGAAACTGTCCATATCACTTTTCCGGTCTGCACAATGGAAGCTAAAACTTTTACCAACTTTGCGGCCGAGTCTGGGATCCAGCATAGCTCTATTTTTTTACTGTTAAATAATGAATCCAGCTTTTTTATGTACGTTAAGGTTCACCCTGTACAATGCCAGGGGCCACTCAATATAGAGGGTTACGATAAAGGGTAGTTTATATGTATATGAGGGGTAGATAACGATTGACTCTAGACTTGATCAGGTTAAGATTGTAGTGATAAGGGAAACATTCTCTAAGGAGTCTGTTCGATAGGGCAGTGATTCGCGAAAAAAAAAGTTCTTTGAGGGAAACTTACTTCTCACAGATGGAATACAGAAGGAATGAGAGTTGTTTGTTATTATATAGATGACATGCCGGATCCTAGTCGTGAAGTTCTGACATGGTGGAACCAGGAGATACAGTTCATCCGAGCACTTTCCATTGTACTAGCGATAGATCAGTAAGAGACTCGCCACATCACGCCTATGAGAGAGAGAGAGGTTGGAGTGGGGAAAATAATTCTTCTCCCACGAGGACTCCGTGATGCTTTTAAACTCAATCAAAACTGGAAAGTGAGGTCTGGGCAGCCCCTGCCCAAAATATGGCAACAGTAATCCATTTTCGGCCTACCTAGCAATTTCACCGGCAGTGGATTGTTAATTTTTTGCTTTTGTAACTGATAGGGAGTCATAAAATGTTATATATTTTTTTATTTTTGTTTCTCGAGATGAAGTTTAGTGTTAGGTCTATGCACACTGAAATAGCAAAAGATGCCTTCCAAACGCTAAGCAAAGCACTACGAAACAGGAAAATTTAGAAACAACGTAAAGATCTCTGTTACGCAATATCAATATCTTCTTCGTTCGTTCGTTCGTTCCTGTCTTCCTTCCTTCCTTCCTTCCTACCTTCCTTTATTTTTACTTTCCTTCCTTCCTGCCTTCCTTCTTTCCTTCCTGCCTTCGTGCGTTCGTTCGTTCCTTCGTTCCTTCCTTCCTTCCTTCCTTTATTTTTACTTTCCTTCTTTCCTTTCTTCCTTTTATTATCTGAAACCATCATGCAATGATTCACGAGTGGACTTTCACCCCACGAGGTGTTATTCCTTCACAGAAGAACAGAAAATTTGAGAATAATGATCCTACAGAAGGATGCTGAGAATATTGATGGACCGTGTGCGTAAGCAATGAAGAAGTTTTAAGGAAAATAGAAAGAAAACGGACACTTAGATTAAAAAAAAAAACAGCAGGAATTTCCACATAACAAGGAAAGAGGACTTGGAGAATGTTACACTCACAGGATAATGAAGGCAGCGGGCCAGCTATGTGATGAACAAGAGCGAATGGATGGCAGAATAGGTGTTAACGGTATCGCAAGGACACAAACGTTGCTAAGAGCTAGGGATAGGACATTGTGGAGAGCCATAATCGTCCACGTTCTGAATGGAGACGACGCGTAGAAGAAGAGCATCACTTATGCGGAGAACTGACGGCTGATGAGGCCAATATCCCTGCAGGCGAGTGTTCCGCAGATAGGGCAGTTTTATAAACGCTCACTTTTTTATGGCTCTTTACCTTCTCCTCAACACTGGTTCTGTCAGTTTGGAGTCTGTGTTTGTTGTCACGTGACAACCGAGTCGTTGTCACATGAGGTGGAAGTTGACTTTAAAGAGTCCTTATATCTTGCACAGTACACTAAACAATAACACACACACACACACACACACACACACATACACATATATATATATATATATATATATATATATATATATATATATATATATATATATAGAACTTGATTCGGTTTACCGAAGAGTCTTGCATTATCAGCCATGTAGTCACTGTTTACAAACCAACACTTCCTCCCCATATATATATATATATATATATATATATATATATATATATATATATATATAACAGATTCTTAATGGTACAGAATTTTTTAACAGCAAGGAATAAATAAGTTTTTGATGGCATTTTAACTAAAAACTAAAAGGACCGGCTTCTTCGATCCAGATCTTATCAAGTTTATTTTCTGGGTATATCTTAGAGGACTAAAAAGATGAAATGAGGGAATGAGGGCCCCCCCACCAAAAAAAAACATTAGAATCCGATCACATTCAAACCTAGCAAGCAATCTCTCTTTTTGCAGAGAGACGGCTTACGAGATTTAATGTAAATGAACTCCAATGCTTTAAGATGTAATATTGAGACAGAATGGTAAAACGGTCAACACTCCAACCATACACACATTCCATACTGTTTATAGCACGCTGTGCTATGGAAGACCCGGTGACTACAACTAGCGGCCGTATTCAAAATTCTTCTTTAATGTTGTTTCATTTTGCAATTCAAACGTTGATGCTCTTCTACCTATGTATCCACAAGTACACTCAAATTTATCAATGGTATTGATATAGTGCGGAGGTAAAACGTCTTTACGGATGGATGACAAAATCGACCGAGTAAAAAATATTCCTCTCACATTAAAAGCAAAAATAGCATTTACCGATGGAACGTGAAATTCGCCTGGCTAAAGTCTCACCTTCCGTCGCAATATAAGATAGACGTAAATAAATTGGACATTTTTTAACACAATCCGTTTTAACCTTATGAAAATTATCAATGACATTACTCATAATGGATTCCAACACGTCCAAAGGATATCCATTTTTGGAAAGTGTCATTTTAATAAAATTCATTTCAACGCCGTGGAAGGAATTAGGGCAGATTTTAAGAGCTCTAAACGTCAATGTTCTAATTAAATTAATTTTACGTTGGTACGGAACAAAGGAATCCCGACGTGTATATAAACCTGAAAAGGTTGTCTTCCTAAAAACTGAACTCGAAAAGCCATAACAGTTCTTATGGACAAAAACATCCAAAAAGGACAAACAACAATTCGACTCCTTTTCAACGGCGAACTTTAAGGACGGATGAACAGAATTTAGTACGGTGAGAAAAGAGTCAGCTTCACTCTCATCAGTAAAGAGGAAAAAAGTATAATCCACGTAGCGATGATACAGTGGAGGCCGATTAATACGAGAGAATAATAGGGCCTCATGAAAACCAACAAAAATGTTAGCAAGCGAAGGACCCAAAGGAGATCCCATCGCTACGCCGTCAATTTGTCGATTCATGATATTATTGAAACTGAATTCAACTAACGAGGTGGCGAACTTCATCAAATCAATAAATACCCTCTCAGAAAATCCGAGGGAGACAATGAGGAACAGTATATATATATATATATATATATATATATATATATATATATATATATATATGTGTGTGTGTGTGTGTGTGTGTGTGTGTGTGTGAAATATAGTTTTCAGGTGTGCTATATTTATGCGATAAAGTGCCCAATATCAGAGATAGAGCGTATGTAAATATCAATATAAAAGTGAACATTGAAATCAACAATTATATATATATATATATATATATATATATATATATATATATATATATATATATAGGTGTGTGCGTTTAAAAAAAATTGGGGCGGGTTCCTCACACCAAAACAAGGACAGATGTCAATATAAACTTACCGGTTGTAACAACAATATTGTCCAAATCGAGTAAAAAGCAAAATTGTCCAATCTGCTTTGAACCGTTGAATAAAGATATTTTACTCGAATTCTGCAAGGTTCTTATAACACTATTGGACTCTACTTTGAACAATAAGCATGTATAATTAGTCTCCAAGCTGAACAAAGGAATCATAATGAAATCGATCTCAAAGAAAAATGAAATGTTCATCAAAAATTAATCATTAATTAATCATAGCTAAGTATTGGAAGCTCATGAACGATTGAAATAAAGTTCAAATATATAAATTTATTATTCCAGGATCATTTCCCAACATATTTAAGATGCTCTTTACTCTCTTAAACTCCTCTCTAACGTGTCATACGTTTTATGGGTTGAGTTGATCTCTTTATCTCTAAGTTGAAATGATGATCCCTCTTCCCGTAGTAACATCCCGATCCACTTTTCCTCTCCACTGTTCCCTCGTTTTTTCTAAACTTATTCACCGTTCTCTTGATGATTCTTGAAGATGAAAGCCAGAGTAGAAATGTTGGTAATATTACTGGAGGCCTGAATGATTTTTTTCCTCTCACCAATGCTAATTGCGTAAGACAGTGGTGCTTACACAAAACGATTTTAACCTGTTGTCTTTCTCGCTAAATAACTCAAAGGGTTTTTCAGTGATTGTTATGACAAATGGTGTCAAGATGGCTAAACGTCTTATCTGAAGACCTGAAATAAAGAAATCAATTAGTGTTTTTTTGTTTGTTTGTTTTTTTTTTGTTTTTTTTTAGGTATTACACATTTTGTGGGATGGACAATTATGCTGTTACACCCGATATGTCCGCAAATCATTCGTTTTTAGCTATTAAGTTTAAAGAAAGTTTACGATAGACGACGCTGTGTTGCTATGTAGACTAGATTACATTTGCCATTCGTGTACATTTGTGGCTAGCCTGCCTTCAGTGTTTAAACTGTTATAGTAAGGGACGGTAGTTGCATGGCTGTATTCGATTGCATTTCCAGACCGAAGGTAGCCGAATCATCTAACCCTTGCTGTTGTTTAATCGTCGCTTTGCCGAGACATGTTTCGTGGAATCCGCAAAATATCGATCAAGGAAGAAAGATCGGCTCTTACGCCTGACCACTAAGAACACAATCTACAAGCTGTCGGAAGTGGTCTTGGCATGTTGTCCATCTCATAGTGCCGCACTAGGGTATCATTTGCAAGGTGTACAGAGTTTTCTCCATCTGATCACTACCCACGTGAGAACTTTTACCGATGGTTTATTGCACAAACTGCCGATCCGTTGTTTGTCTCTTCAGTCTTGTTTACATTTGGAAGAGATGGAATAACAAATTTAGACAACCAACATTTGTGGGCGGATAAGGTACAATACAGCCTCAGTTTACGATTAATGTTTGGGCTGTAATTGTAGCCACTTTCTCTATCCAAATACGCCTTCGGATTGCAGTGTTGCACTTTCCATCCTCTGTTAAAACACTTCTTAGATATTTAAATTGTTCTGCTTGATTGATTTTGGCATCTACAATTTGGAATTCAGATGCTGAGTTTTCCCCTTTTGGATGTATTCTGGCTTCTTACTAAGGATGTTTAGTCTTTTCTTCTCGCTTACTACCTTCGTAATATCTTTACTGTGTCTGCTATCAGCAATGGGTCATCTGCAAATCTAATGTTGTTAAGATTGTGGCTGCCAATAATGAATCCTGTTAGGAATTCCAATTCTCTCAGAATTACCTCACTGTTTACAGGTTGAAATGTCCGGTAAGACGTCACATCCTTGTCTTACGCTCGTTTCTATTTTTGTATATTTACTGAATTCATTTTCTGTCCGTATGCAAATAAGATAATTTCTGGATTATTCTGATATACTTCCCAAATATATCAAGCTTACCTAGCAATTTCAAGAGTTCTTGATGACGTCTATTTGGCAAATGTTTGGATACGACACGAACTCACTGAAGCCTTGTGAGTGAAATTGGTTAGACGAAACTATTTAGAAGTCACTAATAGAAGTACTAGCACGAAGTCAAAAGTCATCATGACCGAGGGTGTTTTGTTATCGTACTGACCTTGTTCAAAATGTTGATCATGACATGACCTCTCTCCATAGTTGCAGTAAAAAATAACACATTGACTCTGAACAAACACAAATGTGCCTGAAAAAGCGTTTGAAACAGGGATTGTTTAGTCGCCTTAGTAGATGGAAACGAGTAGCCAGTAATTATTTTTATTAGTAGTAGTAGTAGTATTTTGTGCCCAGTGCGATATGAGGTTAGCTGCGGCTCAATAGGTCCCCTAGAAATCTCAACTACGGTCGTTTTGTTTTCATATAAATTGTTTCGGGGACTTTTAGGTGATAGTTGGAATATGATTCACTCGTTCGTCAATTATATACAATTTTTGTATGTATGAACTCAGGTCGAGTTCTAAGAAATGTGGAGCAATAACCGGTTAACTGATTCTATAGAACTGTTCTGTTTTTATTTATTTCGTGTTGCCAACTACTGTACTTGAAGTATCATAAATCTAAGGCAACCTGTTGATGAAGAGAAGGATTAAACTTTTACGCCCTTTCCTTATATACTGCTTTGGCAAAGCCATTTATCGTTTGTTAGCTGAAGATCGGTGGCAGAAAAAGAGGGTATTTCCGACACGCTCGTCGAAAATCTAACCTTATGCTACGACAAATGGAAATCAATAAATACAAACCTCAAAAGAATTGGCTGTAATCATGAAACAATATCGATCTCTTACTGATTCGATAATTTATTGATTCAAGACTCGAGACTATGAAATGTTTTTTTTTGTTCACACTGGCTCGCTGTCTAGCCGCTTGATAAGCTTTGAATATGCCTGTCTTGTCACTTGAAATGCAAACAAAAATATTCGCTTGATTTTAAATAGGAATTCATTTGACGTTGGAATTGTTCCAAAGTAACCTTAGACTGATTAATGTTTTATATATATATATATATATATATATATATATATATATTATGAAATGGACAAAGTCCGACAAGTAGCTTTTTAAGACATTTTTTATGTTTATACGATCTTTTTATAGATACAAATATTTAAGTAAATGCTATGTTTATAATAAACCGTATTAAACAACATTTAACGGCCTGAATATCCGAGAAATTTTCATAGAAAATATTCGTCTTCCGACAGAAATCGAACCTATATCTTATACGGGACCATCAGATAGTCTGACGTGCCTTAACCAATTGGACTACAGGTTAGGATTTATACACATTGAGCAGATATGAATGAATGGGAGAAAATCATGCAAAATTGTGTTTAAAAACAATAAAATCGACCTTGCCCCACCGAACGTTCCTCTGTGGCCCCAATCAGTTAAGGCACGTCATATATATATATATATATATATATATATATATATATATATAACAGACTCATTTGAAAACCCTCGAATTTTTGATTTGCTAATCAAATCAATCTCGAGGGAAAAAAAAGGTTTTAAAAAAGAAAGAGCTAAAACATGAACTTCTGCCGACATATATATATATATATATATATATATATATATATATATGACATTGAAGTCAAAACCAGAGGAAACAGATCATTAGGCCATATATATATATATATATATATATATATATATATATAGATAACTAGACTCGTTTCGAAAAACCTTCGAATTTTGATTTGCTAATCAAATCAATCTCGAGGGAAAAAAAGGTTTAAAAAAAGAAAGAGCTACAAACATGAACTTCTGCCGACAAAAAATCGCACAGATGCAGGTCTGAAGCCCAAAAGAAAAAACCCGATACGAGTAACAACTAACTAACAAAAGAGCTCAATACAACCGTAGAGCAGACCTAGATACACCTAGTGAGCCAGACAAACCTACCTAGGTTTCACCTAAACGGATCGTCAGGGAAAGTTTGGCTAACGAGGCAAAGAGAAACACATATTTATAGGTGATAGCCAAAATCATACCACGTGACAAAAACAAAAAACAAAAAACAACCTAAGTGGGGGGGATAAATATTTATTAAAAAAAAATCCTCAGTTGAAAGTCAATAAAGGGAAAACGTCTAATTTAGTAGCCAAACTTTCTCTGACGATCCGTTTAGGTGAAACCTAGGTAGGTTTGTCTGGCTCACTAGGTGTATCTATCTATCTATCTATCTATCTATATATATATATATATGTGAAAATGTATAGAAAATAGGAAGGGACTGGTTAGGTAAATAATCCAAAGTCCCTTAGTATTTTCGTTATTATTTTTAAAAAATAGTGCTCGATACAAAAGTAGAGCATAAATATAATTATTTATTTAAAAATATGATTCCAAATCGCTACATAAGAGGTCTCATGTTTCAAAACAAGAGCCGAAAACGTCAATATAATCCTTTAAATTAAATTGAGTTGAAAGTAAAATGGGCTCCGTTCCATCTTCAAGCGAAATTTTTGTTTGACGGTTTTTTGTAGGCATCATCAGATTTTTGATTTGAATTATTAGATAAAAAAATTTATATAACTTGTTTATAAAAAAAAAAAAATTATATAACTTGTTTAACAAATAGCCCAATCATCAGATTCATAGTAGGAATAATTAACTACAAACATGCATACAACATAACACACTTCATATTCCATAGCCTAAATTAGTAGTTTAAATACCTTACATATAAGATAATCCTTTATGAAGTCGTCAAAAAACAAACGTTACGAAAGTTTTTCTTTTTTTATGCACAATTCCCTTTCATAATAAAAATAAAATAAATAAATAAATCTCCATAGACAAGCAAACTAGACGATGGCCAATACATCTTCCGTTTCATTTTTGACACCCCACCTTTCCCCGACTTGACACCTTGAAAAAGTATCTCTATACCGCTACTTATTATAAACACCCTACACTCGCCTACCCAATTTAGACAATTCACCATAGCTGTTACCATGGGGATTTTGATTTCAATTTTAAAACAAGTAAATTTCAGATATACGTTATTCCAACAAAATTTCGCTTGAAGATGGAACGAGCCCATTTTACTTTCAACTCAATTTAATTTAAAGGATTATATTGAAGTTTCGGCTCTTGTTTTGAAACATGAGACCTCTTATGTAGCGATTTGGAATCATATTTTTAAATAAATAATTATATATATATATATATATATATATATATATATATATATATATATATATATATATATAACTACCACCTGCCTATCAAGACGACTGATTCTATATCTCGACAACCAGAGTATAATACGGTTGTATTAAAACATTATGAAAACATATCAACCTCAATGCACAATGTACTTGTCGAGAACAACTGCAAAAAGCTTTTACAAGTGAACGAAACACTTAGAAAAAAAAGAACTCCTAACAAATTAATTAGGAAAACGGCCACAATATGATATCAGAGTTTAGCACACCTACCCTTTAATATTTTTTGAGAAAAATCTCTTTTTGAGATTTTAGCTTCATTAGGACCCATTTAAAAATATAAACGGAGACCTGCCAACTTTTGTCCGTAACATACTTGTGGAAAATACAAACGTAATTGACTCATCTACATGCAAAAAATGATGGGTTTTTTTTCAATGTTGACAACTCTCTCCAGAGACTTATGTTAAGGATTCTTTTTTAAAATTTAAGGAAATATTATAAGTAATCGAATATTTAATTGAATTTTGGGAACTTTAGCTTTATAGACTTACTTGCGAAAATGCGAGATGAGGCAATGTTAGAAAATTGCCAATAAATTTATATTTACTATTGCTACTGCTCTTATTTTCTGATAATGTTACGTATGGAGGTCCCTATATAAAAATCCAGCACGATTTTACACACATACAGAGAAAAATATTCAATAATACTAAGGGATCCGGTACTAAACTTTTTATATATGATTAGTTAATAGAGTTTTTACTTAAAAACAATATCGCCTAACCGTTAAAACTATAATTAAAGCCTAATTATGATAATTATGATAATTAAAATTAAAAATAAATTTAAGATATTCCTCTAAATATACATTACTCATTGAAAAATATTAAAATAGTATAATATACAGGGTGCGATGTATAAATTGTCGTCTAAGTGACGAAAAAAATGAGGATAACACTGGCATCTCATTTTAACAGATATACTGTGTGCGATGTATAAATTGTCGTCTAAATTACGCAGAATTGAAAATATCACTGACATTTCATTTTGACAGATACATTTACCGAAATTATACAAAAATATCTTGAAATACGAAAGACTAAATTTACTAATTTCACTAAAATCGCCATTGACTTTAACCACGGCTTCCAGACAACTTGGGAATCTCCTCTTTCTTGTTGGTGAATGCGGCCATAATCCTTGCCTTCAATTCATCTTTGGCGTTACAAGGTGTTTTGTTGATCTCTCGTTCAACTGCGACCCACATATTATAATCAATGGTTTTGCCATCTGGTAGACAGATGTAAGCGGTGATGTGGTCACAGAAATTGTCTGACTGCCATGACTGGGTTCTCCTACATGTGTAGCATGGTGCAGAGTCCTGTTGCCAGACACAAGGTCTTCCAGCAGCCACCCACTTCATCCAGGGCAGCACTAACTCCTCAAGGCACTTTATGTAGGCCTCCGTGTTGAGTCTGAGGCCCTCGCCAACAAATTCGGGTGAACATAAGCAAGGTTTTCCTGGTGACATTTGCAAAGTGTCCAGAGATTTGGTCATCTTCAAGATTCGACCTGCGCCTCCTAAATTAAACAAATGAAAACAAAACGCCATCTACAAACCTTACACAACCCTCAACGCGGCAATCAACTAACTTTCGAAACTACTAGATTTAATCAGTAAAATAACACAAAAAAGAAAATCCGCATCAAAAGTTTAACTTGAGAAAGGACATAGTCGTGCCTGAAAATGTCGATTTTTAACATCATTTCTCATCATGATTCTGTTCGGTGTAAAGGAATAAAAAGATAATATAACCATGCAAATAAACACACGATTTGCATAATGATGTCTCACCATCCAATAAACTGAAATGCATACACTATATTTAACATATACATATAACTTATTATTGCTATCAACGTTACAAATATACCTGAATATTTTATCAACATCGATTCGCAAATATGAAATTTAATGTGGATATATTGCATTATATAAAATCAATCTTTCTATTTGTGTAACCCAATCTGTTCATATCTATCTATCTATCTATCTATCTATCTATCTATCTATCTATCTATCACAATCTGCTCATATCTATCTATCTATCTATCTATCTATCTATCTATCTATCTATCTACCATTCTTTTCATTATCTCTCTATCTATCGGTCTATGTTATTTTCTTCATATCTATCTTTTTCATGAGTTGATTTGTTAATAAATGTATTTTTCTATTCAAATTTCGTCTATCACGCGTCTGTGGATTTATTGCATGACATAAAATTCAATCTATCTTTCTATTTATGTATCTCAATCAGTTCATATCTATCTATCTATCTATCTATCTCATTCTGTTCTTAATATATCACATTCTGTTCATTATCTATATATCTATCTGTCTATCTATCTATCTTATTCTGTTCATGTCTATCTGATTTATAAGTTGATTTGTTAATATATGTATTTTTCTATTCAAATTTATTTCGTCTATTATGTGTCTGTCTGCCTCAAGATTTAATTCTCTGCTCAAATGTATTTCCAGCCATTTAATAGCCTCTCCTGGGTGTGATTTACCCCAAGTGGTTGCTGAAAAGTTCAGGAACCAACAATGTACTAAACAATGTTATTTGGTTGGATTTTGGGGAATGCGTCGGGCTGTATTTTTTTTCTTCACATCTATCTATCTATCTATCTATCTATCTATCTATCTATCTATCTATCAATCTATCTATCTATCTATCTATCTCGGTCTGTTCATAATCTATCTATCTATCTATCTATCTATCTATCTATCTATCTATCTATCTTCACTTATTCGTATATATGGCCTATTGATCATCTCTATCCCAATTTCTTCCACTCTCTCTATCTATCTGTCTCTCCAACTTTATTTTCTTCTTACTTATTTATCTCTTAATCCTTCTCCTTAATATAAACAACACTTTGACTCATAAATCAAAACAATTGATCGAATCCATCCACACCCGATTCATTCATTCCCGCCATCCCGTCTGCCACCCTTAAATAAACGGCCAGCAAAACACTGAGGAGACAGACATATTAAATCTTGGCGCGCCCGCCTCCGATAAGATCATTTTTCCAGTCGATCCTATCTTGTCTACACATATCCATTCGCATTTCCTTGTGCCTCTTTAAGAAGAGACTGACATCATCATTTCCTGATTATAAACCTTATCTTTCATATGACGTTTGCCCGTCTTACGGCTATTTAACGTTTCTCCATCTTTTCACTTTATTACCGACTAGAATTTTGTCAACAAAGACAAGCTGGGGATAGCTGCATGCGACGAGGCAAATTTCAATCAATTACTTCACATATAATTCGCTTATCTATTACTTTCCATCATTTCAATGCTTTTTCTTGTAACGTCTTTGGCTGATCTTTTCTTTAACCTTCTGGAATGCAATGGCACTTCAAATAAAGTTTTAAGGATATGTGGGATTAGCCGCACACTGTCTGCAAGTGGACTTCGATAGGTGTCGTGATGATCAGCGGTATGAAAAGAAAAGACTCTCACTTACTTTTTTCTGTTTTATAATTCATTAGCGTTAGGTCGGAACTCGTCCGCGCCGGAGAAGATTCATTTCCACGGGCAAGTCGATTACTTAATTTCAACCAAACCACGTGGCGCATCACGCGCTCACTCACACACACAAAAACACACGCACACTTCCACTTATATATATATTATTATAATATTAATTCAACGGACTTTATTACCTTTACTATATATATATATATATATATATATATATATATATATATATATATATATATATATATACACAGAAGTGATGTGGGGCCAAAGTCGGGACCACAGAAGGAAAACACGGAACACGGATTAGATGTAAGAAAGATATATTAACAACAGGTTACAGAGATAATGTAAGCGGAGATTACTATATGTTAGTGTCCAATACTGGTAGTCGTACGCGGCTCTCTCTGTCTCTCTATCTCTCTGTGTCTCTATCTAGACCTGGAAGAGTCTATTGTGTAGGTAGTTCCCGTCTCACAATAAGAAGAGATGTGATACTGCGAAAAAATCTGTCTGTGGATGACAATATATATGTTTCCGGGAAATCCGGTTGATTTCTCTTGAGAAAAGGGTAATTTAAAAAACAGTCGCTACTACTGCTATTAATGCATTTCTCTTCAAATGAATGGAGCTCTCCGGGGCACTGCTGTATTTCGTATAGAAAAACGTTAAACTTTACATTACTCTCTGCCATGTGACGATAGTCTAGGTGTAGGATCTCTGACTGATGCCAAATTGGTCTCTTTTGGGTCCCGTCTTGAAGCAAACCGACTTCTAGACACACAGAAGAGCTATGATACAGCGAAAAAGTCTGTAGATGACAATATATATAAATATATAAATATATATATATATATATATATATATATATATACAAGTATACGGTGTATATATTGGTGTATACGGAATAAATTTCAATAACCAACAGTTACTATTCTTAAGGGAGTGTTCAATAGATAGTAGAGCAGATATAATTATTTATTTAAAAATTATGACATAAACATGTTATAAAATCACTACAAAAATAGGCATTTTGTTTCAACACCTGCAGTGTCTTATCAAGTGATGATGTTGAATGTAGAATAAATGGTTTTAAAAGTCTCAAATTAATTAAAGCTAGCTTATGTAACAGAGTTTTCCCTTTGCGAAGGATCGTTAATTAATTTTAAAACCATTTATTCTACATTTAACATCATCACTTGATAAGACACTGGAGGTGTTGAAACAAAATGGCTATTTTTGTAGTGATTTCATAACATGTTTATGTTATAATTTTTAAATAAATAATTATATATATATATATATATATATATATATATATATATATATATCATCAAATGGGTTGGGATCATTTTATTTTTAAATATATAATATAAAAATAATATAAAAATATAATATATTCATTTTATTTTTAAATCATTACTGTCACAATTCTTCAAGATACGTTCTCCAGGAATGTTTTTACATGACATAATAAGCTCCCACGTTACAGTGTACAAGTTCATGTTTCATTTTTTTTCGTGTTGTTTACTAAATACAAAGCCCAAGAGACACTCAAAGCTCGAGGTTTACTAAATGAGGATCTTGTAAGGACGTACACAGAGGAATTAATTGGTGCCTATTATGAGGATATGTGGGAAAGATAGCAGTTAATCCCAGACGTGAAGAGCTTAGATTTGTAGTAATCGGGAAAGCCTCCTATCGAGAGTCCGCAGCAATTTCTTTACTAATTTGAAGGGCAGAGAACCTTAGAGGCATAAATAGCATGTGTTTCCTCTTAGTTGTTCAACTGCAATAAATGTAACAAGAGAAATATTAAAATGTTCCACGCTATATTTGGTCTGAAGTTTTGGAAGTGATAAATGTAGCACTTAAGTCGGTACTAACTGCCACATTGTCGGGTCATCGCCGATTAAACCGGTTTTCCTGTTAGGTTTTTTGATGAGGAGAGTGACTAGACCCCTATCAGAAACAAGACCTCTCCCATTGTGGATGAACCATCTGTCACAACGGAGCAGATTTGACGTCATAGCTATACAAGCAGTCAGCGCGACATCGCTAGACTGAGGGCTGAAGTCAATACCGTGAACGAGATGATCCCCACCCCACGATGGAAGCCATGTATCTGTCACCAAGGTTAGCATAAAAGCTGGACGATATCAACTTTATTTTAATCAGAGAGGGACGGGCGCCGCCAGATGTATTTGCTATGCATAATTTATTACCTACTAGGCTTTTTCACCCCAGATACGTGTTAATTGTTCAAGTGTTTGGATGCACACCAAACCGATGACCAAACCCGCTCATAGGCCTGATGATAAATATACCTGGCAACTACGAAAAGACTTTTCTTTTCCCCTCTGATTCGTTGCAAAAATGCCTAAAGCCGTAAGTGTTAAATATTATCAGATCTGTGTCCACCCAGTTGCGTGTAGTTGGGGTGGGGAGAGTTTGGAATGCCCGTTGACCCCCCCACTGCTCTGAAACTGTTATAAAATAAAATAAGACATATCGGCTGATTTGCAGGCAAATAAACTAACATACTCAAGAGCGAGAGCCGGATGTGAACGGGACAAGGCCCCGTCACAAAATGACCATTATCATCGTTTACGCATAAGCCCGATGCACGACTTTCCGGTCGAAAAATAAAATAATATTTTAAAGTGTTTCTATTTTTCGACCAATAAAAATACTTCCCTCCTAATTATACTCGCCTCATTTTACGAGCCTGTTAAGTCATAAAAAACGCCATAAAAGGGATCACACGGGGAAGTACAACAGCAATCAACAGGAGGCCAGGGAAGAGATCAGTCACGATCGGTCTGAGCAGCCAGCAGCAGTCAGCAGCAGTAGCACCACGCCAACCAGCGAGAACTACTATGAGAGATCAACCCAGGTCGGCAGCCGGCTTATGAACTATACCACAAGGTAGCTGTCTCAAAATCACACGTTCCTATTGAAATAAATCACGTAAATCTATTTTTGCTGTTGTATTTCTTTCTTGCAACCATACGCTTGTCTATAACAAAACCAGCAGCTTGGTGAAAGGTAGCCTGAACTCTCGCTAGTGACCATGAGAATGAAATCGGAACGTGATCGCTTGTTGCCATAATTGAGTAGGTTTTATGACATATCCACAAAGCTGGATAACCATATTTTTTTTTTAAGAATAGGACAATCTCTATTATTCCTACCTGCTCCCGATCCAAATCTTCTCTAACCCCTTGCGTGTTAGTGGCTTCCCGCCTTGCTAGAGGTGAAATGCTTAAAAATAAAAATCAAAATCATCTTTTGTGTCATACTCGATATTTTGGTTTGTTTTACGGTATATCAACCTCAATGGGTTGTTTAATGCCGTCAAGTTGTTTATTACTGGTAATATTCTTTTTTCAAAATGTATTGCTGGTAATTTTTTTTTAAAAAAGGTATTACTGGTTACATTTTTTTCCAAAAATGTATTGCTGGTATTAAAATCTATTTTTATAATTTCATAGTGTTTTGACTCGTTATCGGGGGTTAACTATTTGCCCATTGATGAAACCCTGACAGCATCTACCAGCCCGGGTTAGTGGGGGCCTGGGAACACCAGCAATTAGGAGGTGGTTCCACGCTCCTCAAAACCTTGCTGTCGGATGTAGTTTATCGTTTTACCCAGGACGCGGATGTAGTTTATCGTTTTACCCTGGACGCGGATGTAGTTTCTCGTCTTACCCAGGACGCGGATATAGTTTATCGTCATACCAAGAGCGCGGATGTAGTTTATCGTCTTACCCAGGATTGGGATGTAGTTTATCGCATTCCCCAGGAAGTCCCGATATTTTGTAACTGGTTACTGCGAAACGTTATCAATTTCCATCTGTTTAAAACAAAACAGCAAACAATTTCTATTCATTGGTCCTAAATGTTTTCACTTATTGATTGTTTCTTCCACTGAGTCTGTCTATACTGCCCGTCCCTGGGATTAAACTACTGAACTCACAATCCCTATAGCAACAAATTCAAGAACCGATGTCTCAGACTTTGACTCGGTGGAAACAGGACTATCAATTATTTGTGGGTTCAATCCCTGGCTGGGTAGTAAAGACTACCCGGCCAGGTCGAGCAAAGCGAAAATGAACAAATAGAGATATCCCTGAGATAGCGGAATTAGAACTATGTAACCTTATCAATTGAATAAAGGGTATAATTCGAAATTCTCTGATAGTTACTCGAAACGGCAAACACTTGAAGAAAGCTGGGGAACACAACGGCGGAAACGTTGTTACTGTAACAACAAAGATGATGACATTATTCCGGTTATAAATAATAAGGACCATATACTTTTTGGGAAACATGTTCATATGACGTGATTTTTTTAATTTGAACAAAAATTAATTTATTAAGCTAGAATTATTTTTTTGTATTTTACTATCGATTAAGCACTCCACATTTAAATAAAAATATTTTGAATTTTAAGAAAACATACTATATGAGCATATTTTTATTTGAATTCCGTAGAGGGGGATGAATTTAGTGAAAATTTACAAACTGGATTCGCTATTAAATTTTATAAAATTTAATAAAAACTACAAAATATTTTGAACAGTAAATACAGCATGAAAAAAAAAGTCAGAATATGAATTGATGACTGAGATTAAGTGGTTTACTTGTAAAACATACTAAGAAAGGATAGCAGATGAAGCCAAAGGTTGTTTGGTTGATTGGAGCACGTTCGATGGCAAACAGAGCATGAAACACCAATCAGAAGATGAATGACATGGGAGAGATACACTGGTTTTTCAATAAACGCTACCAAATTTACCAACACATCAATATTAGTATCCGCTGGCATAAAAAGTTACAACTGAATAATAGCGACATTGATAAGCTTTAATTTACTAGTAGATTTTATTCATATCTAATGAGGACCAATACGATGTCGACTCAAACATGTCCCCTCACTAAATGCAACATTTGTACTAATAAGTAATAATGTAGAATTATCCATTAAATGTTTAAAAATGACTGTGTATATCTCTGAGATGAGGTATTATGATTACTTGCATTATTTATATTATTCGGACTGTTATCTTCATCTTAATTACCATCTTCATATTATGTGGGATGCGGTTGAAATACTATACAGAAAGCATTACTGGAAAACACGAAAACTTATGAGTCGACCAAGCATAGAAATGAATACAATATGGGAAACAGTAATAAGGAGTGCTAGAAAAAAGCAATAATAACAACGAAAATCGCAATATGAGCTCTGGTAAAAGAATGGATTAATAATAACAAAAATTGCAATACGAGCATTGGTAAAAAATGGTTGCTGAGACAATAGGTTTATAAGTCCCAAGAAATTCATACACAGATGTCCTCAAGGACATATGACCCAGTGGATGAAGACGTTGGTTAGATCCATTGACTAGACCCAAAGAGTTGTGAGTTCAATACCAGGCCACAGCAGTGGTGAACCAAAACTTGGAGAGTTGAGTTAAAGGGAAATAACCGAGATATCTGGAATAGGCATGGCACGTGGAATTAGAACAATCTCCCCCGGTGGTCAAAGTTTTCGGTTCGAAAGTCCAATCACCTGAAGAAGACCGGGGCATACAACGGCCGAAACGTTGTGAATAGGGCAATGAAAATAACTGTCCGAATAATGTAAATGATGCAACTTTAAAATGAATTTATTTCGTTTTGGGTACAAAAATATATTTAGATAAAAATTGAAAGTTCCCAACAAGAGGCAGACATTTCTTTAATAAGGTAACTGAGCTTTGCTTGGCTGTAATGTCTTGTCGTTATTTATTGGTAAAGCACGACTGCCCCAAAATTATTTTCCCTAGATTACAGAGCATAGAGATTTAACTGCTGTTGAAAGAAATATTTTAATATAATCTGTAAATCGGTGGCTATTAATTTCACATGTTAATAAAAGACAGAGGCGTCTACTCGAATATGTGTAGCCACTAAATATATTTAAAGTAATAAAATTAACGCCGGATTAAAGAAAAAAACCATTAAATGCTTTTCATATTGAACGGAACGAAAGCTAGATGGTCCGTCTACGAAATCAGTTAGCTAAATATTAATCACACACACGCGTCTATATGTCTATATATATATATATATATATATATATATATATATATATATATATATATATATATATATATATATATATATATATATATATATAGTCGACTCTCCTTTCGACGTATGAAGGTCAAACAGATCAGTTTCCAGGAAACCGACAGCGGCACATGAGATTTGATTATAGTGGTGAAGGCCTCGTGCAGGACCATCCACACTTTTTGAAGGGACGAATACAGAGACCTGGTGCACCGAATGCCACAAAGTTCCCAAACGACCCACCGCAGGTTTTGAATTCAGAGTTGTCCTTCTCCCAGACCAGTTGCCATCCAAGGCTATAGAACCCAGTCTGTCCCTGCTATTTTTACCCATAGCTGGAGGGAGAGGAAGAGGATTCATACCTTTCCCAAGGGTATTAGCACGTAAAGTGAATCTAATGAATTCGACTGAATTCGAACTCATCTGCAATTCCTCAATCAATATATATATATATATATATATATATATATATATATATATATATATATATATATATATATATATATATATATGTGTGTGTGTGTGTGTATATATATATATATATATATATTACTTCAGATATTATTTATTTTGTTAACCGATTTACGTACTCGAGAGAACAATAAAGAAAATGTGCCTCTGGAAATCGAAACTGCGTAACCTTGCTTGATTGCGAAGATCTTCGTAAGCGAGCGGTGATAGCACACAGAATCAGACGATGGCTCCTCCTGCAGAGGAGACGCACATTCATTGTAAAGTCACTAAGAAGTAAGGGTGTTACCAAGTGGTAGAGAAAAAAAAACTATTAAGGAAAGAGGGAAATAAAAGAACAAGGATTAAGAAGATAATGATTGACATTGCTTTTAAATTTTGGAAGATCAAAGTTGACAGGGAAGCAAGAAGCTCCATAAGCGAGGAGTGCGATAGAGAAAGAGAGTTCCACAAGCGAGAAGTGCGATAGAAGAAACTATTAGCATAGGACTTACGGTCAAATGCAGCCACTCTAATAGTAAAATGATTAGATCTTACCTCCAATATAGCGCTTAAATTTATAAAGTCTACGTATCATAAAATTTACTTCATCCGAACAATTATTGTGAAAATATTTATAGAAAAGTCACAGAGAAGCTAAATTAAAATTGACTGAAGCCAAGCTGCCAGGTCAGGACAAATAATATTGCAGATTCTTCTTTGGATTTTATCAAGAATCACTAATGTATAGCAGGGTCACCAGACCATATGTGGCAGCAATATTCAAAGAATGGTAGACTTATAAATATCTAAGATAGATTCCGGAGAGAAGGATTGTCTAGCAGGACACAGAGAACCAACTAGCATCTGATATAATAAAATCTTTCCACTTTATGTCAGCGGAAAATGTTACTCCAAAAAGGCGCAGCGAGTAACTTTTTTGGAGGTTAGCATCAGCCATGCCGAGGAAAGGCAGAAAGAGATCTCTCATGTGATTAACAGAGAACAGTTTTGTTTTGGAGACGTTAAAATTAACAAGACATCTTTGCTCCAGTTAAAAGCAGATTGTAGATCATTTTTATTAAATTAGCTCCCAAATTGATCTTATCAAATTGATCAGACTTAATATTGAGTAAGTTGTAAATAGATGTATAATCAGCATACATACCAAGTTGAGAATTGATGGCATCAGGAATGTCACTGAGGAAGAATCACCGTCTGTCATAGGATAGAGTACCGGTGACATCTGAATTAATGCGAAAAGATCTAGAAGAGTGGCCGTTCAAGACAACTTTTATTACGCGATTTGATAAGACAGTTTGAACCACTTCAAAAATTCGTCCAGAAATACCATAACCTTTCAACTTCTGTCAAATGCTTTCGAAATGTTCACAGTAATAGCGCGAGCTTTATAATTCTTATCATAAGCTTGATAAATTCTTTCAGCAATAAGCGTTAAAACACCAGCAGTTGAACTAGAGAAGCGAAAGCCGTATTGCTTATCTGAAAGTAGATCATGCGATCTGAGACGTTTGACCAGTTCAGAGTTTATTAATCCTCTAGTGCTTTGTCAAAAAGAGTTAAAAGGCTGATAGGCCGATATTTGAAAGGAACGGACGGTTCAATTGAGTTCTTAAAGACTGGAACTACAGAAAAGGATTTCTAACAAGTCAGACAGCAAGAAGCATCCAGACGTTTATTGTAGAGTTTAGAGAGAACAGGAGCCAGTTCAGGAGCGTATTTCTTAAGGCCCACTTCGAAGATGCCATCAGGTACACATGCTTTGTGAGGATCCAGTGTAGATATGATACTAGAAGCCACGGGGGAGGTTATATAGGAAAGTCCAGCAAAGATACTTCAAATAAGTCAAGAGGTGAGTGTGAAGAAAATTTACGAGCCAAACATTCTGCATTATCAGTACAAGATGTTAACACGTCAAATTTAGTGAAACGAGGAGAAATTGAGGATTTAAACTTATTTAACACACTTGTAAAGAACCACCAGTATTTATGAGGGCCAAAGGCCTTAAAGACTATACGGTACCTCATTCTATCAAGAATCAAAGATTTAGCAACTTTGAGGTCACGTTTATAAATATTGCGCGCAGACACAAATAAACGTCTGACCCTATCGCAGCTGTCACACTGGTATAGCTGGAAAAAGTGATTCTTGTGGGCTATAGCGGCTGAGCAGTCCTGTGTGATAAGCCGTTTCGTGACTTTCTACGTGATGTCACTTTATTTGATATCTTTAACCTTTCTATTAAGAATTTTTCTATATAGACTTAATTTAAGCTAAAGACGGCATCGAACATTTTGTATTTTCTCAAAAATAACAGGTGAACCCACAAGTTTCTCTTTGCTTCACATCTTCCAGTTGAACCGCTATAGCCCATAGGAAACACATTTTTCGGTTGTACCAGCGTGGTAATTCCAAATACAAAAGAGGTTTCATTGTGTCTGCTCGTAGAAATTGTAAACGTGGCTTCAAAGTGGCTGAAACGTGGAGTCAAAGTGGCTGAAATATGGATTCAAAGGTTGCTGCTAGAATGAGGCACAGTATAGCACTAACAAACCTGGCAGTTTCGTAATAGTGTTTTAAATAAGTGTAAGTCTGCTGTCTCTATCTTCACTCAGTTTGAGTTGTTAGAATCTGCTGCTGAAAAAGCATATTGTTTGGCTCGTAAATTCTTTTCAAATTATACTATTGACTCATCTGGATTATCTTTGCCTGATTCTCCACTGAGTAACCATTGAGTGATATGCATATAACAGCGTCCATGGCCTGACTCTCCCCTGAGTCACCATTGAGGGATATGCATATAACAGTGTCCATGGCCTGACTCACACCTGAGACACCATTGAGGGATATGCATATAACAGCGTCCATGGCTTCATTTGCCCTGAGTCACCAATGAAGGATATGCATATAACAGCGTATATGGGCTGACTACCCCTGACTCACCATTGAGTGATATGAATATCACAGCGTCCATGGCCGGAATCTCTCCAGAGTCACCATTGAGGGATATGCACATAACAGTGTCCATGGCCTGAATTTCCCCTGAGTCAGCATTGAGGGATATGTCTATAACAGCGTCAATGGCTTGATTTTGCACTGAGTCACCATTGAGGGATATGCATACAACAGCGTCCATGGCCTGACTCTCCCCTGAGCCACCATTGAGGGATATGCATATAACAGCGTCCATGACCTGAATCACCCTTGAGACACCATTGAGGGATATGCATATAACAGCGTATATGGGCTGACTACCCCTGACTCACCATTGAGTGATATGAATATCACAGCGTCCATGGCCGGAATCTCCACTGAGACACTATTCAGGAATATGTATATAACAATATCCATGACCTGAATCTCCACTGAGTAACCATTGAGTGATATGCATATAACAGCGTCCATAACCTGTATCTTCCCTGAGTCACCACTGATGGATATTTATATAACAACATCCATGACCTGACTCTCCCTTGAGTCACCATTGAGTGATATGCATATAACAGCGTCGATGGCCTGAGTCTCCCCGGAGGCACCATTGAGGGATATGCATGTAAAAGCGTCCATGAGCTGACTCTGCCCTGAATCACCATTGAGGGAAACGCATATAACAGCGTCAATGGGCTGATTCTCCCCTGAGTCACCATTGAGTGATATGCATAGAACAGCGTTCATTGCCTGACTCTCCCGTGAATCACCATTGAGGGATATCACGTAACAGCCTCCATGGCGGGACTCTCCCCTAAGTAACTATTGACGGATATGCATATAACTGCGCCCATGGCCTGACTCTCCCATGATACACCATTGTGGGATATGCATATAGCAACATCCATGATCTGACACTCCCCTGAGTCACCATTGAGGGATATGCATATAACAGCGACACAGCCTGATTCTCCCCAGAGTCAACATTGAGGGATATACATATAACAGTGGCCATGGCATCACTCACCCCTGAGACATCATTGAGGGATATGCATATAACAGCGTCCATGGCTTGACTCACCACTGAATCTCCATTGAGAAATATGCATATAACAGCGTCCATGGCCTGATTCACCCCTGAGTCACTATTTGTTGAAGCTTAAATAAGCATGGAATAATACAACACAAAATGTACGTTAACAAAATGTATTGAAACAAAGAATAGGTACACAATATTTACAGTTAGTTTGGTATATTCTTGGGAAGACTGTTCCTGCATAATGGGTTGACTAAATCGCAGTCTGGCAGAGTCTCTGGATTCAATTTCTTAATCTCTACTATCTTCCCCGTCTTCCGGTACCAACCCATATTTATATGGTCGGTAGTTCGCTTATGTAAATTAGGTGTATCATACACAACACTATTGAAGGATATGCATATAACAGCGTCCATGAACTGAATCCCCCTTGAGACACCATTGAGGAATATGCATATATTAGCGTCCATGGCCTGATTCTACCCAGGCACCATTGAGAAATATGCATATAACAGTGTTCATCGCCTGAATTTCCCTGGATCACCATTGAGGGATATGCATATAACAGCGTCCACAGCCTGACTCTCCCAAGAGACACAATTGTGTGATATGAATATCACAGCGTCCCTGGCCTGACTCTCCACTGAGACACAATTGAAGGATATGCATATAACAACACCCAAGACCAGACATTCCACTGAATAACCATTGAGTGATATGCATATAACAGCGTCAATGACCTGAATCTCTCCTGAGTCACCATTGGGGGATAGGCATATAACAACATCCATGACCTGACTCTCCCCCGAGTCACCATTGAGTGATAAGCATATAACAGCGTCCATGAGCTGACTCACCCCTATATCACCATTGAGGGATATGCATATAACAACATACATGACCTGAATCTCCCCTGGGTCACTATTGACTGTTATGCATATAACAGCGTCATTGGCCTGACACTCCCCTGAGACACTATTGAGGGATATGCATATATGCATATAACAGCGTCCACGGCCTGACACTACTCTGAGTCACCATTGAGGGATATGCATATAACAGAGTCCATAGCCTGACTCGCCCATGAGACACCATTGTAGGATATGCATATGACAAGATCCATAACCTGACTCTCCCCTGAGTCACCATTGAGGGATATGCATATAACAGCGTGAATGGCTTGACTTTGCCCTGAGTCACCATTGAGGGATATGAATATAACAGCGTCCATGCGCTGACTCTCCCCCGAATCACCATTGAGGGATATGCATATAACAGCGACACAACCTGATAATCCCCAGAGTCAACATTGAGGGATATGCATATACCAGCGTCCATGGCCTGACTCATACCTGTCACCATTGAGGGATATGCATATAACAGTGTCCATGGCATGACTCACCTCTGAGACGCCATTGAGGGAAATGCATATAACAGCGTCCATGGCCTGTTTCTCCACAGAGTCACCATTGAGGGAAATGCATATAACAGTGTCCATGGCCTGAATTTCCCCTGAGTCACCATTGAGTGATATGCATATAACTGCGCCCATGGCCTGACTCTCCCATGATACACCATTGTGGGATATGCATATAGCAACATCCATGATCTGACACTCCCCTGAGTCACCATTGAGGGATATGCATATAACAGCGACACAGCCTGATTCTCCCCAGAGTCAACATTGAGGGATATACATATAACAGTGGCCATGGCATCACTCACCCCTGAGACATCATTAAGGGATATGCATATAACAGCGCCCATGGCCTGACTCACTCCTGAGTCTCCATTGAGAAATATACATATTACAGCGTCCATGGCCTTATTTTCTCCTGAGTCACCATTGAGTGATATGCATATAACAGAGTCCATGACCTCAATCTCCCCTGAGACACCATTGATGGATATGCATATAAATGCGTACATGGTCTGACTAACTCCAGAGGCACCATTGAGGGAAATGCATATAGCAACATCTATGACCTGAATCTCCTGTGAGACACTTTTGAGGGATATGCATATAACAGCGTCCATGGGTTGACACTCCCCTGGATCACCATTGAGGGATAAGCATATAACAACATTCATGTCCTGAATCTCCCCTGAGTCACGATTGGGTGATATGCATATAACAGCGTTCATTACCTGAATATCCCTTAAGAAACCATTGTGGGATATGCATATAACAGCCTCCATGTCATGACACTCCTCTTAATTGCCATTGATGGATATGCATATAACAGCGTCCATGTCCTGAATTTCCCCTGAACCACCATTGAGTGATATGCATATTTCAGCGTCCATGGCCTGACTCTCCCATGTCACCATTGAAGTATATGCATACAACAGCGTCCTTGGCTTGACTCTCCCCTGAATCACCATTGAGAGATATGCATATAACAGCGTCCATGGCCTGACTCTCACCTTATCACCATTGAGTGATATGCATATAACAGCATCCATGGCCTGACTCTCCCCTGAATCACCATTGAGGGATATGCATATAACAGCATCCATGGCATGACTCTCCCCTGAATTACCATTGAGGGATATGCATATAACAGCCTCCATGGCCTGACTCTCCCCTGAATCACCATTGAGGGATATGCATATAACAAGCTCCATGGCCTGATTCTCCCCTGAATCACCATTGAGGGATATGAATATAACAGCCTCCATGGCCTGACTCTCCCCAGAGTCACCATTGAGGGATATGCATATAACAGCGTGCATGGCCTGTCTCACCCCTGAGTCACCACTGAGGGATATGTATATAACAGCGTCCATTGCCTGTCTCTCCCCTTATCACCATTGAGCGATATGCATATAATAGCGTCCATGGTCCGACTCTCCCAGAGTCACCACTGAGGGATATGCAAATAACAACATCCATGACCTGAATCTACCCTGAGTCAACATTGAGGGATATGCTTATAACAGCGTCCATGACCTGACTCTCCCCAGAATCACCATTGAGGGATATGCATATAACAACGTCCATTTTTTCTGATATCATTTTTAAATTGGTTCTCCACAAACTCCCTCAGTAGTTCTTAAGAAATACGCTACTGAAATAGCTCTAGTTCATTCTAAACGCTAAATCTTGTTTTCCTATTTCTAGGTAATCCTCTTCTGCAGATCCAGTCTTTAAGAAAGCTGACCAATCATCTGATCCTTTCAAATATCCGTCTCTTAACTTTCTACTTATTTTTGGTAAAATACTAGTGATGTAATGAATATGCATACACCTGTGTCCCTCCTCACAGTAATAGGATTGGCTGGTGTCAGCCATAAATACAGACTGATGTGGAGTTACATGCGTACGCCTATGGACTACGCCTATTTTCGTCTATTAGTAGGACGAGTACCAGTCCATTACGGTTACCTGCTAGATTTTCCTACTCGGTTAAAGTAGTCAACAACTACTTTGCTACTTCGAACATATATATCCCTTTACGTGACATATCAACTAGAAGGCTCATATCAATCTGAACTTATTCAGCATCATAACATACAATGTCTTCTTTCAGGTAAGCAATATGGCTTTCTCAGGAGAGAGAATCATTGTGACATCTCAGACAAACGTTTTCCGCTCATATTATATGGAAAGATTAATTTGTAGAAATTGTTAGCTCTGCTACTATGAAATTTGGTTCACTATGTTATACTAGACAATATTTATCTCCAGATTCTATTCTTCCATATTTATAAGTTTATGATTCGTCCATGAATCGGATATTAATGGCATATATTGTTTATTCCTTCTGCAATATATGTTTAGATTCTGATTTAAAAAAAAAACAAAAGAGAATCTCAATTTTATTGTTGCTGACCTGGCATCTTGGCTACAGTCCCTTTCTCACCGTCGCAGCCTAACTTCCCAGTGCCTTTTCTAGAAATATTTTCATGGTAATTGTTTGATTAACTCTTCTCTACTGTACCTAGACTTTATGAATTTAAGCTCAGTACTAGATTGGCAGGGCGGTCTCATCATTTTACAGTTGAAATGGCTACATGTAGCCGCAAGTTCTATGCTAACAGTTTCTTCTATCGCAATTCACGCTTGTAGCATACTCTTCGTCTTCTCGTTTTTCAGTCAATTTCGATCTTCAAAAATTTAAATGCAGTGTCAATCATTATCTATGTTTTCTTAGTTGCTGTTCTTTCATTGCTCTCTCTCCTTAATAGTATTTTATTTTCTCATACTAATCTCATATTCAGTAATCCCCTTGTTCCTTAGTAGCTTTATTGCCTTGCTTGGGGTGAAAAAAAAAAAGGTCATCCTTATTCGCAGTTCGTCGACTGGCACTTCAGAATCAAGCAAAGATAACACAAACAACATCACTTGTGGGATTCCAACAGAATCATTAATTAAAATGGATAGCACGTGTAACTCGGAGAGAAAATAATGACATAATCAAGATGTTGATGTTCCATCCAACCTCAAACAAAAGGCAAGGAAGGAAACATCAATATAGAAAGTGTAGAACAATCACTTTGTCAAGATAAACACTCACTTGTGGAACAAGCTGAGAAAAAGACTCCTCCACCTTGAGAAAGAGAGCAATTTATGATGCCATGGAGTATCTTATTTTGCTCAAGTGGGATAGTCCATTGTTTGGGCTGTGATTGGCTGCTGGTACATGAGTGGAGGTATTTCTGTATAAATACCAGCTTGATTCCAGTCAGTTTGCTTTATTTTTGTCTGCCAGCTGGACGCTAGCTGGGACCCTTACGCCGGTAAGTGTTGTTATTCTATTGTTATTCTACAGAAAGGAGTGATAACTGCGACGGGACTTGAAGCTTATTTTCTTGAAAAATATTTTAAGAGAAAGACTTTATAAATTTCAACCCGCAGCAAGACTAAATGCTCGCTCAGTGAATGCTGGGTGTTTCTTTATAAGGAAATGGCTAATTTTTCCATTAACATTACAAATTATCAAGCTCGCTTTAGATTGGCACAAAACCTTTACAGTCAGGCACTATGTTATGATCGATTTTTCTATACTGAATGTATAGCCAGCAACCAATGCACTAAGGCGCCTAGTTATCCATTAACTATCGCTAAGCCTGGTACATGGTCGACGACCTAAGTTGTCTACCAGTATCTTACTTCAGTTGTGTATTGGTCTGCAAGAGAGGGACACAAAGAGGGAGAAATAGAGAAAGCGAGATGAGAGGAGATGAGAAAAGAAGATGTTTGACAAAGGAGGCCAGACTGATACTCGCCTTCAAATCATGTCCACCTAATTTAGCAAATCGGTTCAAGTGCTGGTAGGAGGTCTCTCTAAGTCAACTCTAAGATATGAATAAAGAGCTGACGAGAAGTCGTCCATTTGCTGTCAAAATAAATTTCCATTCCTTCGATCAATGTCATTGGTTATTGACGCAGATTTATTTTGGCGAAAGATTCGCGGCCACAAGCCATTGACCTTTGAACTAGGGCCAACAATCAGAGTAAATTTCAGTTTGAGCTGGAATTTTTCTTATACTGATAAACGATAACTGGACTATATTGCTGCTGAATCCGGATCAAAACATATCACATTTCAAACTAGGTATATATATATATATATATATATATATATATATATATATACATATATATATATATATATATATATATATTATTTAATTCGTGAATATTCAGTAGATTAACTGTGTGTACGTATTCTTATTCTACGTTGCATATATATATATATCTATCTATCTATCTATATATCTATATATCTATATATATATATATATATTCGACGTATGGGGGACGAGCAGATCATTTCCTAGGAACCGACAGCTCGACACCAGCACATTAGATTTGATTATGGTGGTGAAAGTTTTGTGAAAAATCAACATTTTGAAGGACCGAATACAGAGACCTGGTGCACGATGTACCACAACCTCAAACAAAAGGCAAGGACCCAAACTCCTCAGGTTTTGAATTCAGAGTTGTCCTTCTCCTAGATCAGTTGTCATCCAAGGCTATAGAACCCAGTCTATCCTGTCATTTACCCATAGCAAGAAGAAGAAGAGGATTCATACATTTTCCAAGAGTATAGCACATAATACGAATGTAATGGATTCGACTGAAATTCGAACTCGACTCACCGATTCTCAATTACATGCCGCTATCCATTACTCCACCGTGCCTCTTCTATATACATGTTGCGATATATATATATATATATATATATATATATATATATATATATATATATATATATATATATATATATATATATATATATATATATATATATATATATATATATATATATATATATATATATATATATATATATATATATATATATATATATATATATATATATATATATATATATATATATATATATCTATATATATGAGATGATGTTGAATGTTGAATGTAAACAATTCTACTATCAACATCATTACTTGTTAAGACACCAGAGGTGTTGAAACAAAATGGGTATTTTTGTAGTAATTTTATAACATATTTATGTTATAATTTTTAAATATATAATTATATTTGCTCTACTCTGTATTGAGCACTCTTTTAAGAACAGTAGTTGTTGGTTATTGTAATTTATTCCGTATACACCACTCTTATACTTGCACACACACACGCACACACACGCGCACACACACACATACACACACACACACACACACATATATATATATATATATAAATATATATCGCTCCTTTAAAGAGATAAATAGATAAAACCAATTTCGAATAATTATTATTAAGTTCTACTCTCTATTATCTTTTTTTATATTTAATATAACTAGCAGTAGAGCCCTGCGTTGCCCGGGGATGTAACAGTAAGAGATAGATCAAGTATCGACCATCATAAAGACAGAAAAATAAAATTGACAAAGATTATTGTTTAAGGTTGACGGACACACGTGTCTTAATTAGATTTTTTTGTTTTTTTTTGTTTTTTCTTAGGAATTGGTCAGACCCAAACTCAAACAAAAACATTGTTTTCAATCGTTATGAGCCTATCGATTGAATAGAATTTTATTATAAATAATTGTCTTGTAAATGGAATTTTTAAAGCATTCTGAATGTAAAATTAAAGAAAAAAGTGTGCAAGACAATAAGAAACACTACCTGCCAAACAAAAAGTGAAGTTTTGTTGAAATCGGTTGAAAAATGTAGGAAATCCGATCCCATATATAAACGAAAACACACACACACCTGAGCTAGCACCCACCCTCTCTAAACTGTATAATTACTGCCTCAAGGAATCCTGTTTTCCTGACTGCTGGAAGTCCTCATCCATTGTTCCTGTGTTTAAGAACTCTGGAGACCCCTCTGACCCCTCTAATTACCGTCCTATTAGTCTCCTACCCCTCTTCGGCAAAGTCTTCGAAGCCCTAATCAATGCCGAAGTGGTTAATCACCTTACATCTCATAATCTGCTCTCAGACAAGCAATATGGTTTCCGCTACGCCCGATCCACAGCTGATGTACTTACGACCATCACTGAAACCGTCTACCAAGCCCTTCAAAATAACGGAGAGGCTCGTGCCGTGGCCCTCGACATCTCCAAAGCATTCGATAGGGTTTGGCACGCCGGTCTTCTTCGTAAGCTCCAGGGGTATGGTGTTACTGGTCAACTGTTTGATCTAATACAATCATTCCTGTCAAACCGTGAATTGAAGGTCGTTCTCAACGGATTCTCCTCCAGTTCCTATCCCACGAACGCAGGAGTTCCCCAAGGCTCCATCCTTGGCCCCTCTCTTTTCCTTATTTTCATCAATGACCTTCCCGACGCTATAGATTCTCAAGTTGGCATCTATGCAGACGACAACACAATTTACTCCTGCCTCCAAAACAAATCTAGTGTCGGCGACAAAACTAATCTGGCCGTGCGTCTCGAAATGGACCTCCAATCGGTTGTTAACTGGGGCAAGAATTGGCTGGTCAACTTTAACGCCACTAAGACTAAATTACTCTCCATTAACCACCATAGAGATCCTTCCATGCCCCCCATTATAATGTCTGATAGTCAACTTCCTGAGAGCAATTCCCTGCGTCTGCTCAGTCTCACGCTGACTGCTGACCTGAGATGGAACAAATACATTGAATCAATTGCTTCTTCCACCGGGAGGAAAGTTGGCTCTCTGCGCCGCGCCAGGAAATTCTTCTCCCCGGAATCGATACTTCAAATATACAAAACAATCATTCGCCCTTGCATGGAGTATTGCTGCCATATATGGGCTGGAGCACCTTCTGCTTACCTCGGAGTTCTTGACAAGATCCAGAGAAGGATATGTAATCTAATTGGCCCCGATCTAGCGTCTCGTCTGCAGTCACTCTCTCACAGACGCGCCGTCGCCTCTCTCTGTCTTTTCTACAAATACTTCAATAGAATCTATATATGTAAATCTATATACGGATTCTATTAATTATGTATTATTTAACTTCTTTTACGCAGAGACGTCTTTTTACATTTAAAATGTAAAAAGTGGTTGAATAAAATAGACACAACCAAAGTCACATGCGCACACACACACACACACACACACACACACACACACACACACACACACACACACACACACACACTTCCAATAAAGCAAAAACAAACAATAAAAACAAAAACTTTATTATAGATATTAAATGAGACATTTTTTCGTTGTTTCCATTTCAGAAAAGAACGGGAGATCACTTTAGGAATTTAAGACTTCCGGATGTCATTTAAGACTTCCGGAAGTCATTTAAGACTTCTCGAAGTCTTCACTAACTTTCAAAGAACGATAAAAAGAATCAAACCAATCGAAACTGATTGAGCTTTTTAGATCTGTGAGCATTTTGATTCATTTCTAAAATCATCAAAACCTTTTCCAAGCATTTTTCGCTGACAGCAGATGAACAGGGACAGATTATATTGTAACGTCTGTACGAATTTGAGAAGGAGATGGGTACCGAGAGATGCTCTGTGTAGGCGTCGAGGTGAATGTCTTTGCAGATGTCTGTAAATAGCTTCAGTCATAAATTTGAACAGAGCTAGGTATATAGCTAAGTAGATGCAAACAGCCTGAGACAGATACAGCGATAGAAACACTAATGAAAAGCTTTTCATATGTTACAGAAGCAACAAAACGTTTTATGATAAACTCCAAATCAATATGCAATTGTGATTTATAGATTCCTTTCCTTTATTTGTCTTTTATTTTGTTCACGTTAATGTTTAGAACAATTCTTTCTACGTTATTATCGATTCATTTTATATAATTTCTTTTCAACCTGTCCATTTATTTCGATCTTTTCTATTTTGTTGTATCTTGCGACCAATTGCGTCCTTCCTCAACACGTTTTTTTTCTCACAATTAAGACTTATTTTATCTTGGCACAAGCAATTGATTGTATATCCTTCCTTCCTTCCTTCCTTCCTTCCTTCCTTCCTTCCTTCCTCTCTCTGTTTTTATCTTTTTATCTTTCTCCTATCTTTTCTTCCTTCGTTCCTTCATTCGTTCCTTCCTTCCTTCATTTCTTTCTTTCTTTCTTTTCATCTTTTTATCTCCCTCCTATATCATTTTGTATCGCAACTTGTTGATTTTTCTTTCCTTCTTTCATTTCTTTCTTTCTTTCTTTCTTTCTTTCTGTTCTTTCTTTCTTTTATCCTTTTTATCTCCCTCATGTAGCATTATATCTCGAATACAGTTGTTTTTCCATCATTTATTCATGCCTTATTAGTTTATCTTTCAATTTCCTTCCTTCCTTCCTTCCTTCCTTCCTTCGTTCCTTCGTTCCTTCGTTCCTTCCTTTCTTCCTTCCTTCCTTCCTTCCTTCCTCTTCTTGTTTTTCCCTTTCTATCGCCCCCCCATCTCATTTTATCTTGCCTACCTATTTGTCACTTTTTTCCTCCCTTCTGCTTTTTCTATTCTCCCAAACGTCTTATATCTTGTCCCAAACCCGTTGATTCTTTCTTCCCTACAAATCTATGCAGATTTTAGTTTTTAATTATAGATATTTTTATAATCAGATTTAGTCTTTTCGATAGTAATCGGGTGTGTATAATTCGAGTGTGTATAATTCTTACTCAAGAGGAATTTAAGAAGCCATTTGCTTGTTTAATGTTTCAATCTGTGGTGCAAAAAGTAGAAAAGAAACATATTTCAATGTAATTAAATTAGTACAAATGGTAGAGTCATTGAGTGAAATAAAAAATAACGCATTTATTAACTATTTTTTGTTTAAGCTTATATTTTTCTATTTCTTAGTTGCTTAAGCCGCACTTGTGTTCGTAGATGCGGGCTTTTAGATCACGGACAAACGAACTCTCTCGTTTCGCATCGAAACGATGCTGGATATAACTTTGATTTCCCTAATGCCATCCTAATTAAAAAGGAACAACATTCTTTAAGGAGAAAATACATAGAAAACTTAATAATAACAACTATTAACACACGCTTAAAACAGTACTTTGAATTCATTCTTATAGAATCTAACTGATATCTATCTAACACAAATAATACTTTCTTAAAGAGGTCAGCCATAAATAAGAACCCCTCTCTCTCTCTTTCTCTCTCTATCTGTATATATATATATATATATATATATATATATATATATATACAGGTAATATTTTATTTAACTGAAGTCGATAAAACATGGCTTCAAATCTTCAGACCTGTAAACCAAATGAAAAAGGAAAAAATTACTCTAGGTTTAAAAATTAAGAAATTTGATTTCATACAAAGAGTAGGAGAAAGAAAGATATTAAGTTATCATCGTGTAGAAAGGGGGAACGGTTTCAGCAATAGATTTGTTTTATTTATTCTTGAAACCCGTTCGTCTGATGAAGCGTAACCGAAATATCGGTTTCGCGAAATAAAATATTACCATGGGTTTCTAAAGTCTCCGCTTTCTTAATTAATTATCATTTGCTCTGTTCTTACACTGAGCTCTCTCTGGATCCATATTATCGTCGGATTTATCCATACGGATTACGAAATAAATTTATCATATATATATATATATATATATATACAGGTAATATTTTATATATATATATATATATATATATATATATATATATAATGAAATAGACAGAGTCCGACAATTATCTTAAGACATTTTTATGTTTATACATTCTTTTTATAGATACAAATATTTAAGTAAATGCTCTGTTTATAATAATAAACAGTATTAAACAACATGTAACGGCCTGAATGTCCGAGAAATTTTCATAGAAAATATTCGTCCTCCGACAGGATTCGAACCTGTATCCATTAAGGCACGTCGGGCTAAATGATGGTTCCGTATAGGAAACAGGTTTGTTGTTTAATACTGTTTATTATTATAAACAGAGCATTTACTTAAATATTTGTATCTATAAAAACGAATGTATATACATAAAAATGTCTTTATATATATATATATATATATATATATATATATATATATATATATATATGGCTCCAGTAGCTGACGTTAAATACTGCTTTTGTATCGATGCAGAAAGAATCAATATCAGGATAGCAATCACGCAAGGAAATTTGTCTTCAATGACAAATCTACTTCCTCCTTTTTGCTAATAAAATTTTTCCTCTTATTTTGAACATAACATTGACATTTTTTTTGAAATGTCAAAGTCCAAAGACACAAAAAATGTCGGAACAAGGGAAAGAAGAAGAAAGAAAACGTAATGATAAGAACTGCGCAATGGCGGAATCTTTGCTTATTTTCTATTTTTTGTTTCCCCCTCACTGACCAAAAAAAAAAAAAAAACTTTGGAACACTTCATTCGCTTGTTTTGGTTTCTTAATTTTTTTTATCTATTCTTTTTCGCTTGGTTTGTTTTGAAGGCATTACATATGGCTTGTTTTCACACCGTTGTCTGTTCTTGTCGAAAAATGGGCTTAAATATCACTTTCCATAATTCTATCTTTTTTTTCTTCTGAATATTGCCATCGTTCAACAGAGGCAGACCAAACTCGCAGATAATATGGAAAATGCTATTATTCTTAACTATTTTACTTTATTTTTCCTTCAACATTTTTATGTCTAAATTAACAAACAAATCTTTTCTTTACGCATCAATGAAGACCTTTCATCAGATTTACAATTCAAATTGGTCTGCCTGCAGACAAATGACATGCAGGAAGAAAAACAGTTAACTGATTTTTATAAATTCCTTCCAAAATGAAGGACATTCTTCTTTAAAATCTTCACATTTTCAACATTTGGCTCAACATATTTATATTAGAAGACATTATCCAAGACGATGTATTGATTTTCCAAGTGTAGCTTAGATGTGGCACACGGCCGAAAGTATGGGGTGATCCTTTACATCACCCACATCGGAATTTGATTTGAATTTTCCTTATGTTTTCCTCATGTTTCCAAATGGTTAATCATCGGAAAACATAAGGAAAATTAATTCCTTTTAATAAAATGTGGAAATAACCACTATTTGCCTGATGAAAGTCACGAGACTGGAAACACGTGTAGCAAATATATGGAAAATAAAGTATAATATATACTAACCAACAAATCCACATTATAGCCCAAAACTTTTGCGGCGGCTTCTCTCTTCTTTTTAATACATATATATATATATATGGCTTCTGAAATATCAATTTCAGTTGAGCTCTCTGTGGGTTGGTAAACAGTGACTATTATAGCTATATAGCGAGACTCTTCGCAGATGCGAATTGAGTCACTGTCGGTCACTGGGCGTGTTTCTAAAAATAAATACGCTAAAAAATCCACCGACGGCTTAATGGTTAGAATCTCCGACTGACACCAATTCAGTCGGGTTTCGATCCTAGTTTCGGATGTCTAGCCACACTGATGAGCTGCGATGACGTTATATATATATATATATATATATGCATGTGTGTGTGTGTCTGTATACACAGGGTGTATATATATATATATATGAGGCGAAGTGGAAAAGCTTATAAACGACGCGTTTTGTCGATGTGTGTTAGGTTCGACGTTTCTGAAATTTTTGTTCAGCAATTTTTTTCCACACATGATCTTATCTTTATGACAAACTAAAAAAAAATACTTTTTCAATGTTTTCTTCAATTAATCAATTAAAAGCTTAAAATTTTCACTTGCTTCTTGAAAAACTTCATTTTCTAATTTAATGTCAATGTTTCGCAAATATATTTTGATTAAAGTAACAGTATTTTATATTTATTTTAACCCTTTTGTATCTGGTCATACGATTTTGACCAGGAGTGTATATCTGAAAAGCATTCGATAGGGTTTGGCATGCTGGTCTTCTACGCAAGCTCAAGGGCGATGGTGTCACGAGACGAATAGTAAGTTCACTTATTCCCGCCAGAATCCTTGTTGCACATTTATAAATTACCATTTGTCCGTGCATTGAATACTATTACCATATCAGATCAAGGGCTCTTGCTGTATATCTGGAGATCCAAAGGATCTGTCATATAATCGACCCTGATCAGGCTTCTGGATTTCAGTCACTGCTAAACCTTGTGAAACCCGTCACTCTTCACGTCAGACCGCAGGTGATATTCTCAAACATGAAGGCACTCCTTGCTCATGGATACATGGACATTAAGTTAATGGGGTCCTTAATATTGTCCTCAAGGACACATGGCACAGTGGATAAAGGCGTTGATTAGATCCAGTGACAGGACCCAAAGAGTGTGAGTTCAATACCCGATTAAGGCAGTGGATAACTTTCAGAAATTAACAGGAGATAACTGATAACTGACAGCCATTAAACATGGCACGTGGAACTAGAACAGTCTACCCCAGTGAGCGAAATAAAGGGTTCAGTTCGACATTCCAACCACCTGAAGAAGGCCAGAGCGTACAACAACCGAAACGTTGTAATAAATAAGGCGACAAAGATGAGGACAACAGTCCGAATAATGTAAATAATGTACATAATACCTCATCTCAGAAATATAGACTGATACTAAATCTAAATTTAAAGTTAAAAGTTTTCTTATTTCAATATTTGTTGATTGAAATTAGTATTTTTGAATATATTTGAGTGTATTTGGTTAAAAAGTAGCACCTAATTATTTAAATTCGTATTTAACAGTAAAATAAAAGCTAGTTCATCTCTTTAAGATAATGACCATTAAAAACGAAATTGAAATATCTTTCATATCGTAAAAGCATACGATGTTTTTTGTAGTAAAATGTACTTTTTCTCAAAATACTTATCATCTTTCAGTAATATTTGAAGTAAAATAAAATATATACAGATTTAAAAAATATATACAGATTTTTAAAAAATCTGTAAAAAATAACGAAGAATTCTAAATTAATCCAGCAAATAAATATAAATATATGTAGCATATTAAGATAAAGAGTGTGACATACATGTAAGTACGCCACTACATTTTCGGCTAAATTTTCATTCGATTAAATGCCCGTTGGCCAAATGTCCGTCGGCCAAATGTTCGAGTACCGTGGAGAATTAGTGAGATGATGACTGAATCTTTTACCGATGAGGCCACCGGGCTAGATTTAGTTAGTCATTTATAAGGCGAGATAACAGCATCAAAGGTTGGCCCCCGCAATTCTGCACAACATGACGTCCTACCAACTACTTTTATTCTCTTTTGGAAACGCAAGTGTTTATATTCCATTTACTCTGCTTGCTTGAAACAAAATTCCCATTCTGATATTCCGGCAGGAGGGGGATAGGTTCACGGCTTTTTTTTGTTTTTGTTTTTTTGTTGAAAGATGGCGGTGTATTTAGAACTTACTTTGCAGTGACCAAAATCAAAAGTGGGATAAGAAAAAAACTTTAAATTCTTAAGAAAAAAAAAAAAGAAGATACACTGGTTCATTTGTAAGCTGTTTTCCCTACGTCAATTTTACATACAAATGGTTAATGTTATACCACGCCCATTATACCCCCTGTCACGATAACTGTTCTTCAATGTGTAGAGTTAAATTTAGAGACACCCGCAGTTTTTACTGTTGACGATAACCGGGCTTTTTCGGTGAACACGTCTTACGTAAACAGTCGGTTTTTTTTTTTGGTTTTTTTAAGTGGGCCCTCCTCTATTTATTTTTGTGATTTTCACACACGTTTCCTTCAAACACAGTGACATTAAAGGCTTTCCGTCTGAATGATATCTCAGCAGATTTTTGTCTTTTTCTTTTTTGTTAAAAGAAGCAAGAAAAAATGAATTGGAAAACTAAAGGGCCAGTTCTAGATTTTGCAGATTAAAATTCACAACGACCCGTCATTAGCTAAACTAAATCACTTCATCCTCAGAGACGTTTCGGCTTTAAAACCTACTGTAAATCAGAGTAAATTATCATCTTCAGTATGGTTATTCGTTCCCGAGCATGACCATTTTCGTCAGGCACATTTGTTTTTTTCGGCAAAACCAACAGAACCAAGCTTTTTATTGATGCCATGCTGAGCGGACATTTGTTACAGTTCAAGTATATATCTAGCCAGGACCACAAACAATTTTAAATACAGAGTTATCTCTTACCTATACTGGTGGCCATCCACGGCTAGAAAGTCTCGTCTGTCTTACTGTTTAATCTATAACTAGGAGAAACGAACATGATACCTACCTTTCCCCAAGGGTATTTGTGAAAAAGTGAACTTTATGATCTCCACTGGGATTCGAACTCAGTCGCCAATTTCTCGTTCGGATTCTCTAACCATTACACCATTTGTACACCTGTTAAATAGTCTACACTGACAAACTCCAACCCTTAATCATTCTGTGTCAAGTGGTTTAGGATTTAAGCAACATGAAGGATATATATTGATTTGGTTTGTTTTACGACATATCAACCTCAATGGGTCATTTAATGCCGACAAAAATTTTATTTCTGGTAATATTTTCTTTTGTCAAAGATCTATTTCTGGTAATATATTTCTTTCAAAAATGTATATCTGGTAACATTTTTTTCAAAAATGTATTGCTAGAAATATTTATTTTTTAAAAACATTCTTGGTAATATTTTTCAAAAATCTTTTTCTTGTGATTTTTTTTTCTTCAAAAATTTATTGCTGGTAATAATTTTTCTACAAAGCATTTCTGGTATTAAAACCTATTTTTACACTTTCATAGTGCTTTTACCACAGTTTAGGGGTTAAGTATTTGCACACAGCTGGGACGGCAACAGGTGCCACCACTCCGGGTAAGGGCGGACCTGGGAACATCAGCAATCAAGTGGCGGCTCCACGCTCCTCAAAACCTACCGATCATAGGCACCGCTGCTGGACGCAGTTTATCGTCTTACCCAGGACGCGGATGTAGTTTATCGTCATACCCAGGACCTGAAGGATATATATTGAATATTCTGATTCACAGGAAACAAGAAGTTTAACGCAGAAAGAAAAAGAAAACGATCGCGCGCGCACACACAAAGAAAGCGGAACACACCGAACGGAAGTTTATTTCAACTAGAATTACATCTGATACAGGGAACACAATAAACACCGTTAAATAGGGCTACTCCTTTATGCGCCGTGTTCCTCCAGGAAGTAGGCGATCATAGCCCTCCACATCTTCCTCTCGCTTGTATCTCTTAAGAAATGTTATCGTTTCGTTATTTTCCCCCAAACCCTGTTCTACCAACCATTTACTCAAGACCACCAAGTATGTTACACGCTTTTTGTCTTTGTCTCTCATTCCCCTGATCTGCCCAGTGAGTAGCAGATTTTCCAAGCCTTCCTTTCTCATTACACGCCCCTAAAATTTCAACTACCTTTTCCTGATGTTAAGTATAGGTTTCCTTTTTTTCCAGTTTCTCTAAAGCTTCGTCGTTACTCACATTTTTCGCTCATGGTATTCTCAGTTTGAATTGGTCATTTGATTTCTTTTTCTTTCTTTGTCTCTTCCCAGAAGTAACTGCTCCATCTAATTTTCCTTTTGAAATTTTTCATTTCTAAATGATGTTCTCCCTGGTATCATCGCATGGCCAAAAAGTTCTGTGGTCCGCAGATCGACTCTCCAAATAAATTATCTGAATATACATTCTTTGACTTAACTGGTAGTCAAACCCAGGACTGTTTTTTGAAAAGTTCTTTCAGAGTTTAGGTCTCTGCCAGTTTTAATTCTTTGCTGAATTTCTAATGGAGATGTCGACTTTAACTAAGTTAAAACTTAGTAACATTTTTCCTAATAGTAATAGATAGGTTTTCCTATCGCCTGGTCCATAGTCCTCCACCTTTTCTTGAATAGGATTAGAGGCCCTTCCCTTTTTGGGTCTCTGCCAGTTTTGATTCTTTGCTTAAATTCTAATGGACATCTCAATTTTAAATAAATTAAATGTTAATAACATTTTTTAATAGGAATAGATATGCTTTCCTATTATCAGGTACACACTCCCCCCCTTCTCTTGAACAGGAGTAGAGAGTCATTCCTTGTTTCTTGTTTAGGAAGGGGTTCCCGGCTCCTTTCCTTTTCTCAGGCCTTAATAATTGTGATGTCATGATTTTTTGTGATATGTGTAGAAGGTGGCAACATCTCTTCATAATGAGCGTACAGGATCGGTAGTTTTCTGGTTGTTGTTCCAGACGGGTAGTTAGGAGACTGAAATCTTGCATAGCGTCTTGAGAGGCTGCTCTGATCAACAGTCGCATAATATCGGGGTTCTTGCAGTGCCATGTCACGCATAGAAGGGTATCCCGGCAAGTACCTCCGGTGGGCAAGCCGTGATGCCACACTATGTTGCAAACTGCGCCAGTTCTCTTTCCGTATTACATTAAATGACTGACTGCTACTAACCTAACACTTTCCTTATCAAAATAACACACCATGACTATAAGCAACCAAAGATATAAAACTAAACCAGATCAACAAAACCACCTAAACACCACAACCAATCTATCTCCAATATTCGTTGTATTCATTCCAACTTCTGCAGTGTGGAATCATTCCCTTTCAAAAATTTCTGGATATCCTAGCTCTCTTCGGAACTAATCTTACCTCTTCGATCCCCTCCTCTGATTTCTTGATTCCTGGCTATCTTCCTCTTCTTAGAAAAGTCTCTAATGTGGAATCATTTCTCGGTGAAAAGTCTTCAAACGTCCTAGCTCTCTGCGAAACTAATCTTATCTCTTGAATCTCCTCCCCTGATTTTTCGATTTCTTGCTATCTTCTCTTTAGGAAAGAATCTAATGTCCATAGTCACGGCTTGAGTCCACCAACATATCCCACTGGCTAGGAAACTCTCTCTCTTGAATCTCCAGACCATTCGGACATGTGTCTCCGTCTCTCTCTACTTAACTCAATCAGCTATCTCTTCTTTTTCTACCGTTCCTCTTCCTCTCATGACTGTTGCGTGCTCGATAGTATTTCTAATAATATAGACAATAATATATACACCCGTTTGCAAATATATTTGTGTTTGGTGACTTTAACGCCTAACATACCAGGTGGCTAAAACATTCTATCACTGACCTCTCTGGAATCCAAACCCTTAACTTTTCAATGAACCTTTCACGGAAGTGGTTGACTTTACTGCGCGTTTCCCCATTAACCCTGACGGAAACGCTTCTCTTCTCGATCACTTTTTTTACCTCTATCCCAGACTCTTGTCATGCTACGCAGCTCTGCCCTCTTGGTAACTCTTATCATGCATCGATGCTTTCATTCCAGTAAAAGAAGTACAAAGTCAAACCGCGTTCGTCTCCTTGGTTTTCACCTGTTTGCTCAGCGGGAATCGCTTCTTCCGACTCGACCAGAGCGACGTCTGAGTGCAACAGATATCTCTTTGTCTCTGCTCGTAATGCGTGCAAACGTGTCCTCAATGAAGCAATGTTACTGTTTTCTAATAGAATGAAACAACGTATTGCATCTCACAATTTTGGTTCTAGAGATTATGTGCGGTCCTGCAAGAATGTGCCGAATAACAGCAAATCCTCAATCCTTCCTCTATTCGTACCAACTTCTGCAGTTTGGATTCGTTCCTCTTCGAAAAGTCTCCGGACAACCTAGCTCTCTGTGAAACTAACCGTAACTCGTAAATCCCCTCCTCTGATTTCTCGATCCCTGGATACCTTCCTCTATTTAGAAATAACTCTAAAGTTCATATGCATGTCCTGGGTGTTTATGTCCCGCTGGCTAGGAAACTCTCCTTTGAAATCTCAAGACTATTCTTACATGTGTCTCCATCTCTCTCTACTTAACTCAGTCAGCTATCTCTTCTTTCTCTACCATTACCCTTCTTCTCAAGGCTGTTGCGTGCTAGATAGTATTTCTAATAATAATATAGACAAGGCCATCTCCCTACACCCGTTTGCAAACATATTCGTGTTTGGTGATTTTAACGCACACAATACCAGGTGGCTTAAACACACTGTCACTGACCTCGCTGGATCCAAACCCTGAACTTCTAAATTACTCAATCTCTCACGTAAGTGGTGGACTTCCCTTGCCCTTCCCTAGAAACCACGATGAACACGCTACACTTCTAGATCTCTTTTTCCCTATCCCTGTCGTATTATGCAGCTCTGGATTCTTGTCAACTCTGATTAGTGCGGTAATAGGTAATCTGCAGTTGTATCTCTAAATATCTCCCTCCCGCTCTCTTACCAGCCAAGAAGCTCTCACCAATAAATTATCTTTTTTCTTACCAACGAGCAGATTGGGAACCGTTCACAAATTTCTTTTGTGACGTTCCTTGGAATTAAGTTTTTTAATCTTTCTCTTCAAAATGCGCATCTGAGGGTCGCCTCTTAGGCGAAAAGCGGCATCTATGCTTCCATTCTAGCAAGTTCATCTCCTTGGTTCACACTTAAATGCTCGGTTGCTATAGCCAACAAGAATCACTTCTTCCGACTGTACCAGGAAGACCCGCCCTGGGTATGACGATAAACTACATCCGCGTCCTGGGTAAGACGATAAACTGCGTCCAGCAGCAATGCCTCATATCAGGTGGTTTTGAGGGGCGTGGAACCACCTCTTAATTGATGATGTTCCCAGGTCCACTCTGACCCGGGGTGGTAGAACCTGTTAGGGCCCCAGCTATGGGCAAATAGTTAACTCCAAAACTGGGGTAAAAACACTCTAAAAGTGTAAAAAGAGGTTTTAATAACAGAAATACTTTTAAAAAATTATTACCAGCAATAAATTTTGGAAGAAAAAAAACAATTACCAGCAATACATTTTTGAAAAAAAAAAATATTACCAACACTGTTTTTAAAAAATAAATAATACTAGTAATACATTTTTGAAAAAAATGTTACCACCAATACATTTTTGAAGGAAAAATATTACCAGAAATAGATTTTTGACAAAACAAAATATTACCAGCAATAAAAATTTTGTCAGCATTAAATAACCCATTGAGGTGTTGATATGCCGCAAAACAAAACAAAAAAACAAACAAATGTACCAGAAAGACACACCCTATCGCCCTATTTGTCTCCTACTGCTTTTCAGCAAAGTATTCAAGACTTTAATCAATGCTGAAGTCGTTCAGCATCTTATTTCTCACGATTTACTCACTGACAAACAATATGGCTTCCGTTTTTGCCCGGTATGCAGCTGATTTGCTAACAACCATCATTGAATATGTATAGCAAGCTCTTGATAATAACGATCTTTTTTTCCCCTCGTGCCCCGACTACGTAAATTTAAGCGTGTTACTAGATTGACATCTAAACACAACCCTTTTACTGTTGAAATAGTTAATTGGAACCGCAAACTCCTACTCCAACTGCTTCTTTTCATGCTCTTCCCGACATAGGAATTCCCTTCCGTTTACTTTCTTCCATGAAAACTATTTAAATGTAACGTCAATCTTTTATCTTCTTGAATCCCGTTCATCTTTTGCCTAAATCCCCACTATACCCAATCTTTTCTCTCACTTTTAATCACTGCTTCGGTTACAGAGATTGAAAGTACTAGTGGTAATCTCGCCTTGCGTGGGGTGAAATGATTAAAAAAAACATTTCTACTGTTTCAAGTCTCTTATATATCTTTGAGGAGATTGTGCAACATTCACTGCCATATAGGAGTACAGATATCACATAACAGTTTGGTACTTTTTTTCTTTGTTTCTTATGAAGTTTTTCTGTTTCTTAATACTCTGCTTAGCTTTTGGAAGGCATATGTCGCCATCCCAATGCATCTTCGGATGTCAGTGTCACACTTTCCGTCCTCTGTAGAAACACTTACCAGATATCTAAATTTTTGTACTTGTTAGATTTAAATATCCTCGATTTATAATTTGCATTTTGCTGATAATATTGCATTCTGTCTTCTTGTAGCTTAAAGTTAGTCCTTTCTTCTCGCTTTCCTTCGCTACATTTTATCTGAGCTTTTGTAGATTCCTTTTCATCGATATGCATTTGCATCAGCGATGAACAAAAACCTGCATATAGCGCTCGTAAAAAGAGCTTGTTAGCTATATTGCTATTGCCACTTATGACACGTATTACCGAACGAATAGCTGTTTGATTAATTCATTTTTTACAGCTTATCAATCCTTTGCGAGTTATTTAATAACGGACACTAATTTTTGTATTGCAAGAATTTGGGGCGGGGGTGGCAGTGATAATAATGGTTTGTCTTACTAATTAACCCATAGACGGGGAAAAAGAGCCGGGTTCATACATTCCTATTGTGCGTAAGTGGATATAAAGAACCCAACAGGAATTGGAACTCGGCTCTCCAGTTAACAATTCTGGGGCATTATCAATTACACCACACGCACATGCAAGCTTAGAATACCTGGTGTTCCCAAGCGGTCACCCATCTAAGTACTGACCAGACTCGAAGTTACTTAACTTCGGTGATAGTAAGGTGTTTCAACGTGATGTGGTCGTATACCTCACCGATTAGCTGTGCTTACACTGTTTCGTCTCTGTAAACGTTAAACAAACGACCATTTGTTTCGGTACTTAGGAATTCAATGACGCTGCGAAACTTTATACACATTTTTATATCAAGCATGGTTTCGGCCGAAAAAAACCTGTAATTAGATAAAAAAAAAAAAGATAATGTGTGTTAGGGTCGAAAAGATTTGACCCCACCTTCCATGTCCGAAACGTAAAGAAACTCATTTCTAATGAATTAGGAAGCCGTTACATGTTCTTTATTAAATCTTTTCGGTTGCTCAGGTCGGTAGGTGTAATTCCCATATATATATATATATATATATATATATGAAAACACTTTACCCTTTCGCACTACCTAGGTTTCGATCGTGAGATCTAATCAGGTTGTTAGGTAAAAGCTAACGACCTGATGAGACTTGACGGTTGCACCAAACGACCTATGATACCTCACGGTTGAAACCGAGGTAAGGCTGAAGGTTAAAGTAGTTTCATTTTATAATATTAATCTGCTCTGCATGTTCAGTTTTCTGAACTGTGTATTGAGCAATTGTTTTATATATCCTTTTTGGCACGGTCATTTTCCGGCCTATTTTACATATATTTTTTTGTATATATATATATATATATATATATATATATATATATATATATATATAAAACAAATGTTTGGAGGTACAAAATTTATATATAGTTTTAAAAACAAGGAATGCATTGATTTTAATTTTAAAAAGTCTCTAGGGTTTTTCAGCCAACATCTCATCAGGAGACAATCGTTGATTAGCGAAAAGAATATTAACGATAATGAAGAGCAAAAAGAGGGGGGAAACACATTAAAATAACAAACAAGTATATATACTTGTAACGAGGGAAGGGAAATAATCGTGTAAATAAATTAGCGAGGGACAGTTAAAATAAAATTATATATATATATATATATATATATATATATATATAATTATTTATTTAAAAATATGATTCCAAAACGCTACATATGAAGTCTCATGTTTCAAAACAAGAGCCGAAAACTTCAATATAATTATTTAAATTAAATTGAGTTAAAATAAGCTCTGTTCCATCTTCAAGAGAAATTTTTTGGAATAACGTATATCTGAAATTTACGTGTTTTAAAAATTGAAATCAAAATTTCCATGGTAACAGCTAGGGCGAATTGTTTAAATTGGATAGGCGAGTGTTGGGTGTTAATAATAAGTATCAGTATAGAATTACTTTCATAGATGTCAAGTCAGGGAAAGGTAGCGGTGTCTAAATTTTAAACGGATGATGTATTAACCCTCGTCTAGTTTGCATGTCTATGGAGATTTATTTATTTTTTTATTTTATTTTTTTTATGAAATGGATTTGTGCATATAAAAAACTGTCGTAACGTTTGTTTTTTGACGACTTCATAAAGGGTTATCTTTTTTGTAGGGTATTTAAACTATTTATTTGGGCTATGGATTATGAAGGGTGTTATATTGTATGCATGTTTTTAGTTAATTATTCAAACCATGAATCTGATGATTGGGCTATAGATTAAACAAGTTATTATATTTTATGCTTTTTTTTTTTTTAGCTAATAATTCAAACCAAAAATCTGATGATGTCTACAAAAAACTGTTATCTCGTGTTTATTGTTTAATAGATTATTATTATTTAGATGCTTAACACCCTATATATATATATATATATATATATATATATATATATATATATATATATATATATATATAGATAAATTGGTAATCCGTATGTAATTTCCAATAGGATAAAGATGCGAGCAGAGGTCTATGTCAGAGACAGAGAAAATTATTAATTAATGAATGTCAATCACTTAAAATACCATAGGTCATTATCTTTATTTCATGAATGCTATAAAATAGCCTTCAACCTTTCAGGGATTTGCTTTGTAGGTCTGAAAGATTGAGGACTATTTTTATAACTTATATATATATATATATATATATATATATATATATATATATATATATATATATATATATTGCTATCAAATGACAATGGGAAAAAAAAAAATCTTACATTTTGCCGACGCGTTTCGTCTTCCGACTTTTTTCAACGCAAAAATGAAATCGAAATGTTTTTGTCGTTATAGTTACCTTAAAAATCCAAATTTAAAAAGATAGACGCTTCTGTCTAAGCCCTTTTTTCTGGTTAATGTAAATTACCTTTATAGTAAAGGATTATTATTATTATTTACTATAACAACAAAACATTTCGATTTCATTTTTGCCTTGAAAAAGTCGGAAGACAAAACGCGTCGGCAAAATGTAAGATTTTTTTTTTCCAATTGTCATTTGATACCAATCTGTCTTGTCCACCGAATTCATCTAGGAATTTAACTATATATATATATATATATATATATATATATATATATATATATATATATATATATAATAGAAAATTTAATGTTAAAAGTTGAATTAGACGATGAAAACAGTAGTATTAAATAAGTGCCCAATATTCATATAAAAAGATAGAAATGTAACATGTCGAGCTATTAGAAAATTAGAAGATTAGCCGATTCCGCCATCTTGGTTTCAACTTTTCGGGATCTTCAGGTGACTTCGCTCAACTGATTTCCTGACGACTTATTTTTTAAAATAAAAAAATATATGAACTTTATATGAACTATGAACTTTATATTATATATATATATATATATATGTGTGTGTGTGTGTGTCTGCGCTTCTCTCTCTGTGCGTGCGTGCGTGCGTGCGTGCGTGCTTGTGTGTGTGTGTGTGCGCGTGTGCGTGTTCAACCCTACCAGAAAGCCCTGCAGGTTTACTTTTGCGATTTTTGTCACAAGGATTTCTAAGTTCCTAGCGGGACACAAATGTCATATAATTGTACATGGGGACAGGCAATTTCCAACATAGATAACTAAACAAACTTTATGTTTGCCACGTATGCAAGAAAGGTTGTAAAAGATAGACTCACTTTAAGAATTACTTATGTGTCCATACCAGAACGTTAGCTTATGATAGAAATATTATAATTCTGAAAGAAAGAAAGAAAGAAAAAAAAACTGCAATGAAGTGACAATGATCGTGATGTATCTATCCAAGTCTCTGTTCCATTTTGAAAACAGCTTTGGATGTCCTTTTTCGGGATCGACATCATAGAGTTCTCCTTACACTTGTCGACAGTATGAATTCACTTCCATTTAACCAGTGATTTTAGCCTCTAGAAATATTAGAAGGGGGACAAATTTAATGAACAAGCCTGAGAAACGGATGTTTCCTTTTGCCACAAATGCGTTTACAAAACGAGAAGAATGGCAGACAGATTATGATGATGAAGACACCATTCAGCACTTGACCCCCTGTTGTGGCCCTTTTCCTACTGACTGCCTTTCTAAACTTTGATGTGGCTACGACTTTGCCGTGTTTTGCTCTTACTTAGAGACTCGGGCGATTTGTTAAGAGCCGCAGGCCTATGACTCATATTATGAATTTCTTGCTTCATTCGTATCGTTTTGAAAGAAGTCCATTGCAGGTTCAGCACGAAATTCGTTTTTTTTTTTTTCTTAACTTGACTGAAACCATAGAACTTAGTTCACTTCAAGTTTCATGCCAAGACCCTTTGTCGAAATTTCTGAAACAATAAACTTATGGAACACCTAATTCTCCGTGTAATTCTCACTTCGTATTGTTTGTATGCCTTAAAAATCTCATTTAAAAATATTTATCTTTTTATCGTCCTTCTCATCACCTACTCCAAAAATTCATTAATTTAGAAACAAACTCTTCAGGTAGGTTGCTCCCGATTTTCTTCTGTCCCTCTTGCCTCCTATATATCCTGTGAGTGTCAAATTCTCCAAGACTTCCTTCCTCATTCTGATTTGAAATATAAGCCTCCATTTTTCATAAAACGTCTTTCTTGATTATGCGCTCCGTCCATGAAATTCTCATCATCCTTCTGTAGAGCTACAATACTATTTTCTTGTTTTATCTTTATCTGTAAGGAAATTTCAATATTTCCTGCCATATAGGTGGGTCGATATTACATACTTGTTCAGCACAATTTTCTTTGTTTTTAACAAACTTGCCCTGTTTTTTAATACTTTGCTTAGCTTCAGAAAGGCATCTTTCGCTATACACATTCACTTTCAGATTTCGGCGTTACATTTCCGTTCTCTGTTAAAACACTTCCCAGATATTTAGATTAGTGCAGCTCATTATATTGATTGTCCGATGGAACTTGCATTCATTTAGAACTAACTTCTTAGGCAGAACTATACAATGGATCTACTTAGGTCTTCCGGTATTTTGCCACTGTCGTATATTTCATTTATTGTTCCTGTGATACTTTTGTACACTATTTACATTCTCCACTGCCTTAACCAAGTATTGAACTCACACTCTTTGGGTCCTGTCACTGTATCTAACCAACGCCTTTATCCACAGTGTCATGTGTCCACACACATGGCACAGTGGATAAAGGCGTTAGTTAAGCAGTTAAGTTAGTTAGCTAGCTGGTTATGGCAGTGGAGAACTTTCAGAGGGGAATTAACAGGAGATAACTGATATCCATTATACATGACACGTGGAACTAGAACAGTCTAACCCAGTGAGCGAAATAAAGGGTTCAATTCGACATTCCAACCACCTGAAGAAGGCAGGAGCGTACAACGGCCGAAACGTTGTGATAAATATGGCGACAGAGATGAGGGCAATAGTCCGAATAATGTAAATAGTGTACATAATACCTCATCTCAGAAATATAGACAGATACTGAAAGGCCGAAACGTTATAATAAATACGGCAACAAAGATAAGAACAATAGTCCCAATAATGTAAATAATGTACATAATGCCTCCTCTTAGAAATATAGACAGTGATTCTTTTGATGCCGAAATCTTCTTTTTCCAAGAAGATATATCAGAGGAGATTTGTGTCAGCTTCACAGGGGCCATGAAACTTTTAAAACTAAAATTCAGTTAATTAGATTCGACAAAAAGAAAAAATAACGATATCATTAATAAGTTTTTTTTTTTCTTTAGTGAATTACTATTAACTTTCAAATTAAAAAAAATTACTTCTTGACGCGCATTGTACTTCCAGTTAGGATAGGTCGCTCATAGGTTCTACTGGTACCATGTAACCCAGCAATACTTTCCGCATGATCGGTTCAACACCGACTAAACCGGTTCCCCCATTAGAGCATTTTTGTTAGGGGTAGTGGCTAAACACACACTAGGATAAAAAAACAAGAGCTTTCAAAGGACGGATCAACCTTCTTTTAGGGTCAACATCTATCTAGCACAATGGAGTAAACTGAAGACCACAGCTTTTCATCTAGTCATGACACAGCATCCTTGGACGGAATCTTCCCTAGCCTGAAGTCAACAGCGACAAACCAATGACCACATATTCTGGACCAAGGTGAGACTTCAAGGTGGAGAACATCGACTGTGATTTAGCCTGAAATGGGGTGATTTTCTCTCCGGGTTTCAATCTAGATATTTAGAGGGAGCTGATCAGGTGCTCAGATGCGAATGCACTCAATCATTGGACTGATGATGAGGATGACTTGATGACTGAAGTAAATTTAGAGGAGACAGTAGTTTGTTTCTTTATCCTAAAGTAAAAGATGAAATTTTGAGAGAATCTTTCCCTATTATTTACTATATTTACATCTGGATTATTGGTCTCATTTTTGAGGCTGTTATCACGTCTCGGCTGTACAACATCGACTCAGGTAAAATTAAAGTAATTCCGAAAGGAACCCTTTAATCACTTACATCATTTCCATTATTCGGCTTGTTATTCTCATCCATATTACCATATTCACGTTTCGGTCATTGTACGTTACGGACTTCTTCAGGTGATTGGAATTTCAAACCGAACTATTTATTTCATCCACCGGGTTAGATCATTTTAGTTCCACGTGTCATGCCTCTTCCGGATGTCTCAGTTATTTCCCTTTAACTCAACTCTCCAATATTTTTAACAATCACCTCAAGAAGGCTGGAGCGTACAACGGTCGAATCTTTGTGAATATGGCAATGAAGATGAGGGTAACAGTCCGAATAATGTAAATAATGTAAGTAATCCTCATAGCTCATCTCAGATATAGACAGATACTGAAGAAAAGTCCCAATCCCTGAAGAAGGCCGAAATGTACAACGGCCGAAACGTTGTGAATATGACAATGAAGATGAAGATAACAGTCCGAATTATGTAAATAATGTAAGTAATCCTAATAGCTCATCTCAGATATAGGCAGATACTGAAGAAAAGTACCAATCCCTGAAGAAGGCCGGAGTGTACAATGGCCGAAACGTTGTGAATGTGGCAATGAAGATGTGTATAACGGTCTGAATAATGTAAATAATGCAAGTAATCATAATACATCATCTCAGAGATATATACAGATATTGAACACTTTAAATATCTACAGGTGTAGACCATTTTCGACTCACTGCTTAAGTCTGTTACCATTTCTTTTTAATCTGAGAAGCTCTTTTCAAACCAAGCAAAGCAAATTTTACTTGAAATTGGTTTTCCAGATTTAAAATGAGAATACACGTTTGATGTCTATACGGAGGTAGATTTTCTTTACTAAAACTTTCCATCTCTTGGCTGGTAGGCATTAATTTCAGCTTAAACAGCGATGTAACGATTAAATATAACAGTTTCAGTATAATACGTGCGTGTGTGGAGGGGGCGAGTTTCCGTCTGTTTTAAGGATTATAACGACTCCATTTTACTGACAAATGACGAAATAATGCTATCAAAGAAAACGCATTCCGGTTTCATTTAAAATACTTAGGAATATTTACAGCATCTGTAAATACGTACAGCGCAAAAACCCTTGAAGGATTTACCTTAAGTGGAAAAGCCCGATTGAATTTCAATTATAAAATTTACAACGCCTTTTTATTTTCAAAACCGTTATGATGACATAAGGGACGCTTTAGTCGACTTGATTTCAACTTTTGCTCGTAATATCTTCCATGGAACATACGAAGGGATAGGGGTCAAATATTTTATGTCCAAAGTTATTGCTGACCTGAGGGCGGAAAAAGAGGAGATAAAAAAAAAAAACAGATATTTCTTCCGATATGCGTCTTGACCGCAATTTGTTTTCAAAGAATCACATCCACTGACTTCTTTCGGCTCTTTAACTCATTCAATAATATCCTCATCTTTGTTGATATATCACAACTTTTTGGATGTTGTGCCCTTCCGGCTTTCTTCTTTGTTTTGAACCATTTCACCCCAAGCAAGGCAATAAAGCCACTAAGACGCAAGAGGTACTGAGTGTGAAAGAATATGAAAAAAAAGAAAAATAGTATTAAGACGAGAGAACACTAAAAGAACAGGAGAAGAAGACAGAAGATAACGTTTAACATTGGATTTTAGTTTGTTGTTTTTTTTACATCAAAGTTCACTGGAAACAAATAGTTGAGAAGTGTGTGGGAAGAAACTGTTACTATAGAACTTACGGTTACACCTAACTTAAATTTCAACAGTAAAATAATGAGACCTCACTGCCAAACTGGTACTGCGTTTAAATTCATAAAATCTAGGTACCATAGCGGAAAGTTTATCCGAACATTTACCATGAAAGTATTTATAGAAAAGTTACAGAGAAGCTACATTACGGTGGTGGGAAAAATGAATGAAGCCGAGATGCCAGATCAAGACCAATAACATCGCAGATTCTTTGTATTTTATCAAGAATCTCTAATTATATATCAGGTACACCTGACTAAGTGTGATAGCAATATTCATTGCATGGACGAATGGCCGACTTATAATTCTATCAATCACGTAAACTTTCTGGGGATTTCAATTGAACCGTTTATTTAATTTACGGAGTAGATTAATATCTTTCTGTTGTCGATTTCGAGGGATGTCCCGTCTTGTTCTTATTTAGTACTGTTCAGTTATTGCTCACACTCTCTCCAATGAATCAGAGTCTGTACCACTAATACTAATAGAAGTATTTGTACTCCCAATTACTGTGCCAACATATTTACGTACCAACTTTTTAATCCACTAGGCTATTGAGCCGTGGAACTATCCTGAACCTAGAATTTGGAGCCTTAAATCTAATAATCTGCCTTTTGGCGCTCTAACTGATGTCACGTTTGAACTCCTTTGCAGCCGCTCGTTGCATAAAAAGACCAAACACATAGTAGACATTTTATATGTGACCATCGTCTTTTCAATGCCAAAAACTTAATAACAGCATGATAAATTAATTTCAGATTCTGGTTTTCCTCTGTAATCATCAATCGATTTTTTAAGACGTAGGCGATCATGGCTCTCCACACTTACTTTCCTATCCTTTGTAGCTTTTGTTCCCGTATTATCTCTAATCGTTCTTATTTCGCCCCCTATTTACAGAAGCTCGTTAGGTAGCTTACTCATTGTTTCCCCCCACCCTCTCTCTCTTGACTTCAACATCTCCTGCGGGTGTCCAATTCTCCTGGCCTTCTTTCCTCATCAACTACCCCAGAAATTTCAACTGCCTCTTTCTGTTTATAAGTATAAATGACTTTTTCCCATTTTTCCTAAAATATTCTGGTTGGCCACATATTCCGTCCATGGAATTCTCAGCATCCTTATGTAGAGCCATATTCCTATTGGTTTAAGTCTCCTCTTAATTTTGGGAAATAATCTAGCATTCACTGTTGTAGAGGATATTACATAGTAAGTATATAAAAAAGACAAACTTTTGAATTACACTAAAATTGACCATATTTAGTTTTAAGACATTTGAGGAAAAACACGTATTTAATCTTTTGTTTCATTTAAACGTCTGAATATAACGTTAAAAGTTTAGTATATATTTGGATAGAAAATTGGTGATTGCCACTTCTTTACAGAAGACGACCATCTCTTCTTACTTTTAAAATGAAAATTTGTTTGATCAGTGTGTATAAAAGGATCTTAAAACGATAAAAAATAAAAAAGGATGAAATATGATAAAAAAAATCACTCGCATTTGCAAACAATTTATAAAAGCGCATCTTTAAATTTTAAGCGGTAAAACTCTTACAGTTGAAATAATCAAATCTAAGTATCATAAAGAAAATTTCGTGGAAGTATTTATAGAAAAGGCACAGGCAAGCCATATTATGGCGGTGGGTAAATGACTAGAGCTGAGATGTTTGGTCACCACCAATAACATTGCAGATCCTTCCTTGTATTTTATCAAGAACTTCGAAGTATATAAAAGTAGCACCAGACGAATCCTTCTCTTACGTCCTTTTTTTTTCTTTTTTTTTGGGGGGGGGCTAAGTGCGCATTTAATTTTTATCTAAATACAAGCGATAAAATACAACCGTGTATCCAATTTATTCATTTTCTAATTGTTCTATGGTGAATTGACAAGCTGGAAACATCCTCCACAAAAAACCCAAAAAGCGCTTCAAAGATGTCATTAAAAACAACCTTAAAAATGTTGGAATAAGTACAAACAATTGGGAGAAGGAGGCAGGTGATAGGTCTATAACTGACGGAAACTTGTTTATGAGTGTTGTAATAGTTTGGAAGAGAAAAGAGTTGAGCAGGTAAAAGTGAAACCAGTCACATGAGATAGAATCACCGCAATAATATATTCCATGTTTCTCAGACTGAAGGCCTTCTTTCCAGACCAACTGGTGGCCTGTGTCAATTTTGCAACAAAATCTGCAAATCATCAGCCGGTCTAAAGAGGCACCATAAAAGACTTCATGTAGACAAAATAACCTTCAAAACTTAGATTGAATGTATCCGGCGATAAATTACATCCATGTTGGGCTGTATTTTCATGTATTCACTTAACTAATTTTCTATCCACATATACACTAAACTTTTAACGTTATATTCAGATGTTTAAAGGAAACGAAAGATTTTCATTATTTTATGACCATGTATTCTTTTCCTGTTACGGAGACTTTCCCAACAATCTGAGGCTTTAAATTAAAAAAAAAAAATATATATATATAATTCTATGGGAGTACAACCAAGGAAGAAATTATCAAAGAGGTCATCGATAACATTTCAAACACAAAGTAATAAAAGTTAATATTAAGCACATGAAGAAGCAGGAACAGCAGCAGTATTTTTAAGGGTGAAACAAGCAAAAAGAACGCTTTTACTTAGGGAGCTGAAATTTTTGAGGAAAGAGAGCTTGGAGAATTTGACACTCGCATCACATATTGCAAACAGCGAATATATTTCAATTTTTTTTTCATTTTTTTTCTTTTTTGAACAAAAAAAAGAAGAAAAAAAATTGAAAAAAAATTGTAAATATCGTTTAAAACCAAAACCCTTGAAGACTGGAAAATCACCAAGAAACATCGATGTCTGGATAAAATTGATATTTCAAAAGTTAAGTAATCTTTTTACATACATACATACATACATATATATATATATATATATATATATATATATATATATAGGCATAGGCGACTGAAGATCATGTGATGGTAAAACTCGGGTTGCGAAAAGAACAATCCTTTCGTTAGATTTCACGTTGTTAAGTGTTTTTTACTCGGTCCACTCAATCTAGGCTTCGAGCACTTTACTGAGTGGGGAAGATTTTCCTTCAGGCTTTTGGTGTCATTCTTTTTTCGAGTATTGTCGTATCTGGATAAGAGTTTAATATTTTCACAAGTTGTCAGTTGGTAATATGAACAGTTATTCTTCTATTTTAATTAATATATATATATATATATATATATATATATATATATATATATATATATGTGTGTGTGTGCGTGTGTATGTGTGTGTGTATGCGTGTGTATGTGTGTGTGGTTTGACGGATAAATTGTCGTCTAAATTATGCAAAAGTGAAAATAACACTGACATCAATTTAACAGATATGTTTACCAAAATTATACAAAAATATCATAAAATACTAAAGACTTTATTCAATAAATCGCTATTAGCTTCAACTACGGTCCTCAGACAACTTCGGCATTACCTGCAACTCCTCGACAGTCTCCTTGTTTAAGATGGTGACTGCTGCCATAATCCTTGTCTTCAGTTCATCTTTGGTGTTACAAGAAGTTTTGTTGGTCTCTCACTCAACTGTGTTCTATACATAATAATCAAAAGGGGTTGCAGTCTGGCGAGTTAAGTGGCCAGATGTAAGGGGTGATGTAGTCGCAGAAATTGACAGCCATGACAGCGTTCTCCTGCTTGTTTGGAATGGTGCAGAGTCTTGTTACCAGACATAGAGTCTTCCAGGAGCCACACACTTAATTCAAGGCAGTACTACATCCACAAGGCACTTGATATAGGCCTCCCCGTCGAGTCTGAGGCCCTCAGCAACAAATTCGGGAGTTCTATTCTTATCAGAATGATCAGAGTGAGTTTTCCAAGCTGCCTTAACTTAGTAATTAGCATTAGACTCATCCAACTCTTTCCGAAATCCTCTGCACTGTCTTAAGATTGACACCCAAACACTGAAACGTTGCTATTGGATTTTTACGTCGCGAATTTCAAACAGTACAGCATGCCGTTTCAAAATTTCTGGCAGAGTGAATTGCGCCATGTTGCACTTTTTTCTCACAGACGGTGTCCAACTGACCATACTATACTGTGCCGCTGACAAACAACTTAAAAAATAACGCACATTGTATATAAAGAAATTTGGATTGAATTTCGTCATACCTGCACAAAAAGGAATTCTTCGTACGTGACAAAAAATAATATTATTCCAATGTTAATTTTATGAGCCTTCACTTCCATGCTGGCTCAAGGTATGTTGAAAGTGAGCGCTTGGAGTTTTTCCCACAGTAGATTGGCAATTCTTTCTGCGGTAGATTAGTTGCTAACCAAGCATATAGAACCCAGGTTGTCCTGCTATTCAACCCATAAATGGACAGTGAACGGATGGATTCGTATCTTTCCCAAGAGTATTTGCGCGTCAGTGAATGTAATGAACTCGACTGGAATTCGAACACGACTCTCCGTTTTCTCATCTTGAGTTGCTATCTGTTGCACCATAACGCGATTCCAAAAATTAATTATCAATTTTCAAAACTTCTCATGGGCCATACTGGGTGAATCTCGCGGGTCACATGCGGCCCACAGGTTGCATTTTGTGCAGGGCTGCTCTAAGGAGAATTCCGGTCGCGGTAGATGCGTCTATAGAGAAAGAAAGATTGATAAAGAGATAGGAAATAATACGGACAGAGACAAGAGGTGGGGGGGAATGTATTAGCAGGATAATAGTCATGTCGGGTGCACAAAGAAAAGCAAATAACCAAAAAATGGCATTATCAAAAGGCAGGATCATTCATGTCTCATGGTTATCGTAGCCTTTACAAACTTTATATTTACATATCGATGTGATGCTAAAAGGGCGCTTAACGACACCATGTTCAATGAGAAACTATAGCTGTTTCTTCAGCAATCACTTATTTGCAGTTTAATGTTTCAAGTTTCAATCAGTGACAAGGAGCTATGAATAAACTTTTATGAAGTCTGCTGAATTTAAATTAATCCATACTATAAAAGTTATCACCTCCTTATCAACGTTTGGTCTAGCAGAGTATCGTTGCTGTGGGTGGTCACTTTTAAATGTCCACTTGGATTGCCCTTAATTTGAACAGAGAGGCTTGATTTCGATTCGTTCGCCTAATGATGTCGTTCCAGGAAAGTTTTCGAAGATCAAACAAAATCAAGTGGAAAGCCGAGAGCGACAATTAAGTTGGACATTTTCAAAAGCAAATGCTCTGATTAAAAAGCTCAAACGGAACTACTTTGATCAGAGCTCGATTTATGTCACTATTCGTAAACAATCGGTCTTTTGTCATTCTTATAAATGTTATCAGTCTTTTCGCCAACCGTTTTCTCCGTTGCCGCCTCTGCTTTCACCAGATTCACTACTTACAATTCTATCCCGTACCTATTTGCTTTTATTTAGGTCCCCAACATGGCTATTCTCCTTTAAATACATCCACCCACCCTCTCGTTTCTCTCCCATCTCTTTATCAAGAATTTCTTTCACTACGGACGCATCTGCCTCGAGTGGAATTTTAACTCGGCTCGTTTCAAACATATTTCGTCCATGGTATTCTCAGCATCCTTCTGTAGAACCATACCTGATGGTAGGCGTACGGTCATATCACGTTCAAATGCTGGTTCTTTTAGGTGGAGGAATGTTTTAGAAGAAAGATTTTGTGGCGAATGAATAGCATGCTTGTGGCTGTGTTCATCGTTGATGTTATTGAGTGTTTGACCGTGTTTGTAAAATGAAACATCCATATCTCTCTCTCTCTACCTCTACCTCTCTCTCTCTCTCTCTCTCGCTCGGATATACAGAACATTGGAACAATTTGTACATCATTTAGGACCCAAAAGAGAAAATTATCAGAAAACAAGAAAAATTAACTCAAAACTTAACCGCAGTACTTTGTCAGTCGTTTTTTTAATGAAACTTGTATAAAAAAGAGATTGCTGCCAAAATACACACACACACACACACACATCTCTCTCTCTCTATATATATATATATATATATATATATATATAGTGTATATATGTATATATATATATATAGATATATCGTGTCTATATATATATATATATATATATATTGAACAATAAAAAAAAAATATTAAGAAATTAAAATCTTCAGACACACTAAGTTGTATATATAGTTGTATTCTTTCGTTTTTATTATTATTTCATTTAGATTTCTCGACTAGTTTCGGCCAACATGGCCATCATCAGGAGATGATTTTCTGCTTGCTGGTAGCAGTGAACTACATACGTATATATACACACACTATATAAACTCTCTCTCTATATATATATATATATATACACACACACTATATATATACTCTATATATATAGACGATATATATACACACACACACACACTATATATATATATATATATATATATATATATATATATATATATATATACTATATATACACACACTATATATATAGAATATATATACACACTATATGTACACTACATACATAATTGTATATATATATATATATATATATAGACACGATATATATATATATGTATATATATACATATATACACTATATATATATATATATATATATATATATATATATATATATATAGAGAGAGAGAGAGAGAGAGAGAGAGTATATATAGTGTGTGTATATATACGTATGTAGTTCACTGCTACCAGCAAGCAGAAAATCATCTCCTGATGATGGCCATGTTGGCCGAAACTAGTCGAGAAATCTAAATGAAATAATAATAAAAACGAAAGAATACAACTATATATACAACTTAGTGTGTCTGAAGATTTTAATTTCTTAATATTTTTTTATTGTTCAATATATATATATATATATATATATATATATATATATATAGAGAGAGAGAGAGAGAGAGAGAGAGGGAGATGTAACTCTGTGCATTTTTTTGTATTGTTCGTAAAATAAAAATAATGAATAAAAGATGGCGGTAAAAAGAAATAACTAGTTTTAGAAAGATCCATCATTTAGGTTATTTTTCATCATTATCTCATTAAAACACATTCTCGATGTCTCCGTTTCAGCTTAGCCTAGGCACGCATATTTTGTTGTCGTCATTTATTTTCATTACGGCTACTTAACACCATCAATACTCTATGTCACAATCCCATCGTTCACTCTTGCGAATTTTACGCATACAAGACGCGCTTTTCTTCCAGCTGTAACTAAATAAAAAAACAACTCATCTACAAAAACGGCTTTCATCAGCTTATCAAAAACATATAACTTAGTATTATTTTTATTTTTATTTTTATTTTACTCTTCAGAAAAACTTACCGTGGTACTGTGTTTAGCAAATACCTTTTCAGTCTCAATTGCACCATATTTATATCCTTGTACCAGAGTAATTTATCTTAATCTATATGAACGACACCCTCTGGATTACAGTTAAATAATCTGTTACAGCCGACAATTACTAATGTCATGCATTCAAATCTCGCGAGATACAAGCATGTGATATCCGCCAAGCTGGTATGAATTGTATTTTAATGCCAATACACTTATACTTAACAGTTGAAATTTCTAGGGTACACAGTGAGAAAAGAGGGTTTAGAAAAGTTGTCACTCGCAGGAAATTGAAGGCAATATAGACAGAGAAAAACAGTGCATGACCTAATGACCTTGTGTAAATAGTTGACAGAACAAAATTTAGAGAAGATAACAAAATCACAAAATTTATTAAGAGTTACAAAAAACAGGAAGAGGAAGATGAAGAAGAAAGAGAAGAAGAAGAAAACAGAAGACGGAGAAGAGGAAGAAGAGGAAGGAAATAGAAGAAGAAAAACAGAAGAAGAAGAAGAAAAAACAAAAGAAGAAGAAGAAGAAAAAGAAGAAGAAAAAGGAGGAGGAGAAGAAAAGAAGAAAAAGAAAAAACAGAAGTAGTAGTAGTAGTAGAAGAAGAAGAAGGGGAGTGGGAGAAGAAAAAGAAAAGAAGAAGAAAGAGAAAAACAGTAGTAGTAGTGGTTGTGGCAGTAGTAGTAGTAGTAGAAGAAGAAGAAGGGGAGGAGGGGATAAGAAGAAGAAAAGAAGAAGAAAAAGAAAAACAGTAGTAGTAGTAGTAGTAGTAGAAGAAGAAAAGGGGAGGAGGGGGAGGAGAAGAAGAACAAAAGAAGAAGAAAAAGAAAAACAGAAGTAGTAGTAGTAGCAGTAGAAGAAGAAGAAGAAGAAGAAGAAGAAGAAGAAGAAGAAGAAGAAGAAAAACAGAAGTAGTAGTAATAGTTGTAGTAGAAGAAGAAGAAGAAGAAGAAGAAGAAGAAGAAGAAGAAGAAGAAGAAGAAGAAGAAGGTGGGGAGGAGAGGGAAAAGAAGTAGAAGAAGAGACCTTTGTTCTAAGAAAAGTGGATCCGTGCTGATCCCAGTTAATTTGAGTTCAACTCAGATTGTAACAAAACAGACGACATCACAACTAAGCAGCAGAAAACAAAAGACACATCAGATGTTTGATCTGGAAGGCGCCCTCCTTGTCACTAGTTGCAGATTCACATCTTGCCGAATGTCTGTGGCTGGCATAGTTATGTAAACATGTGACCGACTCATTTGCGCTTAGGACGTCTGCACTTGAGACAGATGCCAACCAGATATCAAGATATATAAACGCTCAATCGAGAGAGAGAGAGAGAGAAGAAAAAGAGTTTTTCACATCCTCGTAGAAAAAATATACAAGTTCAGAGAGACTCACAAATCCACAAACTGATATTAACTGACGAATTCCGGAATTGAATAAACAATAATTGTATGTATGAGATGTTTAGTCCTATCTACTTATTAATCTATACAACGATAACATTAAAACCATGTGTTCTGGTGTAAAAACATCGAAAAGAAAAGATTATCAGCCTATTGTAAGAAGAGAATATATGAATTTAGCAGAAAGCACAATACAGGTTTCGAGCTACCAATTAGAACTTTAACTGCAAGGGGAGTTCTATAACAGAAGGCGAAAAGGGTAATACAGAAATCTGAAGGTACATTGGAATAGAAAATGATCCATTTCAACATCCGGTTGACACTCTCCTCCGGTTTTTTGAACAGGAGTAGAGGTTTATTCCTTGTTCTCTGGTGAAACGAAGGCAAGGATTATGGCAGCATGTACAGGGTGTGATGGGTAAATTGTCGTCTTCTTATATTTGTCATTTCGCGCATGCGTGTTGTCTCTTTTTGATTTTGTCGACAACACAGTATAGTAGGGTCAGTTGAGCAACGTTTGTGAGAAAAAGAACACCATGACGCAATTAACTCCACCAAAATTTGGAAACGGCATGCTGTACTACTTGGCATTCGCACTGGAATTTCCAATATGAATATTTCAGAGTGTTTGGGTGTCAATCTGAGGACGGCGCAGAGGATTCGGAAAGAGTTTGATGAGTCTAATAATGATTAAGAAGGTGTTTAGAGTGATTACTAATGATGGCGATATTATGCCTCCATTCATTTTCTCACAGGGCCTCAGACTCAAATACTAAGTGCCTTGATGAGGTAGAGCGAACCTAGGAAAAGAGGGTGGCTGGTGGAAGAACCTATGTCTGGCAACAGGATTCTGCACCATGCCACAAAAGCAGGAGAAGCCAGTCATGGCTGTCTGAAAATTTCTGCGACTACATCATCCCTTACATCTGGCCACCTCTAACTCTCCAGACTGCAACTCCCTTGATTAATATATGAGGAGTGCAGTTGAACAAGAAAGAAAACTCCTTGTAACACCAAAAATAAACTGAAGGCAAGGATTATGGCAGCATGTACCAACTTAAACAAGGAGATGCAGAAGATTCAGAAGTCGTCTAGAGGCTGTGGTTAAAGCCAGTGACGATTTTATTGAATCAATTTACTCTTTAGTATTTTAAGATATTTTTGTGTAATTTTGGTAAATATATTTGTTAAAATGAGATGTCAATATTATTTTCATTTTTGCGTAATTTAGACGACAGTTTATCCATCGCACCCTGTATGTGGTACAAACATTAATCCTAAAATTTCTGTGAACACAGAAAGCCAGTCACACTGTCTGCTTTAAAGAGAATTGGTTAAAGGAATTAATTAATTAAATGGATCTTGAAGAATAACATGATTCAGCGGAACAAAAATTAAAAAAAATACGCCACTCTTTGAGAAAAAAAAAACACTTCTGTCAAATTTAAATCTGTGAATAATGCCGGTGAACGGTGTCTATAAATTGTCTGGGGATAGGTTTTGTTCAATAATGATTCACCAAGTGTAGCTTAGATGCGGCATAAGGCCGCAAGTATGGAGAACAAAGTAAGGATCTATGTAGGGCGTCGTTTCAAGAAATGGGCGATTATGGCTCTTACAAACTTCCTACCCCTTGAAGATCCTCCCTTTGCTAAGCCATCGTTTCAAAGAAACTCTTTGCTACCTTCCCGTCTCTCTCACCCTCAATATACCCTGTGAGGATTAAGTTTTCTAAGCCTTCATTCCTCATGATGTGTCCAAGAAATTTCAGCTGTCTTTTCCTGATTCTGAGTAGGTGTTCTTTTTCTTGCCATTTTCTTTCTCCATTGAATCTATAGCTTCATCTACCGCAAGTAAAGTTGCTTCTTTGTGTCGCGACAGAAGGTTTATCTCCTCGGAACCATCTTTCAAATCTACAAATTAACCATTCGTCCTTGTATGGAATACTGCTGCCATATATGGTCTGGTGCTCCCGCTGTTCATCTCGAGGTCCTAGAAAAAATCCAGAGACGGATATGCAAGGTGGTTGGTTCTGATCTGGCATCTCGTCTACAGTCGCTCTCTCACAGACGTGTTGTGATGTCGTCTGTTTTGTTACAATCTGAGTTGAACTCAAATTAACTGGGATCAGCACGGATCCCCTCTGCTTTTTCTACAAGTACTTTGATGGCAACTGCTCGGACGGTCTACTTTCATTGGTTCCCAAACTGCATGAATTTAAATGTGCTACTGGGTTGGCATATAGGTCTCACCTTTTCACTGTCGAAACGACTAAATGTAGCCACCTCTTCTACTCCAACAGCTTCTTATCTCGCAGCTCCCATCAGTGGAACTCTCTTCCTATCATTTGCTTTCCTGAGAGTTATAATCTTCAAATATTCAAATGTAATGTCAATCGACATCTTCTAATGCCTTGACCTTGACCCCTGTCCTTCTCTTTATCCTTTGCCCAATTACTCTTTTTTACTCTTACTCTCACTCTCTGTAAACCCTTGCGTGTTAGTGGCACCCCTGCCTTACTCGGGGCGAATTGCTAAAAAAATCTACTTACAAGACAACAAATACCCTTTGCCATTATACACGAACCAACAAATCCCATCTCAGAGTACCACTTCAATGTGGTATAATGTCTCGTCAGATTAATTGTGACTGAGTAGTGATTTTCATCTTCATTGAGTACTCCATACTTGCGGCCTTGTGTCACATCTGAACAATTAATCATGTGACACTTCGACGGGGTCAAAAATTTGTCAAGCTTGTGCCGCTAGACTAGTTACGACTTAATTGTAGTTTCAATCCTCACACAGCGCTCAATGCTTGCGACCTTGTGCCACATCTAAGTTACGCTTCGTAAGAATCAAAATGTATTTTATCCCTGTATCGTTTCATCGATAAAAGGTCGACCGTTGATCTTTTGGCTAAGAAAGCGTTAATTACCAATATACATGATGTATAGGTCGACATTTTCGAAACGTTGAGAATATTTAGCGTTTTATCCAAGAAAATTTCATGCGGAAGATATTTGTGTTGTTTTCTTTATTGATTTGTTTTTTACGGTTTATCTACCTTTTTAAGGTTGATTAAATGCGAAATATATTTTTGGATTATAAGAATCTGGTGGTATAATAAACATTTTCTGATACATGTCTTACATTTTAACCCATAGCTGGGGAGAAGAGGTAGATTCATACTTTTCCAAAGGATATTTGCGCGTAAGTGAATGTAACGAACCCGACTGGAATTCGAACTCTGCTGTCTTATTTTTCATTTCGAGCTGTTATCCATTATACCATCCGCACATCCAAGCTTACAGCACCATGTATTTCCGAGCTGTCGTCCATCGAGTTACTGACCTGGTTCAGTAATTTGGGCACCGGACCATATATGGTAATAATATTCTAAGTACGAACGAATTGTAGACTTATAGATATGTAAGATAGATTCTGGAGAGAAAAATTGTCAGTGGGCCAAATTTCGTAGCAGCTGACTTACTAATGGATTCAATATAGTTTTTCCCGTTTATGTCAGCGGAGAACGTTAGCCGAAAAAGGTAAAAAGAGTCAGTTTCCTGGAGGTTAGCATCAGTCATGGCAGAGAGGCGTCTCTCAGATGATTAATGGAGAGAAAAATGACGTAATGCCTAGCCACCGATTGAACAGTGGTAGAGAAAATGACGTAATGACCAGCCACCAGTTGAACAATGGTAAAGAAAAATGACGTAATGCCCAGTCACCGATTGAACAGTGGTAAAGAAAAATGAGGTAATGCCAAGCCATCGGTTGAACCATGTAATGAAAAAATGACGTAATGCCCAAACACCGGTTGAACAGAGGTAAAGAAAAATGACGTAATGCCCAGCCACCGATTTAACAGTGGTAGAGAAAAGTGGCGTAACGCCCAAACACTGGTTGGAAAGTGGTAAAGAAAAATGACGTAATGCCTAGTCACCGGTTGAACGGTGGGTAAACACTTGTAATAATATTTATATCTACCGTGAAACATTATATACTAATTATTTGCGAATTTTGACTCAGGAGCTCAGGCAGAAGAAGGGTTAAAATTGTTCAGGAATGCAAGGCTTAAAGGGTTAATATTTTTAAAACTTCCCCGGTATGTGCCAAGGTAAGTAAATTTTCTCTGATATCGGATTACAAACTACTGCTAAATATGGTAATTGCCGTATTTAGATTTCGTTTTGTCAGGCACAGGGACACGATAATGGAGGTATTCCTTGAGATATTCAAAATTAGTCTACTATTCATTTCTCGACAGCCAACGCTTAAATTAATCAGCTACAAAGACAGGTAACAGTGTACAATGAAGGTTAATTTTATTTCACTATTCATGGTCTTCGAGATTAGTTTGCGAGCCATTGATCTACGGTAGGAATACAATTAAGCACGATTATAACTTTACATCATGGCATTAATAGTAGCGAGTGATTCTGGTTCACCGATGAAATGTAATTAGGCACTCACGACTCAATTTCGATGCCGACTATGAAAGAGGAATTCGACATTCCTTCACGAACGACGCCAACTCGAAAACAAATGATTATCTTCGATACTGGTTTTAAGTCCAACCACTGCCCACTCCTCAACGTGCACCCCCATCGCCATTATTTACTGCATTGTAATCAAGCAGGGTTGTCGCTACACGAAAATCAACGAAATTCGTCGCCATTATTAGCTTTATTTCGCCATTTAATACTGACATGAACAGTTTGTTGTGCTCATTGGTTTTCGTTAAGGCTGACAAAAGGTCAATCTTTTTCACAACTTTTAATTATAATCATCAGCATTACCGAAGCAATGTACCCGGTGTGTGAGAAATCTGACATAAGGCTATATTCTAAGAGCTCTTATCCCTACCATCATTATCACTAAAATAAGTTGATTATCGTTTTCATTAATATACAAAGATTGGTTGAATTTCGTTGGATCTGTTTGGGACAAGTCTGACACAAGGATATATTCTAGGAGCTCTTATCACTACAGTCATCATCAGTAAAATCTCTTTATTTTCGTTTTATTATCTTTTCAGCAATGCAAGCAGGTACTCTGGTTTACTTGGAATTGAACAAGTCTGACAAAAGGCTTTATTTTAATATCATAGGGAAAATATGTCGGCTGCCATTCTTAGCAATTTTTGACCAGTGATTCATTTTCTACGGTTTATCAACCCTATGCAGGTTATTTGAAGACAGAAAATATTTATAGATTAGAAGGTTTGTTTTTTGTTAGATAATAATGGTTTAGTGATAAAAGTCTTACTAATTAACCTATAGTTGGGGGGATAGGTTAATTCATATGTTCCCAAGAGTATTTGCGCGTAAGTGAATATAACAATTCCATCGGGAATTGGAACTCGGCTCTCCGATTAACAATTGCGAGCCATTATCCATTACACTATCGTACAACTAATCTTACAGCACTTTGTATTCCCAAGCCGTGACCCATCTAGGCACTTACCAGGCTCGTCGTTGCTTAACATTGATGATCGTACGGTAACCGCTGTTTCAACTTGATCTGGCTGTAAACCTCATCGTTTTCTAAGACCTGGCAGAAATTCGTATGTATATATATATATCTTTTTAAAAGAAAAACAGACCACTTTAAGGTACAATTATAATAATTTATTTCACCAGAGTCTTTTTAAAGGATTACCCATACGGATTACTAAGTTCTTCATAACTTATATATATATATATATATATATATATATATATATATATATATATATATATATATATATATATATATATATAAGTAGACATTTATACATATGCAACTGTTACTTTATTCTTCATGACAACAATCTCAGTAACACACTACATTGAGTGGCATTCAGGCCTTTTAATGGGTGAACAAATATTAAAAAAACTAACGACAAAATGTAAATGGATGACAGAATATGGATTAGAGGGATAGTAAGGGGACACATATTGCTTATAACTAAAAAGGATAGGACATTTGGAGAGCCATGATCATCCACAAAGTGAAGCCATACGGCTCGTAAAATAATGGTCTTGAATGACGTATAAGTTTAATCATCGTGTGGCCTAGATGTGGCACCCAGTGTGCGTCGAACTCACTGTTTTGTCGTAATTCATCTAGCGAGACATGCTTGCTAACCATTGCGCCACGGTGATGATAAACTCAAAAGGAACGCTGCAAGAACGCCGAAAGCCGAAACACATTTCGGAGTTTAAGAGCTTGCTTAGAAACAGACAAAGATTCATGTTTCACAATACACTTGTTATTTCTTTTCTTTTCTTTATTGTTTTTCGAGATGAAGAGTTAATTCCCCGACACACCCAAATAATATGTTTGTAAAGTTAGTGTCCTCATTAATAGCATCTCACTGAGTTGCCTGACCTTCATGCAAATTACAAGAACAGTTTGCGATCTAATAATAGATACGAACTTTGTTTGTCATTGAGGACATACATTATGATAGCACGAAAACATAGCGCCCGCCCGCATGCACACACACACGCACACAAAGACAGGCGCGCGCGCGCATATGCAAGGTGTCCATAAAGTCCGTGTGCAATTCAAAATATTTGTAGCTTTGTAACAACTCATGATAGAAACAATTTGTGAAAAAGATAAAAAAAATATTGATATGTCGAGTTTTTTTCTTGTATTCGGAACACTTATTTATTATTTGTTATAAATATTACTTTTCTGGGAATTTTTTGAAAATTCAAAATGACTTTTTTAACATCTTGAAAATTCAACAGGATCATTATTTGCACAATAGTTTTTTTTTTTTTCAATTCATTGAAATTCTTTTTAGGGGAATATGTGAAAAGTAATGTTCATTCGACTAAATCTCGACCCTTAGAGGTATTACAAGCTAGGAGAATTGATGTAATTGCAGGTATGACTGAAAATCTGCTGTAAAATGTATGCCGAGAACTATAGAATCGTATTACCCTTTGTATGGGTAATGATGGTAGACATGTTGAAAATTGACAATCCCAGTAATAAATTTAAAGAAATCTTCTTTCTTAAGCTTTTTACAGATTGTTTCTATCATGTATAGTTACAAAGCTACAAGTATTTCAAATTGCACACGGACTTAATGGATACCCAATATAATGGTTGTCGGTTCGTGAAACGAATAGGACTATTTCTAATAGAGTAGCCTATCAAATAAGACATCTACTGCATTGCCAGTTTACACTGTTAAACTAATTTTATACTCAATCACACAGGTGCATCACAAAAAATGTTTATTTGATTAAAATTATATATAACAGAAATGGCAAACTACTGATATTATACTACAAAAGTAAAAAAAATAAACATGTATTATTATGCTACAGAGTAAATAATTTAGTAAAATAAATAAAACCCGTGAAATATGTTGAACTGATTTAAACATAGGATCTACAATGACTCTGAAACTGTTGAACTGATTTAAACATGGTGGGATCTACAGTGACTCCTAGACTGTTGAACTGATCTAGACATGATGGGATCTACAATGACTCTGAAAGTGTTGAATTGATCTAAATATGGGGGAATCTACAATGCCACTTAAATTGTTGAAATGACCTAAACATAGTTGGATCTACAATGACTCTGAAACTGTTGAACTGATTTAAACATGGTGGGATGTACAATGGCTCTGAAATTATTGAACTCTTTTAAACATGGTGGGAACTACAATGACTGAAATTGTTGAACTGATCTAAACATGGTGGGATCTACAATGACTCTGAAACTGTTGAACTATCCTAAATATATGGTGGGATCTACAATGATTTTAAGCCCTGTAATGTATTTACACATTTTGTTTTTCGCGAATCGACGCAAACACTCCCTGTCTGACTGATTATTGGATTGTACGTTGGTATTGACTTAACGGATTTTAAGTTTAACTGAAGGCGTAAATATTGTTCCGAAGAAGATACCTACAAAGAAACGCCATATCGAATGTTTAAAATGAATTTAAAAAAATGAAAAATCTTTCTTGAAACTTTTATTTTATTTTGAATTTCATGCTAATATATTAAACTTAATATTTTCAAAAAGCAAAATATTTTACTGTATTTTAAAACTAACTTATATTAACTGGAAGGAGTTTCCGTTTAGAAATTACGTAAATCGTCTATTTTAGCGCCATTTTTAGCTATTCGTCATCATGATGTAATTCTCTTTATTAAAAAATCTTTCAAAAATAAAAGATACTTTTCTGAAACTTTATTTGAAAAATATTAGCTGATTTAAATTTTAATTAATCTGAATTGAAATAAATATTACTCATTTTTACTTTAAAATATCGCAGAATTGCATTTTTTTAACACGGCGATAGCTGTTTATTTAAAGTGTTGACAAGAAAGAAATCCATTGAGAGGAAGGAAAACCCTGATTTTAAACCTCCGTTGCTTTGTGGTCATATGCAAAACATGGAAAAGGCTATGGAAGTAAATCCTGACAGAAAACTCGAATTGATGCCCCGAAAAGTTTGGCTGTCAACTTTCCGACAACTCTTGCAGCCAAGCCGTCTTCTAATGTAACCACCTCACATTCCTTTGAATCTTGTCGGTCCAGCCGAGAGGTGCGGGTGCATGTAGTCTGGGTAGATCACGTCCTCCGTATACCATCGCCAAGGCCTGCGACCTGGAAAGGTCAGTCCCGATTCACCAAAAATGGCACTACATTTATCTCGCGAGATTAACGGATGCATACTACTACTAATGATACTTTGAGACTATGTAAAAAAAAACAACAAACTCAGAAATAAGCAAAATAATCATGAATAGTTGAAACTTGGGAAAAGATTAAAATGTTTATCATGATAGTCTGTCGAAGGAAAGCGAATGTGTTACGCAATCAGCTTCTATAGCCAAAGAAATGACTTTAGCTATTGTTACAAATATGTGAAGAAAGATTAATTTACACTTCCTACATCTATCTATCTATCTATCTATCTATCTATCTATCTATCTATTCATTAACTATCTCAGTCTGTTCATTATCTAGATAGCTAGCACAGTTTGTTCCTTATCTATCTATCTATCTATCTATCTATCTATCTATCTCAGTTTGTTCATTATCTAAGTGTGTTTATTATGTATCTCCGTTTGTTCACTATCTATCTATCTATCTATCTATCTATCTATCTATCTATCTATCTCATTTTGTTCCTTATCTATCTTACTAGCTAGCAAGCTCAGTTTGTTCATTATATTTTTATGTATCGATCTATCGCAATTTGTTCACTATCTCAGTCTATTCATATCTATCTATCTATCTATCTATCTATCTATCTATCTATCTATCTCAGTTTGTTCACTATCTCAGTCTTTTCTTATCTATCTATCTATCGATCTATCTATCTCAGTTTGTTCATTATCTATTTATCTATTTATCGATCTATCTATCACAGTCTGTTTGTTATCTATCTATCTATCTATCTGTCGCAAATATGTGAAGAAAGATTAACTGTTGAATCAAGAGCGTATTGACCAATTGGCACGAAAGATGATTGCAGACTTGAAGCAGTGATTGTGTCACCATCAGCAGCACTAACAAAAAGTGTAGACGAATAATTTTGCTACGGAAGAAACAAATTTGTAAATGGCTAAATTACAGAATGGCTAAATCTCTCAAAAGAGAAAAAGAAAAAAGTCAATATTATTCATTAAAATGAAAAACGTAACTTTTATTGTCAGTTTTTCTGTCCCTAACAATAGACTCGCCCGTTCTTAAGAAATTTTTAATAGCCTGACTCAAAGAGAAAATGCATTAGGAGAATAACATAAAGCATGGTAGGCGAAAAAACGAAGCAGACATGTGTTCTGTTAGCATAATAGTAGACTTTTGATTTCATTTTACAATTATATATATATATATATATAATATTTTTTGTTTAAAAATATGATTCCTTCAGGAAGAAAGTTCTCATGTTTTAAAAACGGAACTAAAAAAATTAAATAATTATTAAAATTAAGTTGAATTTGAGACTAAACACCTCAATTCAACTTAATTTTAATAATTATTTGATGGTTTCTGGTTCTCGTTTTTGAAACATGAGAAACTCTGTAGCGAAGGAACTATATTTTTAAAAAAAAAATTATAATATAAGCTACTGGAGCACTGTCTGCTTAAAAATAAAAACAAAAGTACTAAGGAACCCGGATTATGCACACAACGTGTTCTTTTCTATTTTCTGCATACATGCGCAAATATATATATATATATATATATATATATATATATATATATATATATATATATATATTTATATATTTCAATTAAAAAGGTGCAAATATAATTTATAAATTCATGAGTCATTCATACAAAAAACAAATATAGAGGTTAATGATTTAAATGGCGAGAATACATCGTGTGGCACCATTCACGAGGCAGAGAAAGGAAAAGAAAGAAAAGAAGGCAGAAAGAAAGGCGAGACGAATCGTGGGTGATCAGCAGAACACACACACGGCTAAGAGACAATGAATATATTGATAAGTAACAAATGGCGAAAAGGGTGTCATCACAATGACAGGTAAATTCTGTGTAAAAAGAAAGGGTAAGAAAGAAAGAATCAGATGTGTTTTGATAACGGCTGTGTTATCTAGACAAACGGCTGGTCAACTGGCCAGGGAAAAAATTCAAGTGAAAATGTTATTTCGATAAGACGAAAACAGGCAACTAAAAAGGACTTTGGACAGATATGAAAAAGTAAAAGCCACACGAGCCGTGTCCGCTGACCGATTTTTTTTTCGACGAAACAACTTTGGCCTGCGATAATAAAATTATCATATCAGAAATATGTACCGAAGGAAAATAAATGGGGACCCAGAAGTGTTTTTTCTTCTTCCTTGGAGGCGACAGACTGACTGAAACTTTAGAGATATTTCTTTTTGGAGGCCGTGTTAAGAAGACCACCCATTTTGATAATTAGCGATAAAATACCTGACAAAAACCACGTGTAGAACAAGACTTGTCATATTGTCCCGTTTGCAGCTAGAAAAATGATAACGGCGATTAAAGCGGAAAAAAAAGGGAAAGAGAAGAGATAATTTTTTTTAGCTAAGCAAGATATTTTTTTCCCGAAACAAAGCCGCGGATTCGTTCACGCCCGACTAAAACATCATTGGTCAAGTGGTGATCACGTGACGCACGAAGGAGTAGGAAAGATACCCGACTAAAATCTCATTGGCCGAGTGGTGATCACGTGACGCACGAAGAAGGCTGTCGACGCCTCATCCAGAGTATAGGTATGAGAAGCTGCTACGAGGAAGTGGGGAGGGCAGTTCACGCCCCTCAGAAGTATGGTGAGAAAGTGGGAGTGAGGAAAGGTTCCCAAAAATGGAAAAGAGTGGAAAATCCCTCACCAGAAATAAAAGAGGTGGCTATGTATTTAGAATTATCGAGGAACCCCCGACGCCAACAGACCCACCCCGGTTTTGGTCGGCGTCAATAAAAGCGAGGCCTCAACAGGCAGAAATCAGTTCGGGCTCAAGCAGTTTCCAGAGTTGAGTTCCAACAGTTCCAGTGAGTTCAGCTGACCAAGATTCACGCAAATTCCTGACTCCTCTTCAACCCAAGAACAATTATTTTGAAGAGCGACTTAGATCCAGACCACCGAAATAAGTTTTTTTTTTCGACTTTCGTCCAAAGACACACCAAACGCCAATTTCTTAGAGAGCAAACAACTTGAAGCGTTAAAACTTGCCTAACGGAAAACGACGTGTCACAATCCACAGAACGGGTCGGGAGATAGATGCGGTCCTATGTATCGAACAACTAGACATAAAGTTTGTTACCTTTTTTTTCTTTGATACTTTGAACTTTTTTGAGTTTTCATTTTATTTTCTTTTATGCATATTTGTGTGGTATCACCCCGTTGAACTCAGTTTGCATTACGGCCCCAACCACTGTTTGATCTCGTCTGCCTGAGATCAATTCACAACGTGGGTAGGCAGACTAGAGATCAATGCAGTTACCTTGGTAACCAGGCGTTGGAAGCGAATTGGGAACGACGAGGCTGATATCAAATCTAACCAGATTCCCACCCGAATCACCAAAATGTTAGAACGTCACATTTGGGTGCCGCGACCGATACCAAGCCAGTTGGTCGTCACAGGACGAGACAACACGACTGACGCGACAGGCGGACGTCACGTTTGGAGCAGCGACATCCGAACGGAGCAGCGAGGAGCGACCAGCTGGCGCCGCGGCGAGGACGTCTGGTGTGGTGCTGTTTGGGGACGTCACAACTGGCGCCGTTGTAGATCAGGATAGAACGTCACAGTCGGCGCTGCGACCAGGGGACGACGTCACATCTGGTGCCGTGACCAGGATAGGACCCTGGAACAACCACTGCCACAATTAGTACCGTGACAGCAGGACAGGATCCTGGATCGACCGCTGTTGCTGAGAAATTTCGAATAGGACTCAAAACGACCCGGGACCGAGAGGAACGGGAACAGAATCGTCTGTAAGGTAGGACACTTTGTTTGATTTCCCAATCTCGGTTGTTGCTGCGTAGATTGTCTTTCTCTTTAAATATGTCGGACTATGATTCAGATAGAGCAGTGGGGGATGAAGAGGGGGTTAGACAGGGGTTGTCAGCTGACCTAAGAAGGTTGGTGGGTGGACCGAGGTTCCCAGCATTTGACGGCAGTGGGAAAGATTTCAAAAACTGGCTGGCAATCCTGGAGAAGAGCCGAGTTATATATGAACTCACAGACCACGAAACCCTGTATCTGGCATACGATGCCACGAAGGGGAAAGCGTCTGAATTTATGAAGGGGCTCTTGAAGAGTGAGCCCCACTTGTCTTGGGAAAGATTAAAAGGACTGTTGACCAAGGAATTCGCCGACGAGGTCACGGCTATAGCGGCCATGAGGGCCCTCCTAAAGCTGACACAGCTGCGGGACGAAACCCCTGGAGAATTGGGGGCCCGAGCGGGGAAGCTGTCATCATTGGCCTTCCCGGAGGTGGTTAGAGACAATGCGGTCATGCAGGCTCAGTTTGCAGACCTGTATGTGGAGGCGCTAAGTGACGAGCGTGTTCGTCACGACGTGCTGAAAGAGGGACCGCTGAGACTATCGGCAATAATAGAGCTGGCCAAGGAGAGCCAGGGCGTATGGGAAAAGGTGAAAAGGTGGAAGGAAACAGATAATAAGTCAAGAGGTAGGAAGAAGGGGAAGGCGGAAGACCCTCCGCGTGGAATCGAAAGGTCAAAGCTAAAGTAGATCAGCCTGAGGTGTGGGAAGAAGACCCCAATAGAAAGGCATGGTCAACCAGGCATGGGTTTTATAAGCCCACGCCGGGTAGATACAGGCTGGTCTGCTGGACCTGTGGGCATGAGGACCACAGAGCGGCGGAATGTCCGACGAAGTGGGGTTTGCCCCAGACTTCGAACAGGACAAGTGCACCAGGTGTGGAAAGAAGGGACACCTGGCCAAGTGGTGTGGGCTGAGAAAATGTACCCCACCGATATTAACAAAATAAGGCCGAGCCCAAGAGACAGGACCAGGGAAGGCCAGCGGCCCACCCCGAATTAAGCGGGAGGGTGGCCCAGTTAAAAAGAAGGGAAATAAAGCTTGGACCAGTGGTCGGGCGAGCCGCTTGGGTAGAGGAGAGGTCCTCCCGGGAGCAAACGGGAGGTTAGCCCAGCTGATGAGAAAAAGAGCAAAATGTTGGACATGTGGTCAGGTGGGCCACTTTGCGGTGAACTGTCCGGCAAGAAGGTGCTGGTTTTGTGGGAGACCAGGGCACCTGAAGAGAATCTGTATCCTTGGAACAGCCGCGGGAGACTAGGGAGAGGTCAGCCAGGGCCGCCCAGGGCGGGAAGCGCAGAACTCCCCTCGTAAGAATAATGAAGGTGATTTATTGCTACCGGCGCCTATGGCTGGGATGACCCAAGGGTGGGTACCCAGGAAGAGGAAAGCTCAAGTGTTCTCTTCGCTGACGCAAGAGAAAGAGCTATGCTGTAGAGCAGAGATAAGGGGTAAAGGCGATGAAAGCCCTGGTAGACACAGGAGCATCTGTGTCATTGATGAGAGAGAAGCATACAGGCGGGTGAAACGGAAGAGTAGGGTTACGGGAAGCGGACATAGAGGTCACGCAAGCAGATGGAGCCCCCTGAAGATAAAAAGGGATGGTGAGGCTCCCTGTGAGGATTGGGAAATTAAGAAGCACCCAAAATTTTACGTAACCCCGACCTGTGTACGGGAGGCAATCTTGGAGAAGATTGGCTCCGGAGCCAGAGGGCCCAGATAGAGTTCAACCCCACTGTGTTGATAGTGAATGGCGAGAGAACGCCATTGGGATGTCCACCAGAAGAAGATATAACAATAGTGGTGGAGGACGATGTAAAGCTACCCCCTAGAACGGCGGTGTCGGGAAAGGGTAGGTTAATGTCAGGGAAGAAAATAGGAAAAGGACCCCTGCAGTTGGTCCCTGTAGAAGAGAAGGGCCTAGAAGAGAATGAGGTAACTCTGTGTGAGACGGTGGTGGAGGCAGCTGAATTAGTGCCCATTATGATGGTGAACCAGGCCCAAAAGACTATAAAGGTTAGGAGAGGGGAAGAGATAGGGAAAGCGGCTCCTCTACGGACTCTGAATCGGGTGAGATTCGAAGAGGAACGAAGAAAACTTGTAGAGGAAACAGAAGGAATAGTGGACGAAGATATATTAGCACCGGATCAATTTAGAACCAGAGTGGGAGGTCGGCTGAGGGATAATCGAGATGTGGTAGCCCAGTCAGACAAGGAATTGGGCCAGACCCACACAGTCAAAATGAAAATCGACACCGGAGATCACCCCCTGTGAAATTAAAACCCTACCGGACACCTATTCATAAAAAAGACCCTTGTAGAAGAGGCAGTAGAAGAGATGTTGGAAGCTGGGATGATCGAAAGATCGATCTCCCCTTGGAGCTTTCCAATAGTAATAGTAGGTAAGAAAGATGGCGGGCACCGTTTTTGTGTAGATTTTAGGAAATTGAATTCTATATCGAAGCCGTTGGCGGTGTCATTGCCACTAATAGATGACATATTGGCATTATTAGGGAAGGCAAAGTACTTCTCTACGTTGGACTTGAGGTCCGGGTATTGGAAGGTATCCCTTGATGAGGCTGACAAGGAGAAGGCCGCATTTGCGTGTCACCTAGGACTGTTTCAGTTCAGGGTGATGCCATTCGGTTTAGCTAATGCCCCGGGAATCTTCCAACAGCTAATATCAATAGTGTTAGGAGGATACGAGAGCTTTACCATGGCATATTTGGACGATATCTTAATATTTTCGGAAACAGTAGAACAACACTTTTCCCATCTAAAACAAGTGTTGGGAAGGTTAAGAAAACACGGCTTAAAATTAAAATTGTCGAAGTGTCAGTTTCTGGAGGAGGAGACTAGATATTTGGGCTTTGTTATAAACGGAGACGGTATTAAACATGGATAAGGTGAAAGTCATAAGGGAAATGCCAGAACCTAAGACAGTGAGACAAGTAAGAGGCTTTATAGGAGCTATCGGTTACTACAGACGCTTCGTCCCGGTATTCTCGAGAATTGCCATACCACTAGTAGCCCTGACGAAGAAATACGCTAGGTTCAAGTGGACAGAGGACTGTCAACGGACATTTGATACGTTAAAAGAACAGTTGACAGCCGTTCCACTGCTGACGTACCCAGACCTCAGCAAGCCCATGGTACTATACACTGATGCCAGTGAGCAGTGTGTAGGAGCAGTTCTTACCCAGCCGTGTCCCGATAAAGAAGGACCAGTGCCAGGCATACCAGAGGAAGTACCGATATACTTCCTCTCTCATAAGCTCTCAGAGACACAACAGAGATGGCCAGTAATAGAAAGAGAAGCATATGCCATCATGTATGCTCTCCAAAAAACTGGACTATTACTTGAATGGTGCGGTCTTTACTATAAAACAGACCACAAGCCTCTGCAGTACCTATTGCAGGCAGAATGGACAAATAATAAGAAAAATTCAACAGTGGGCACTTAAAGTTAAGTGGCTACCACTGTAAGATAGAGTATTTGGCATGGAAGGAAAACACGTGCGCAGATTTACTCTCAAGAATACCGAAAGAACTGGAAGAAAGATCTGTAAAAGTAGAGCAGGGAGTAGATGATAAAGCCTATAGAATAGGAGTAATTAACTCTAATAAGCTAAAAGATCGCCCTATGTTAGAATCGGACGAAGAAGGGGACGCACAGATAATAACCGATCCCTACTGGACAGAAGGAATTGAGAAGGAGCAGGCAGACAGTGAAATAGCTGCCCTGAGAGAAAAGGTGAAGGCAGGAGAGACCACCAAGAAAAGGAAGAGAAAGACGAGGAGATCCAATCAAGCAGTCAAGGGCTCTAAAAAGAGGCACCCTGAACAGGACGAAGGGCCCAGCGAGTGGGAGGAAGAGGATCACATACCACTTTCCCAGCTCAAGGAAAAGCTAAGGAACAGGAGAGATCTAGACATAGAGTCAAGAGGTATTAAAGACATCCAGGGCGAGGACTCTAAAGAGAAGGAAGAATCAGGGGATGAAGAAGAGGACAAAACACCTCCTGGACGGGAATTAAACACAGAGGGAAGGTTAGAGGTTGAGCAGGGACCACCTCGGAAGATGAGATCAAAAAGGGTGAAGAACCCCAAATCTCAGTAGAACAAAGAAGGCTGTGCAGAATAGAAGCATTGGGTGTCGACAGATAACGACACTGGCTCATCCAAAAACCTGCTGGCTGACTGCGGTGGATATGGATGGAGGGGATGGAGTCGCGAGCTGCACCTCACAAAGGACGGAAGAAGATTATTGGCATTGCTAACTGGCCATCAGTGGTGTCATGGAGTACGAACTTTGGAGTGAGCGCCACGCACACCTGTCCGGACCATTCTGTCTGCTAGGGGTCAGTTAGAGGAGGGAACTGAACTTAGTAAGAAATTATGGAATAATTGAGTGATGAATTGAGCAAGACTGGATAGTTGTGAAGAATAACAACAAGAGAATTTTGTTACCTTGCAGGAATAATCAAGATGAAAGGGCTGATGATGATGATGATGATAGCCACACTGATGGTGACGATGGCGGAAGCTGGGAAGCACAACCGAAACAACATTTTTAAAAAGACGAGTGAAGTAATAATAACCAGGTCTAAATGGTTGATCACATTCGTGATAGATTTGAAACCATACGAGTCGCTACTAAATAAGTTAAGAAATGAGCTAACGCAGCTGGATGCAGCCCCAGTTGAAAGTAGGACAAGATTATCCCAAGGAAAAAGGGTATCTTAGTTTATTACACTCCCTAGAATCAGAGGCCACTATGATAGAGGCTCAATGGAGGGACATGCAAAATTACCTGAAGGAATAGAGTTACTGCAGACGCGGGAAAGGAGATCAGTAGTTCCGATTGTGGGAAAAAGCGTTAAATGTCCTGTTTGGAACAGTGACTGAAGATGACGTTAAATTCATAAGAAGGAAACTGGGAGAAGTGGAAGTAAACCAGAGGACGCTTGCTCAAGTGGCAAGGGAAGAGGTGACAATATTAAATGTGACAAGGTTAGAAGTGGCCAAAAATAGAGCCAGAATCAATTGGTTAATAGATAACCTGGCAGGGTTGAGACAAGAGGTAATTAATGATACAGAAACTGTAATGATCGAATTACAGGAAATGAGCGGATTCATGCAAAAATATTTCCAACTGATGACAATTACGAATAAGGTACGACAAACTAGTCAGTCGTTGACAACCTTGCTGGAACATGTGAGAGCGCAATTAGACATGCTGTCATTGGGACACCTATCCCCAAGCATAGTAAACCCGGGTCACCTAAGGGAAGCGCTACTCGGAATACAGGCCGAGTTACCCCACCATTTAAAGGCTGCCAGTGGACCCCACCAAAGAATTGTGGAAATATTATAATGCACTGGGATGTGTGACCTTGTTGGAAAATAGACGACTATTGGTTGTGATATCTGTTCCGTTGTTAGATAGAGAGTATATTCTAGATATACCAGGTTATAAATTTACCCATTCCCTACCCCAGAAGAGATCAAGGTTTGGGGAATGATAGCAAGGTACAAGGTGGAAACAGAATACATAGCTTTAAATTCAGGGAGAACGAAATTCATGTTGCTAACAGCTGAAGAAGCTAGAAAGTGTAAAATGATGCTCTAGGGACTTGTACCTCGTAAAGCCCTATCTATAAAACTGGTAACCACAAAATGTGCATACTAGAATTGTTTGAAGGAAGAGAGAAGGAATTAAGAGAACCTGCCAAGTGGAGGTATTAGCAAACACGGCATTACCACAAGCTATCAGTGTTTCAGACGGGGTGTGGGCAGTAGCCACACAGAAACCTATCAGCTTGTCTAGGGTATGTGGGGAGAGTCCACAAGGACATTAAGAGTAAAGGCCACCATTATCCCTGTTAAAGTCACCCATGGGATGTTCGGCATTTGGGATATCTATTTCCTTACCCCCTATTACCAGGAAGAAGAAAGATATGAAGAGAAAGATTCAATCATAGAAATGATTGGCAGAGGCTTAGTCAATTGTACAGAATTGTGGGAGCTAATAGTGAAGGGATTCTCTAATGTTACCTTGAATAAAATGCCAGTACTAATGAAGCCGATAGAAAAGATCGATATGGATCAATTGAGGGACAAGTTAAGTGCGTTGGGAAACGAAGGTGTGGCTTGGGAAGACGATGAGCAGATCGCGATAAGTTGGTCAATAGTGATGGGTACATTCATAGTTATAGCCATCGGGGGTATAGTAATATGGAAGATTAAGAGTAAGGGGAGATTAGCGAACGACAATCTAATGAGCATGCAGCAACTCGAGAGGGAGATGCCGAGCAGTGTTCATTACTCATCCGGAATCAGCGAAGAAATTGCAGGAAGACCAGCGGAGGAGGCTGGCGTGAGACCGCCACGTGCGGCGGAAAAACCTCCCACAGCAGAGAGGAAAACATTGACCAAGAAGAACAAGCCATAGTAACCACATCTTCACCCACAGGCACACGCACACATTACATTACATATAGAACAGAAGAACTTGAAAGAGAACATTACACTTGCATGTAAAACAGAAGAAGATGAAAAAGAACATTACACCTGCATGTAAAACAGAAGAAGAAAAAGAACATTACATTGCATGTACAACAGAAGAAGAAGAAAAAGAACATTACATTGCATGTAGAACAGAAGAACTTAAAAGAGAACATTACATTTGCATGTAGAACAGGAGAAGATGAAAAGAACATTACATTGCATGTAGAACAAAAGAAGTTGAAAGAGAACATTACACTGCATGTGGGAAAGTAGTATAGAATTGCATGGGACAAATGCATGATGCATGTTAAATTGTGTATTTGGGTTTAGGTGTCATTTAGGGGTAAATGACAAATCGGTTAGGGGAGGATTGTGGCACCATTTACGAGGCAGAGAAAGGAAAAGAAAGAAAAGAAGGCAGAAAGAAAGGCGAGACGAATCGTGGGTGATCAGCAGAACACACACACGGCTAAGAGACAATGAATATATTGATAAGTAACAAATGGCGAAAAGGGTGTCATTACAATGACAGGGAAATTCTGAGTAAAAAGAAAGGGAAGGAAAGAAAGAATCAGATGTGTTTTGATAATGGCTGTGTTATCTAGACAAACGGATGGTCGACTGGCCAGGGAAAAATTCAAGTGAAAATGCTATTTCGATAAGTGACGAAAAACAGGCAACTAAAAAGGACTTTGGACAGATATGAAAAAGTAAAAGCCACACGAGCCGTGTCCGCTGACCGATTTTTTTTTCGACGAAACAACTTTGGCCTGCGATAATAAAATTATGTTATCAGAAATATGTACCGAAGGAAAATGAATGGGGACCCAGAAGTGTTTTTTCTTCTTCCTTGGAGGCGACAGACTGACTGAAACTTTAGAGATATTTCTTTTTGGAGGCCGTGTTAAGAAGACCGCCCACAAAGCCGCGGATTCGTTCATGCCCGACTATAACCTCATTGGTCGAGTGGTGATCACGTGACGCACGAAGAAGGCTGTCGACGCCTCATCCAGAGTATAGGTATGAGAAGCTGCTAAGAGGAAGTGGGGAGGGCAGTTCACGCCCCTCAGAAGTATGGTGAGAAAGTGGGAGTGAGGAAAGGTTCCCAAAAATGGAAAAGAGTGGAAAAACCCTCACCAGAAATAAAAGAGGTGGATATGTATTTAGAATTATCGAGGAACCCCCGACGCCAACAAACCCACCCCGGTTTTGGTCGGCGTCAATAAAAGCGAGGCCCCAACAGGCAGAAATCAGTTCGGGCTCAAGCAGTTTCCAGAGTTGAGTTCCAGCAGTTCCAGTGAGTTCAGCTGACCAAGATTCACGCAAATTCCGGACTCCTCTTCAACCCAAGAACAATTATTTTGAAGAGCGACTTAGATCCAGACCACCGAAATAAGTTTTTTTTCGACTTTCGTCCAAAGACACACCGAAACGCCAATTTCTTAGAGAGCAAACAACTTGAAGCGTTAAAACTTGCCTAACGGAAAACGACGTGTCACAATCCTCAGAACGGCTCGGGAGATAGATGCAGTTCTATGTATCGAACAACTAGACATAAAGTTTGTTATCTTTTTCTTTGATACTTTGAACTTTTTGAGTTTTCATTTTATTTTCTTTTATGCATATTTGTGTGGTATCACCCCGTTGAACTCAGTTTGCATTACGGCCCCAACCACTGTTTGATCTCGTCTGCCTAAGATCAATTCACAACGTGGGTAGGCAGACTGGAGATCAATGCAGTTACCTTGGTAACCAGGCGTTGGAAGCGAATTGGGAACGACGAGGCTGATATCAAATCTAACCAGATTCCCACCCGAATCACCAAAATGTTAGAACGTCACATTTGGGTGCCGCGACCGATACCAAGCCAATTGGTCGTCACAGGACGAGACAACACGACTGACGCGACCGGCGGACGTCACGTTTGGAGCAGCGACACCCGAACGGAGGAGCGAACAGTTGGTGCTGTTTGGGGACGTCACTACTTGCGCCGTGGTAGATCAGGATAGAACGTCACAGTCGGCGTTGCGACCAGGGGACGGCGTCACATCGTCGCAAAACATAAATAAGATACACCAACCCCGAACCTGTATATGAATGATATGATCCCTGTTTATAATTAAAAAGACCTTATCTAACTGGTGTGTGTGTGTGTGTGTAGAGGGTGCAATGGATAAAATGACGTCTAAATTACGAAAAAATGAAAATAACATTGCTATCTCATTTTAACAGATACACAGCGTGCGATGGATAAATTGTCGTCTAAATGATGCAAATCTGAAAATAACACTGGCATCTCATTTTAACAGATATACAGGGTGCGATGGATAAATTGTTGTCTAAATAACGAAATAATGAAAATAACACTGGCATCTCATATATATATAGATATATTTAAAAAATTACACAAAAATATCTTGATATACTAAAGAGTAATTTTATTTAATAAAATCGCCATTGATTTCAACCACAGACTCCAGAGGTCTTCGGAATCTCCTGCAATTCTTTTGGAAGGTCTCCTTGTTTAAGTTGGTGAATGTTGCCATAATCCTGGCCTTCAGTTCAACTGAAGTTTCCCGTTCTACTGTGCCCAACACATAATAATCAAGGGTGTTATAATTTAGGGAGTTAGGTGGCTATATGAAAGTGGTGATGTTGCAGCAGAAATTGTTTGATAGCCATGACTGGATCCTTCTGCTTGTGTGGCATGGTGCAGAGTCCTGTTGTCAGACATAGAATCTTCCAGCAGCCACTTCTTGGCCAAGGGAAACACTACCTCCGCAAGGCAATTGATGTAGGCCCCTGTGTTGCGTCTGAGACCCTTATTAACAAGTTCTTTTCTTATCAGAACGATAAGTATGAGTTTTACGAGATGCCGTACATTTGTAATCACCATCAGACTCATCCAGATCTTTTTGAATCCTGTACTTGACAACCAAACACTCTGTAATGTTCATATTGGAGCTTCCGGTGCGAATGCCAAGCAATAGAGCAAATCGTTTCCAAATCTCTGACGGAGTGAATTGCTTCATGTTGCTCTTTTTCTAGCAGACGCTGCACAACTGACCCTACTAGTGCAGTCGACAAAATCAGAAAAAAACTAAAAGTATAAAATAGCGACAAATAACCCATTGCACCATATATATATATATATATATATATATATATATATATATATTATAAATGAACTGATATAAAATATGGTTCCATCGTTACACAGGAAGTACCATGTTTCAAAAACAGAAAATAAAAACTTTAAATTCAATTATATAAGTAAATTAAAGGCCGTATTTCTCTTTCATTTTCAAGCGAATTTTGGAATAACTTATTTTGAAATTTACTGAGTTTTATAAGCACATACATTCATAATTTTTGTTTCCAAGGATACGGAGAAATCCAGTCATTTTGACAAGGGGCGGTAGCGTGTTCATTTATATTGGCGACTATTGTATCAAATATGTGTTACTTTCGAAAAGGTTTTTCAACGAATTATGACGTCGCTTTAGCGTATGTCGTCTGATTTTTCTGAACAACAAAAAGGTATTCAGCATTTTTCCGTTAAATTTGTATTTGTATTTGTATGCATAAAGATTCTTTCTAAAAGGGGTGTTTGAATTAGAATACGCTGTATTGTACTACAATTTTAAAATATTATTTTTTTAATTTTAATAAACTATACTACTTTTTAAAACAAATAAATGTAATAGAATTACTTAAATTATTTAAAAATATTATTAATATCAAATATAAGTATGTATATTTCTTTTATTAGTGTTTTTTAACAGTATTTAATGAACATTTTTGACAATGTCGGATAGAATAGCTATTTCATTTCTTTGATTCAGTAAATTTTTATTTTTTATAAACCTAGTAATATATAGTTTCTCATGTATACACAAACGATATGGGTCATTTAATGACCTATATATTCTAGTTTTTCTTATTAATTTCCATTTTACTGTAGGTATTTTATTGATTTCTTTTAAGTGCCAGAAATATTTCGATAGGGACGTCTGATTCCGGTATTTATTTATCCTAAAAGAACTTTGATGTAGATTGAATCTTTTTTTGAACTCATGCCTAGTGCATCCAATATAGACTTTTTCGTTGTTTGGATCCTCAATAAATGAAATCTTGAATTTGTATACTAATGATTGCTTGCGACATTTATTTTTTTAGAGGACAGTTATGAGGATTTCTGCAGTTACATAATTTTTGTTTATCTTCATCTCTTTATTTTTATACTGTCTAAATTTCTTTGGTCTTTGACTAAGTGTTTATTCAAGATATTAACATTATGTTTCTTAATAATTTTTCCTACGTTTTCAGTACAACTGTAACTTGATTTAGGATATTTTTATTGAAAATAGTACTGTGTTTACTATATTTAGGAAAATGTTTAACAATTAAGGAAGGAAATTTTGTCCTAATTTATTCTTATCTATTTGGTTGTATGGAGGTGTATACCAACTTATTTTACTACATCTGTTTTTTCTATGCTTTCCATTTTCATTTTTTATGTAAGTTAGTTTTGGGTTTTTGTAGCCACTATCTTTTAGAGCTTTATTATGGAAATTAATATGTTCATAGAAAATCTTCTCATTTGCTGAATTTGTACTTATTCTTTTTTCGATAGATAAAGGTATATACTTAATTATAGATGGAGGATGATTAGATTTAGGGTGTATATACAAAGAATTAGTATTGGGTTTTTATAAGGTATGTATATATTTTTCATTAGATATACTGTTATATCAAGGAAGTTCACTTTTTTCAATTTAGTGCTTACAGTAATTTTTAAGTTCAGGTATTTACATTCTCTATATAATATCTTTCTAATTTTATCGATTTTAAAGTTAGTAGATAAAATCGATAAAATTAGAAAGTTAGTAGATAAAAAATGGCAAATTTGTTGTTAAAAAAAAGTAATTTGACCTTGCTAACCAGACGCTTTCTCTGTAGACAAATGGTATATCACGTCAGGCTACATGACGGTTCCATATAGAATACAGGTTCGATTCCTGTCGGAGGACACATATTTTCTATGAAATTTCTTGGACATTCAGGCCGGTAAATGTTGTTAATACTGTTTATTATAAACAGAGCATTTACTTAAATATTTATATTTTTCAGAAATAACGTATAAACAGAAAATATATTAAAATAATTGTCGGAGTTACTTCATTTCACAACACACACACACACACACACACACACACATATATCTACAAGCAGACACGTTAGCAAATTATAACATATTTGCGAACTGTTAATGTTCGGGGAAAAAGAACTTGAAGAGGTTGGTCATAATTTATGTTCGTAGTCAAATTCTTCAAAGTCCTGGGTTGAAACTGTGGAAGGGTTAAAAAACAGAATCCGTTTCATAAAAGGCGACAAGCTAAAGAAGCAAGTCAAGAATTCATGCCGAAAATAAATAGAACCCAGAATTAATCTACCCGAGGACTTTTCTAGCGTTTGACCATCTCGTTAGCCCCTAAAGTAAAAAAAAAACAACAAAAAAAAAGAAAAAAGAAAACGATAAGCCATCGTTTACTCCGACTATTCCCTTTTTTTGAGTGCGAAAAAACGCGCGTGCTCGGTCATACACACACAATATCATGTGCATTGGTATTGTACAAGCACCCGTATGTACAAATGGCCGAATAAACAAAAGGATAAAGGTGAAAAAAAAAGGATCGAAAAAAGGACGCATTGGAACGTTGATCCATAATTTGAAGCCACTAACGAGAGACAAGATGTATAAATAATGAAACAGAGAAAAATGCACAAAGCCGGCTGTACACGAAGCCGAGAGACTTGATTGAATATTGATTGCGATTTGGTGAGCTTTCAAAGTCCCATTATGGCAGGCGAGAAAAGGATAAAACGCACATGTGCGTCATTCCTGCAATACCGTATCGGCTTCAAATGTTCACCTCAACAACGCATATTTTGCCAAAGTGCGTTGGAGATTGATTCATTAATCATAATACTAAAATTACTAACAGCACCAATGCAAATTTCACGGGTGTTAACCACTAAAGTTACCGCATATCATTATTTTTCTCCCATTTGCTTTACATTTTGTCCTAACAGTTTTCGTAACCCGTTTATGTTTTATGCAAATCTTGTCCATGCATGAATTAGTTTCTTTAAAGAAGTATTCTAATCGTCCAAAAGAATGCTGAATACAACAATGACTTTTCAGAAATGGATTAGTTTTATATGCAAAAAGGTAACAAGGAATGCACAAATATTTTCTAATGTCTTCTCGTTTAATTTACCTCTATTGCTCGCAATTTTAACGTCTTTCGATTCTTACCTACTTTCAAATCTTTACTTTTTGTCACTATATATCTAGATACTAAGCATGTCAAAGTCTTTTTTTCGTCTCCATCTTATTCACCTTTCTGTATATACATATTTATTATATATATATATATATATATATATATATATATATATATATATATTTTCCGTTCACCTGGTATTACTTTTTTCTTTCCTCTACCACATCTCTCCAGTATTTTTCAATTTATTCCTCCTTAATATTATTATATGACTTTTCCTGTCAATAAGCGTAAACAATTCTTTTATTTTTAAGAAATTTCACGTTAGACAAGGCTTGAGAGCCGCTTAAGGTAGAGGGTTAAATTTGAAATGGTTATGATGAATGGGATAACAATGAAAGCAGAATGAGAATTGGGAGGGCGAATTTTGCGTTGTAAAAACTCCTTATGGATGCAATGGATAAATTGTCATCTAAATGACACAAAAATGAAAATAACATTTCATTTTAACAGCTATATTTACCAAAATAACATAAAAATATCTTGAAATACTAAAAAGCAACTCTTTTGGATGGTCTCCTTGTTTAAGTTGGTGAATGCTGCCATTATCCTTGCCTTCAGTTCCTCTTTGGTGTTATAAGGAGTTTTGTTGCTCAACTGCGCCCCATACATAATAATCAAGGGGGGTGCAGTCTGATTTTGCTACGAACAAAACGACATTGTAAGTGGATAAATTACAGAATGGCTAAATCTCTCAAAAGGGAAAACGAAAAAAGTCAATATTATTCTTTAAAATGAAAAATGAGATTTTTATTGTCAATTTTTATGTGCCTAACAATAGACTCGCCCGTTATTAAGAAATTGTTAATAACCTGACTCAATGAGAAAATACGTTAGGAGAATACCATAAGTTATTGTAGGCGAAATACGAAGCACACATGTGTTCGGTTAGCATAAGTGTTAACTTTTGATTTCATTTTACAATTATATACATACATATATATATATATGTGTGTGTGTGTGTGTGTGCGTGTGCGTGCGTGAGTGTAGAGGGTGCAATGGATAAAATGTCGTCTAAGTTACGAAAAAATGAAAATAACACTAACAACTCAATTTAACAGATATATTTACAAAAATTACACATAAAATAACTTGATATACTAAATGATTAAATTTATTCAATAAAATCGCCATTGAGTTGAACCACGGACTCAAGATGACTTCGGAATCTCCTGCAACTCTTGGAATTTCTCCTTTTTTAAGTTGGCGAATGTTGCCATAATCCTTGCCTTCAGTTCAACTGCGACCAACACATAATAATCAAGGGTGTTATATTTTGGGGAGTTAGGTGACCAAATGAAAGGGGTGATGTGGTCGCAGAAATTGTCTGGCAACTATGACTGAGTTCTCCTGCATGTGTGGCATCGCACAGAATCCTGTTACCAGATGTTTTAATGTAGATGGCCTCCAATATCTGAATGTTCTTTTTATTATGTCTTTTATTATATTATCAACTAATTTCTCTTTAACATTATGTACATGGCTATGTTTTCCTAAGAAATATTGTTTAATGGAATTAAAATGAGAAAGTTGACAGATATATATATATATATATATATATATATATATATATATATATAATTAGGAGGATTTGAGATAATCATAATTAAGTAATTCATCGAGTCTAGAAGAAAACTCAACAGAATGCAGAAAGCACCGTTTCGTTCTATATTTGGGACTCATCAGCAGGGCGCATCCACTACTGAGAATTGAAACCCGAACAAATGCCATACCAACTGTACCAACGGGCCTCGGTGACGAAGAGGAAACGAATTAAACTCGATATAGCGCCGCTCGATCACATTTTCTCTTTACCCATGAGGACTGTGCCTCCACGAGCTACGACTACCATCTCCAAGCCACTCAGTCCAGAGCATTAGAAGCCGGTTCAAGCAAGAATATACACGTGATAGAAATAATTAGGATTATTAACTATGATTATCTAAAATCCTCCTAATTGTTTCTATCACTTCGACGCTGATCTAAGGAGTCAATTGAGAGCGTATCGACGGAAGGTGGCAATTGAGTATGAAACCGTAGACGTCCAGGAATTGAAATGTGACATTTGTGGTAAGATATGCGGGCCCAGAAGCGGTTTCATGCGACATTTTAAATTGTATGATAATGTACCACCCGCTGATGGATCTCTTAAATGCCCTGTTTGTGCCAGAGTATATAGGTCCTTTGCTGGGCTAAAGAGCCACATTCGTTCAGCACATCAGTAGATATTTTTCCAAAAAGATATATAGTAATGGCCGGACACGAGTTGGCAACCACAATGTATGTATATATGTATGCATGTATGTATGTTTATATGTATGTATGTATGTGTTCGGGCCTGTCAAGTTGTTTGTGAGCGTATGGGTGGCCATGCGTGCGTGTGTATGTGTGTGTGTGTGTCCTATATTTAATATTGCATTATATAAAGTTATTGAATTCTAAATATTTCTAAATTCTATTTGGCATTCAATGGATAAATTGTTGAGAAGTTTTTTATTTTCTTTATAGATATAAAAAATACTTTTCTCCGGTTACTCATTTAAAAATATGAAGCAGAAATCTTGTCAATGTTGAAATCGGCATCGGAGAACTTGAAGTGCGAGAAGATGAATAGTTGTATCGATGACGGAGGTGGGAATATGATTGAGGTGAAGTTGACGATCGATTAGCAGAATAATGGTGGTTCCTGGAATGAAAGAAATTTGAATTGTTGTGCTAAGCAAATTCATATGAGAACAAGTAAGGAAAAAAAATCAATTATTTTTTTTTCCATTCTAATTCTGATAAGAATTTTATTGTATCTGGTGATACATGTCTCTCGCCTTAGAATTCTTTGTTTCGCGCTGCGGCTAAAAACGCTAAAAACGCTAGGATGTCGTCAACAAAATTTTGTTTACCATACTGACATTAATTTCTTGATAATAATAATAAGATAGTTAAAATACTTGAATAGATGTTCTACGCTTATAGTTTCGCTTCTCGCGCTTCTTGTTGGTGAAGCTTTCCCCCGGCTTTCAACTTTTCTATCAACTCCGAGGTTTAAAATTTAAATGGAATGCCAATCGTCACTTTCTGCCTCCTTAAAAGCAGTTCTTTTATTTTCCTCTCTGTTTCTCACATTCTCGGTAACCCTTTGAATCTTAGGGGTTTTATCGCCTTTCTTGGAATGATTAAAAAAAACATAATGTTCGGATTTTCAAGTCGTCTATTTGTCACATTTCTAAGCCCACCATGAATTCATTTCTGTTCCTCACCACACATGTTTATCAATTTCTGGACAAAGTTCAAATATTTTTCCAACTTTGTTGCTTCCTAGGTTTTACTCAGTGGTTTTTTGAAACGATACTCTTTTACAAGAACTTGCCTTTTGTTTGATGTTTCAAAGAAAAACGTACATTTTATTTATTCCCTAGGAAAACCCTTGCTTTGTGTATATGATTATGCATAGTCACCAAAATTGTTTTGCTAATTCCCATGAGATCTCCCTTGCTACCCAGTCATATTTACTTTCATACTTGCTATGACTGGTAATATTTCTTTTAGATTGACGGACATTTATTCTTTTGCAATATTCTCTCTGTTCTAGTTTTGTACTTCTCTTAACTGAACGCACTTCTTGCTTGTGGAATTCCCCTCCGACTTCCATCTTTTCTATCAACTACGAGATTCAAAATTTAAATGGAATGTCAATCGTCACCTCCTGCCTCCTTGAAATCAGTTCTTTTATTTTCATCCCTTTTTCTTTAACTCTCAGTAACCCCTTGAATCTCAGTGGCTTTCATCGCCTTGTTTGGTATGATTAAGAAAACAAAATGTTCGGATTTTACAAGATCTTGCCTGTTTGAATTTCAAGGTTTCAAAGAAAAAAAGTACATTTTATTTATTCTCTAGGAAAACTCCTGCTTTGCGCATATAATTATGCATCGTCATCAAAACTGTTTTGGTAATTCCCATGAAACCGCCCTTGCTACCCAATCATGTCTACTTTCTTACTTGCTATATTCGCTTATGATATGACTGGTAATATTTCTTTTAGATTGATGCACATTTATTACTTTGCAATGTACTGGTTTTGTACTTCTCTTGGCTGATATTAATATGGAATCGGTTTCTCATTTCAGATGTCCTTTTTACACCTATATCATCTTATCTCTTGTGTAATTCTATTTTTAATTGCCTCTTTAAATATCCCCCCCTACAGGTATTATTCTCTTATGAAACAATGAAAAGATGTCTAAATATTGAAACTTTGAAAAAGAGTTAAAAAAAGAAATGGGGAACGTAGAAGTGATTGTTGTTGTCGATCAGTACTGGAACAAATGAAGCAGTTTCCAATGGACATCAAGTTGGAAGAAATAAAATAGCGAAAAAAAAATAGGAAATTATTTAAGAAGTTGAGAGGAACTACTGTAAAATGATTCACAATTTTCAGTTACTGTTGATGTTACTGTATTGGTCAGTCCTGTGTACGACGATAAGCTACATCATCGCCCTGGGCATAACAATAAGCTATATTCCCCTCCTGGGTAGGACGATAAACTACATCCCTACCCTGGGCATGTTGATAAGCTATATTCCCGTCCTGGGTAAGATGATAAGCTATAATCCTCTCCTGGGTATGACGATAAACTACATCTCCGCCCTGGGCATGGACGATAAACTACATTCCCCTCCTGGGTATCCCGATAAACTACATCCGACAGCAAGACCTTTCATCAAGAGGTTTTGAGGAGCGTGAAACCAGCTCTTAATTGTTGGTATTCCCAGGTCCACACTGACCCGGGGTGGTAGCACCTGTTAGGGTCCCAGCAATGGTCAAATAGTTAATCCACCTCCAAACGTATAAAAATGGGTTTTAATACCAGCAATACTTTTTTGGAAAAATTATTACTACCAGTACATTTTCGAAAAAGAAAAATATTGCCAGCTAAACATCTTGTCGACATTAAAGAACCTATTAAGGTTGGTATACCGTAAAACAAAAGAAACCAAATAATCTGTATTGGTGAATAAACATATTAATAAAAGGGTGAAAGATGATATTAACAGCAGTAGTTATATAATTATATCAGTCACGCTTAACTTCCAAATATCAACGCATTTCTATAGTAAATATTTAACAATTATTTTACTTTCTACATATAATGGCTCGTCCTGTGTATGAAAATGAACTACGTCCGGTAGCAATGCCTCCGATCGGAAGATTAGAGCTATTGAGGATCGTGGAAGCACCTCTTAATTGCTCTTGTCCCCAGGTCCTCCCATACTCTGATTAGTAGCAACTGTTAGGGTTTCAGATCTAGGCAAATAGTGAACCCCAAACTGGGATCAAAACATTATGAAAGTTATAAAAATGTATTTTTATAGTGAAAATTTCCATCAATAGATATAATAGTAAATACCAAATCTTCCAAGTGAAATTCCCGCCTTAACTGAAACATAAGGATGTTGATATGCCGTTAATCAAAGCAAACCAAACATATAATGGCTCTATTATGTCAGTATAGTTGGTCACTCGTATTTGAGGATACCCGTCTAACAGGGAGGCTGGCCGATCCCTATTGCAGACGTTTGCTCAGGAGCATTTGTGTTTATTCAACACACACCGAGCCCAGCTGTGGATTATACTGCAACTATACTGAGCAGACCTTAGTTACAGTTTCTGGGAAAGAGCGTGTTATCTAGCGTGATCAAAAATTTGAACAAGGTTAGCACCTTCAAACCCTCAGCCACGATAACATGTGACTTCGTGCAAGCACAGCTATCGATGCCCCCCTCCAAAGTGTACCGTCTACCCAATTTCACTCACAAGGCTTGGGTCAACCTGTGGCATTGTTTTCAGGCACTTTCTAAAGGTGCCACACTATGGGATCGACCCCTTCAGTCCGATATCATCAGAAAGTCTCCTTCCTGATAAATCAACCATGGTGAAATTCGAAACCGGGATGCGAAAGTTCTAACCCCTCGGCCACGTGCCTACAAATCTAAATACTGCTTTTGAAATTCGCATAAAAGGCTATCGACGTTCTGCTTCGTCCCAATATTTTACATTTAAAAATAAAATAGACTTCTCTGTATTTAATAGACATTTATTTACCCTGTCCCTCTATCCGTCCTGTGAGTATCAGATTTTCCAAGCCCTCCCTCCTCATTAAGTTTCCCAGAAATTTCAGCGGTCTCTTCCAGATTTTAAGTATAAGTTTCCTCTTTGTTTCAATCCTCTCCAAAACATCGTCGTTACTCACATGTTCGGCCCATTATATCCTCAGCATCCTACTGTAGAACCATATTTCTGTTGCTTCGAGTCTCTTCTTTATCTTTGAGAAGATTGTCCAGAATTCGCTGCCATACAGGAAGAAAGATATCACATAAGAGTACGGTGCTCTTTTCTTTGTTTCCTGTCTCATAATACTTTGCTTAGCTTCTGGAATGCCTCTTTGGCCGGCCTAATATATCTTCGGATCTGTGTCGCACTTTCCGTCCTCTGTTAGAACACTTCCTAAATATCTACATTTCTGTACCTGCTTGATTTTAGTGTCCCCGACCTGTAAACTGCATTTTGGGCTGATCTTTTTGCTGATGATCATACGTTATATCTTGTAGTTTGGGCTTAGTCCCTTCTTCTCGCTCTCTGTCACTACCTTCTGTAAGATGTTTCGTCGTTTCCTTTTTGTGTCTGCTATCAGCACTGTGTCATCTATATAGCTTAAGATTGTGGCCACCAATGATGAATCCTGGTAGGATTTCCAGTTCTCTGAGAATTGCCTCGTTGTATCGGTTTAATAATCTGGTAAGAAGACACACCCTTGTCTTACACCCCTTTCTGTTTTTATATTGCCATATAGGAAGAAATATATCACATAAGTGTTCGGTGCTCTTTTGTCTTTTCCAACGAAGCTTTCCTGTCTTGTAATACTCTGCTTAGCTTTTGGCCGGCCTAATATATCTTGACAAATCGACCATGGTGAGATTCGAACCTGGGTCTCATGACGAGAATACGAACGTCCTAACCACTCGGCTAGTAATGCTTACCTTATTACTAGTGCCTGCTAGACTTTATTCCGTCTAATCGTAGAATTACTTCCAATCCATTTACACAGTACTGATTCTGTGAGGAATACTGGCCTTTATCTCTGACCCGAAGAAATTCTGTTCTTCTTAATTTTCAATGGATTTCTCGAGTAAATATCATTGTCCATACATTTATATTTACACAATCGCAAATCCATGAAGATGTAGCCTCCTCCCGATTTTTGAACTTCTTAATATGTTTCATCAGGTTCGATGGAAACATTTATATATTACTCAGATAAGCTGAAGATGAGTTGGTGATAAATTCCCACCATCCCACTTCAGTAAGAAATGTATTTTGAAATCTAGTTTTGTCTCATGTATTTTACAGCCATATCGTATTTAACCCACAAGCGACGCAGATATTTTCCTCAAATGAATCGTTATTCAACGATGTGAATAACATTTTTTTTAATTAACCAATCGTATTACAGCATGTGGATTTTAAGTTGTTCATAGCTAAAAGGGTGAGATTTCGGTCTAAAACCACAACGACTAATCAGTATATATAAATATTAAACAATGTTGATTTGCATTTTTTTTAAATAGTGGAATGTTTTTATTGAACGTAAAATTTATTTTAGTTGTATCACTGTGAAACTGTTAATGGTTGTTCCATTAGATTTTTTGTAGCATTGACAAGGATTGCCAATATCTGGATATTTTACCAAATGCTTTTGATTTGTTATTTATAGTCGGATAAATATTATCATATTTTTTGTAATTATCACAATGTGTGTGTGTGTTGTATTCTCCGACCATATTCAGGTGCTTGTAATCCACGTAATATTTTTTTTATTGTAGTTCTCTCAATACAAGTCTCAAGAGCCATTCAAGGTAAATGCTTAATGAATGAGATATGTGATATAAGTATAGTCAGTCAATTTTGTGCCATGCTTGATACACGTTTATCTTTCGATACATGACAGACGAGGCAGATTTTTTCCTGCAGTAGGTTGCCATTTCTTTCTGCGGTAGACCATCCAAGGCTATAGATCCCAGTCTGTCCTGAACCCGGTCTGTCCTGCTATTTACCCATAGGGAGAAGAAGAGGATTAATAAGTGTATCTCAAGGTATTAGCACGTGAATGTAATGGATTCGACTGGGATTCGAACTCGGCTCTTAGATTCCTCAATCGAAGCCGCTATCCATTACTCCACCGTGTATGGAGTGAATATTACAAGGATATGACGGATAGATAACAATTGACCATAAACTTGAAAAGGTTAACATTTTAGTGTTCGGGGGATCATACAGGTTCGATTCCTGCCGGTTGATATCAATTTCACGTTTTAAGAAAAAAAAAACAAAAAAAACAGATGTCAACTCAAGCACGTGGACCGACTAAAAGATAATGCGAGTATGGGTGTTCGTATCGTACTTATGTCTGTATGCCTTTGATGTCTGTGGGTGTTTAGCGCTATGTATGTGAGTGCACGATTAGAGGAGAGACCTATTGGATGGTCACATTGAAGGTCAGCTTCCACGGACGCGACTCATTTCCCGTAATCGCGCTAATTTTCTCCGAAAAAGAAATAAAATAATAATTCAGGAAATTTGTAGTTTAAGCCCCAATTAACCGTCAACTAAGTAAGCTTCCGCGCATGGTTACTCGAGGCAAACAACGTCAGTAATGGCGGACGAGATTTTATTGTCGATAACTCCAAAATGGTAGATTTTAGCAAAATTTCTTTGTTATTTTCGAATTAAGCATGTACATTTACACCTAAAAATGTAACTATTCGGGATATTTTTATTAGAAACTTAGCGTGGGGATTAAACTTCAATTTACGCAATAATTCTTATTGAAGTATTTCAGTCATACGAGGTTGTGATAAAAGCTGAGTTAGATGTGATAACTTATTTATTTCTTGGTGAAAGCGAATATTTACAATGGAAAACAGAAAATTAAAATCTATTACAAATATATGAGGATTATACAAAAATACTTTTTTAATGCAAAGTGTGTTCAGGAGGCACGATGCAGTAATTGATAGCGGCTCGGTGTAAGTTCGAATCCCAATAGGATCCATTACATTCACTTACTTGGGAAAGGTATAAATTATCTTCTTCTACGGGTAAATATCAGGACAGACTGGGTTCTATAGCCTTGGGTGGATTCTGGAGAGAGTTGGGCTCCGTCAGGCTATCTTGCCCACTTCTAGCGCAGCTACAGGACATGTGGCTCCCTTACGACGCTGAGGGGTCACGGGAATGTCGATCGATCGCGCGATCACAATCTGTTCAGGACGTTGACGATCATTACTCACCAAGTATTACTTTTCTTTATTATCTGTGAATTGTGATGTACTCTTCGGGAAAATAATGCAGTTGTTTCCTATTACTTTCCTACGGTTTTAAATTCAGGGTTTTCCTTCTCTTCGATCAGTTTCTATCCAATGTTAAGAGAGCCCTGATATCATAGCTGAAGAAGAAGAGACGGATTCAGACCTTTTCCGAGGGTAATAGTGCGGAATGAGAACTCCTCCAGCCGAGTCTCCTATCCCGCCTATCTGCCCATCTATTAAAAATTTGTATATATTTTAATGCCATCAACCTTCCGGATATAGCCGATCACGAGTCTCCATTTTTTATGACCTGTGAATTGCCATGAATTCTTGGGAATGATAGTGGATTGGTTTCCCACTGCTCTCTCCACGGTTTTGTATTCATAATTTTACCACTCAGTGCTAGAATGTCGAATCTATCCAAGCCTTATAAATTAATGTTTTTCTTTTTCATGACGTGGGTGATCTTGGCTCTCCACAGGTTCCTTTTGTTCCAATCTGATTGCAGAAAGAGACGGGGTCATTCCTTTCTCAGTAATATCTCTGTTAAATTGAACCCGAATTTGACCTCGGTCGTCGATTCTACCTACCGAAGTAAGCCGTCCTGAGTAAGACGATAAACTACATCCGCTTCCTAGGTAAGATGATAAACTACATCCTCGTCCTGGGTAAGACGATAAACTACATCCGCGTCCTAGGTAAGACGAAAAACTACATCTGTATCCTGGGTAAGACGATAAACTACATTCGCGTCCTGGGTAAGACGATAAACTACATCCGCGTCCTAGGTAAGACGAAAAACTACATCCGCGTCCTAGGTAAGACGAAAAACTACAATCGCGTCCTGGGTAAGACGATAAACTGCGTCCAACAGCAACGACTCTTACCAGGAGGTTTTGAGGAGTGTGGAACCACCTCTTAATTGTTGGTGTATCCAGGTCCACCCTTAACACGGGGTGGTAGCACCTGTTAAGTTCCCAGCCCTCAAACTGGGGTCAAAACACTATGAAAGTTTAAGAATAGCTTTTAATACCAGAAATACTTTGTAAAAAATTATTAACACAAATAAATTTTTAATGGAAAAAATCATTACCAGCAATACATTTTTTTTTTTAAATTATTACACATTTTTGGAAAAAAATATTACCAGCTATACATTTTGGAAAAAAAAAATTACCAGCAATAAAAATTGTCGGCATTAAATATGAACACATTTAGGTTGATATACCGTAAAACAAACGAAACGAAAAAAAATAAGAATAAACGATATAATTTAATTAAAACATGTTTAGTAGCCGCAGCGTACAAAGGTACCAAGAGCGAGCAACTATGTGGGTAATATAAGTTTGCATAATTACCTATACTTACTAATACAAAATTCTTACGCCTTTAGGTAACCTTAACTGGAGTCATTGATATGAGGTTAACAGTGGATATAATAACAGGGATATTGGCTTCGCGATTGTCTCACTGTAGATTTTAATTGTGATATTAATGACAGAAATGCAGGCTGGTTGCAGTATTTAAAGCACTTCATAATAACGAGAATAAGAATGGCGGCTTTGGTTTTGCAGAGTTGTGATTTTAGCGGTGATCGTAGGTGATGATGGTTGGCGTGTGTGTGGGTGGAGCATTAAGTATGAGTCATCTTATTCATCACAGGTCCCTATTGATCTAGCGAGATCTGCCCCCTTCCCTCAAACCGGAAGCGCACTGAAAACATTTTATCCCTTCCTACATCACTTACAGTTTCAAGGAATTAAATTGGGGTCATTCAAGGGAGACACGTCCAGGAACATGACAGACTATTTATACATGACAACATTGGCAAAGACAAGAAAAAACCCTATTACGTACTCATTTTAAATGGGCATATATATATATATATATATATATATATATATATATATATATATATATATATATATATATAAAAAGAATTACTGGTGTGTGTGTGTGTGTGTGTGTGTGTTATATACACACACACACACATGGACGAATGTGCATGTGTGTACTTACGAAAAGGGAGTACAGAGGAAATAGGGGAGAAATAGAGTCATCTATATGAGTGCATGTGTGTGTATATATATATATATATATATATATATATATATATATATATATATATATATATATATATATATATATATATATATATATATATATATATATATATATATATATATATATATATATATATATATATATATATATATATATATATATATATATATTTATGTGTGTGTTTTTGAACAATAAAAAATATTGAGAAATTAAAAATTAAAATTTTTCGAACACACTGGGTTGTATATTAATATTTTTATGTTTTATTATTTCAATTACATTCCTCAAATATTTTCTGCTTATTAGTAGCATATATATATATATATATATATATATATATATATATATATATATTATGAAATGCACAAAGTCCGAGAATTATTTTAAGACATTTTTATGTTTATACATTCTTTTTATAGATATAAACAGACCATTTATATATATATATATATCCATGTGGTAAGATGGGAACGAATAGAGTACACTTCCAACGTTCGTAACATTTAAAATAAAATAGTACTTAGTATATCAATATTATTTATTTTAAGATACTACAAAAGAAATGTTAGAATCGCTCCACAATTGCAATCGTGTTTCAACGCATACCAATGCGACTCCTAAGGCGATTGTAAATTACTAGCACATGAGGCATTAATTTAGTTTCAATTTTGCAAAAAAATAAGGCTTGAGGGCTTCACCATGTTCAACCAATTTTAACCTACGTTAAATTTAACTAAACGCAAAAGAAAAAAAAATGAAATTATCATGTTACAAATGTGTCATGACCAGGAGTTGATATCAGCCAGACATTAACTTAATTACCGATACAGGTTGAAACACGACTCAATTGTATAGCGATTCTTTTTTCTTCTTGTAATATCCTAATGTATATATATATATATATATATATATATATATATATATATATATATATATATATTGTTTAAAAGCGCTCAATATCACTGATAAAAGGTTTGTAGATACAGACAGTATGGCCAATGGACATATAGATCAACACTTTTTGGTGAATACAAGTTTCACGCGTCAATCGATCTTCAATCCATGACAGATTTGTATACTTACATGATTTATCACATCTCTTTCTTTCTCTCTCTCTCTATCACACACACACACACACACACACACACACACATATATATATATATATATATATATAGATCCGAATAGTAATAGAGGATAGACTAGAAATGCAGAGCCGAATATTAATATTGGATAGAATAGAAATTCAGTTCCGAATAGTAATAGGGGATAGACTAGAATTTCAAATCCGAATAGTAAAAGAGGATAGACTAGAAATGCAGATCCGAATAGTAATAGAGGATAGACTAGGAACAGAGATCGTTAGTCGTCAGCTACTTCCTACATATATGCGTTTCCTCTATGGACACGTAGTCTACTTAATTCATTAATGTGATCGCTTGCGTTTGCTCACTGGCAATCTATGTTCACTCTCAAGAGTCGGCAGCGACACGTTACTCCTATATAACAATATTATAGAAAATTTTGAAAAAAACCTGTGTTTTCAAAATTTTCTTTTGAATTAAACATTAACAGAAAATTTTTTTGATGTACTTATGGATCATAAATGTCATAATTGCCTCAAAATATAAATATAAAACAGATCTAATTATTGCCTATTAAACTATAAAAGCGAATGTCCCGAAAAAAAAAATGTCGTCATAAATAATTTAATCAAAAGAGTTAAATTAATCTCCTCATGTAAAATAGTTTTCTTAAGGAATTTAGTAGCAGAGACCAAACACTTATTAATAATGGCTTCCCTAATTGTTAACTATTTAATTAGACTTCCCTTACACATAAACAATTTTAAAATAAGCCCAAGTTCTTAAAATGAGATTAATAATAATAGTTTTAACATATTCTCCAGAAATCAAATTCGCCACAATTACAAAAAGGATAAAATAGTAAGAAAACAATAATATTAAAAATACACTTCTAAATTCAGTATTTATTATAAAAAAAAATAAAGTCAGAAATATAATTATCAAAACTATTTTTACTTGCATTTTTCGGACTGTTATACTCATCTTCATTGCCATATTCACAACGTTTCGGTCGTTGTACGCTCCGACCTTCTTCAGGTGAATTCAACCGAATCCTTTATTTTGTCCACCGGGTTATATTGTTCTAGTTCCACATGCCATGCTTCTTACGGATGTCTCAGTTATTTCCCTTTAACTCAACTCTCCAACTTTTGGTTCACCATTGCTGTGGCCTGGTATTGAACTCCCAACTCTTTGTATTTAGTTATTGAATGTAACCAAAGTCTTTATCCACTAGGCCATGTGTCTTTGTAATGAATAACCGCACAAATTGCAATATAAACTGTGGTAAAAAAGAATAAGAATAACAGAAAAATTTGCAATATGAGCACTGGTAAAAAATGTTACGGAGACATTAGTTTTATAAGTCCCAAAAATTCATGGGCAGATGTCTACATTTGAAGAAGGCTGGGGCGTACAACGCCTGAAACGTTGTGAATATGGCAAGATGAGGATAACAGTCTGAGTAATGCAAATAATGCAAGTAATCATAATACCTCATTTCCGAGATATAGACAGATATGCCAGAAAATTTCCAATTATCTGGAGAAGGCTGGAGCGTACAACGGCCGAAACATAGTGAATATGGTAATGAAGATGAGGATAACAGCCTGAATAATATAAATAATGCAAGTAATCATAATACCTCATCTCAGTGATATAGACAAAAATATTTTAATAATAAGGTTAATGTTGTTTATGAATTCATCTGTCCAATTGAAAAACTCTGCATCTCTGTAAATAAAAAACAATGTGTGTCTTATATAGGTCACACAACAACCACTCTTTCACGAAGATTTACCGTCCATTTATCCAAACAAATTGCTATTAGGCAATACATTAATAAGCAACACAATAGCTATAGTAACATTAGACGTCTCCAGAATAACTTCAAAATACTTTAAAAAATCCAGTAGTAACCCAACAAAATCTACCATACATCACGAAAATTATTATAGTTTCCAACATTTCATTATCCAATATTTAGAAAGCAAAAAGGAAAAAAAAACAAAAACATTGACATGATTGATACAACTTTGCGTAGCACGTAACCGAAAATACATCTTGCGTTTGAATTTATCCGATTAAATTTTAAAAAAAAATATATATAACGACACTTTAAAATGTATCACTCAAAACACGTTTAATATTTTTCCGCTTTATTTTACTCGTCCACCCGTTTCTTAACTGTATATCCTTATAAACGAAGTGAGATTTGTTGCGCAGTTCTGCCATTTGCAGTTAATCATGGGTACTTACACTACAATTATGCAATTAAATTCTTTCACTCTAAAAGTTGTTAATAACCAACAAAGATCAGTTTAAGGTTTCAAGAGCTACTAATATACATAGGAAAAATAGGCGGGTATTTCGACGTGGCATTAGAATTCTTGTTTCTTTTGATCAATTGCGACTGAGTAGTGGGTTCGATCTTCGCTGGGTAATCCTTACTTTCGTCCTTGTGCCACATTTAAGCTAAATCACCAAAGGACGATTAGACGATATGCCTTTCAGCTTTCTGTTATTTTTAGAAATATTTACGATTCATTTCGATTATTTGCATTATTCGGATTGTTATTCTTATCTTCATTGTCATATGTTCCATCTTTCCCCGAATATTCAGACAGATCTATCTATCTATCTATCTATCTATCTATCTATCTATCTATCAATCTATCTATCAATCTATCTCTCTCTCTCTCTCTCTATATATATATATATATATATATATAGAGAGAGAGAGAGAGAGAGAGAGAGAGAGAGAGAGAGAGAGAGCGAGAGAGAGACAGAGATGCATACACATGGTGGAACAAACAAATATGTCTGAGCAGGCGTCTACAGCAGGGATTGTCTAGCTTTCCTAGTTGACAGGCCTACACGAATTCGAACGGCCATTTATTAAAATGGCATGTTTCTTCCGGGATCAACGCTGGACTAATGCCCAACGTCGACTTATACATCGGCATGTACGGTAGATGTTGTCACCTGTACCTTAGAGATTCTTTCATTAATTGATTTCACTGTCTTTCAATTCTCGCTTAGAGAAAATCAGCCCTTTTAACCCGTTCGGAATTCAATCACCAGTTTTTATTCACTCGAACGAATGTGAACAACTTTCTTGTTGTCCAGGCAATTAACACCATGACCTCCACTTGACAATTCCTCGTTCTCATCATTGTCCTACACAGTGGACGCTTTTCCGATGGGAATGATCAGATTCGAGTTTTTGTATAATTCTATCTGCTGCGTACAGACTTTTTCTGCGCAGGCGCACATGCATTTCTATGTGAACTTGCCATCGTTGGGACCGCTTCATATTTATTAATAATTCTACCAACTGGTACGGCGTCTCGGTTGGGTCAGACGTCAGATTCCAGACTTACGAAAAGAAAAGCCGTTTCAGGTTTAACTCTTTCGAGTCGAACCTGTCAACCATTTTCTGCCTTTTATTTATTAAATATATATGAAGTAAAAATGGAATAAAATTAGTTTTTTCCTCTTCTTATTCATTCACGTATCCTTCAAATTTGCACCCCACCCAGCACCCGTTGCTACCCTTTATTCTCACTGAGGAGTTTTCGAATCACAATGAGATTTCCCCTCTTCAAAAATATGGAACTGACAAGTAAGTCGCTGACTCTTTTTTAACCTTCCCGTCCCACAAAAAGTAGTGTGTATCCATGTATATTTTTTTGAGGGTGGGTGTTTTAGAATGTTTAAATGTGAAACACTTTTTCTACGCCACCAGCAGAGTCGATTTAATAGTCAGTCAGTTATGTGCCATACATGATACACGCGTAGCCGATCATGTATCTTTCAATACATGACTGACGAGGCAGATTTTTTCCACAGTAGGTTATCATTTCTTTCTGCGGTAGGCCAGTCGCACTAAAAGGCTATAGAACCCGTTCTGTCCTGCTAATTACCCATAGCAGGAGGTGGGGAAGAAGAAGAAGATTCATACCTTTTCCAAGGGCATTAGCACGTAAGTGAACATTTTCACTAGAGGTGTATATGTATTATTAACTTAGCAAATAAGAAGATTGAGATAATAGGTCGAACATTAACAAATATTTACTTTGTTACTTTAATAATAATATAACATAATTCAAATAGAATATTAATTAAAAATATTAATTAAAATATTATAACTTAATTAATAATAAAAATTAACAAATATTACAATTTAATTAATAATGTAACATGCCACAACAATTTTTAAATAAACCATAAAATACCAAAAAAATAAAAAATAAAAATGATAATTTAATTTTGAAGAAAAAGTTTAAACCGGAAGAAAAATCTCCAACTGAAAAAAATAAAAGTCGTAAACAAAAGCAACATTTTATGAACGTACGCATGTAAAAGAACGTTAAATTCATGAATACGCAAGCGTACAAAATGGAGTACAAAAGCAGAATGAAAAAGACGCGAGACAAATCGAAAAAAATTGAAAAAATAGTAAATACTGTTTAAAACCAGAACCCCTGAAAACTGGAAATTTTACCCAGAAACTTCGAGGTCGGGCTAAAATTGATATTTAAAAATTAAGTAATATTTTTCTGACGTTGCGTCCAAAATGAAACAGCCTGTTGCCTCTGAGTGTTGACTTCAATGTTCACTTTTGTATTTATATTTACATACGCTCTATCTCTGATATTGAGCACTTTATCCCATAAATATAGCACACCATAATATTTCTTCATACAGCTCTGTTCATATATACACAGGCTGATCCAAAAATAGGTGAACAGTCGGTTGAATAGGGTTTCTGTGAGGATTAATATTATAACTATCGTATTTCTATTATATTAAATTTTATAATTAAATTTATTTAAATTTAATCTTTTTTTAAATTTTCAAACAGTTCAGAGAACTCATAATGCCGAATAATTTAAATACTGACGCAAGAAAATGGCTGTTATAAGAGTATTGGAGATTTCATAATCCTGAAACCGTTAGAACAAAATGGATTGAAGCATTTGGAATTGAAGCCCCCCAAAAAACAAACCATTTCCTGTATTCGTGCCAGATTTAATAACACTGCCTCAATTTTTAATAACCCAAAAACTGGTCGACCTAAAACAGTTTTCATAGAGGACTAGAAGCAACTTGTTGCCGAAGCGTTTTTTCACAGTCCCAGAAAGTCCATAACAGAATTGGACATTTCAAAAACTTCTATTATACGAATTCTGAAACTGATTGGGTTAAAAGCTTTTCATCCACGGCGAATTCAGGGCTTATTGGGGGATAACCCAGACAGGCGGCTGCAATTTAGTGAGGTCATGCTGAACGAAATTTTTTAAAAATCCAATAATTTTAGATAACATTGTGTGTTTATCAAAATTTAATTCTATTAATATGTAACCTGAAAATAAATATTTTCATTTACCCTCCAACTATGTTTGGTTTGCTTCGTGTTTATTCATATATACATATATACATAATAGGTCTGTCATCCTACATTGAGTTCTGTTTTATTAACACCAGCACTATATGTACAAGATATAATAATTTACATATATGGTAGACTCACTCTCCTATCTTGAACGATAAATGAGGGTCACCATTGGATGGTGTCTTTCGTTTTACACCTATGCATGCTAGCAGAGGTTATTGTGGAGAAAATCAGGTAAGGGAAAGATATTTCATTTGTGCTTTCTTAAGCAGGATTTTGATGGCATCTCTACTTCAGAGCTTGACGCAGCTGATCACGCCACACATATATATATATATATATATACACTGCGTGCCAAATTATTATCGAGATAACTTTTTTATATTTCAAAACCGTCCAATCAATTCACACAAAATTTTCACACAATGTTGGCAACACTGATAACAAATATGGCGCCAGTTTGTTTACATTGCGCAGATCAGTGCGAAAATTTCAGTGATTACGCAGCTCATTGTTGCCAATATTGTGTGAAAATTTTGTGTGAATTGATTGGACGATTTTTGAAATATTATAAAAAAGTTATCTCGATAATAATTTACGCACGCATATATATATATATATATATATATATATATATATATATATAAAAGAAAAACAGACCACTTTAAGATACCATTATAATAATTTATTTCACCAGAGCCCTTTTTGCGACAAAAACTTACACTACCCATCAATTTTAATTTCATTTTTCGTTTCATTTCATTTTTGGAAGTGCTATCTGATGATCCGGCGTCCTTTAAAAAGGGCTCTGGTGAAATAAATTATTATAATGGTACCTCAAAGTGGTCTGTTTTTCTTTTTAAATATTAGCTCTGGATTTACATTGAGCTCTCAGGATTTCATCCTCCTTGGGATTACCCATACGGATTACCAAGTTCTTCATAACTTAATATATATATATATATATATATATATATATATATATATATATATATATATATATATATATATATATATATATATATATATATATATAGAGAGAGAGAGAGAGAGAGAGTGTGTGTGTGTGTGTGTGTGTGTGTGTGTGTAACAATTGAGGGCAGTGTGCTTGTGGTAGCCTTTGCCACATTTATTTAATTTTACATAATTTGTTTAGGAACCCAAACTGATGTAAAAGAAAATGACAAGGCATAGGTATCAATATATATAAAATTGTATTCAACGAAACATACAATAAAGAATGTATACGAAAAATCATGCAAAGAGTAAGACAAGAGTTGCTTCTCTTTGACTATAATGTCTATCAAAGTTCTCTGAAAGAAAATGAAAGAGTTTAGTCTATTATAAATGTTTTAAACAGTTCTGCTGTGTAACAGGAACATTATGTAGTGTAAAAGAATGTGATTTTTGAGTGGAGTGAGGAGATGGGCGCAGAGTTTCAACTATCGTGGATTTCTGTGGCAGCTGAAGGTCTCACTAGTGCAGGTCCTCTTTTCTTATGTTTATATAGGTGTTCATTGAATCAGGAGTGCTGCGCGGGAAAAATCATTCTCCATATGTAGAGAATTGATACTGACCAATCAGTGCATGAGTTCTGGGGAGACTTTTAGGAGCCAGTTCTCTCAAAAATGCACAAAATCTGCTATATGAAAATATAGCGATTTTAAAATTGTCGTTTCAGATACTAGAGTTGCTTCTTGTCCAATGAATGAATGCTGTTGAAGATTTGAATTTGTGTGGGTGTACGTGTGTGTGGTGATGATCGGCATATGCTAAATAACAATGTTCCACCCCGTTCTGTACTAATTTTGTCCCGTTGATGCTTACTGATATCGCTATCGAAGTGAGATCATATATATAATACACCACGTATATCTTCAAGAACGCTCTGTTCATTTTAAACTTTAAAAATTATGACTAAAAAAAGAGGCGGAGAACAAAAAAAATATATATATATATATATATATTTCTGATGATACGTCACCCCTAGTAGGACAGAAATAAGCAGACTCTGAAATTACAGATTAAATTTACGGACTGTCAAGGATTATTCAGATCTTCCAAAGTTTACACAAAAAATATTGTGCTTTTGGAACTTTGGCAGTAAACATAATTTTCGTTGTAAATATGTAACATTTATGAGGATAATATACAGATATCTTTCCTTAGGTGTTTATAAATTGTACACTGTTCAAATATTAACATTAACAATGAACTATTTTAAATTACAAAATTATACTTGAATTAAACGAAAATTACTTAAAATATAATACATATTACTTATAATACTCTTTCTTCTTGCCGTCGTTTTCACGGCACGGGTACACTAGTCATATTTATAATCATAGTGATATATATATATATATATATATATATATATATATATATATATATATATATATATATAGGAAGAACAGTAAGATATTAAATCCGATGTTCATATTAATATTTTTTATTTTTACAAAACAGTGCAATGTAAATTTACAGAGCAAAAAAATTATAAATTAACTGATTTAAAATATGGTTTCTTCGCTACACAGAAATAACTATGTTTCAAAAACTGAAACTAAAAGCTTCAAATTTAATTATATAATTAAATTAAAAGCATTAGTTCCGTTTCATCTTCAAGCGAATTTTGAAATATATATATATATATATATATATATATATATATATATATATTTAATGAAAAACGTGTATATATATATATTTTAAACGCATATATATATATATATATATATATATATGTATGTATGTATTTTTAATGAAACGTGTATATATATATATATTTTAAACGCATATATATATATATATATATATATATATATATATATATAGATAGATAGATAGATAGATAGATAGATAGATAGATAGATTACAAGGTACATTATTGCACATCCGTAGACAGACAATACAATCACTAGTGAGGTTACACAGTTGGTTGTGAGAAGCTTTGAGTAAAAGAGTGTAACTGGATATACATCTATATTTGCTTGGAACTTGGACATCAGTCTCCGGAAGCAATCCTAATGTTTAAACCCAGACGATATTTTGACAGCGAGGTTTAAACTTTGGGCTGGAGTCCATTGATGTTGATTCGCTTTCTTTAAGCTCTTCAACAATCAAACATGACACAATTACTGACTGCAATAAAAATAAATCTGGGATTGACAGGGTGATAAAAGCAAAAAGATTGATTTGTTTTTTTTTGTTGACGGCTTATCAAAATTTAAAGCCAGTAAATACTTTTGGATCTTAAGACATTTTTTTTTATATAGTAATCATTTTAATTTAACCCATAGCTGAGAGGAGAAGCATTAGATTCCTGCCTTTCCCGTTGGCATTTGCTCGTAAGTGAATATAATGAACCAGCCTGGAAATGGAACTTGGCCCTCTGATTTCCAATTCTGAGCCTTTATACATTACACCGCCTGCACATCCAAGCATGAAACACCGGGTGTTCCCAAGCGTTCACTTATCTAGGTACTGACCGAGCTCAAAGTTACTTCAGCGATCAGACGAGAACCAATTTTATCGGTCCTGAGATGACATCAAAGCTTCAACCACTTTCCCATTACCGTAAAGCAGCTTTCCTGCGCCTTTTCCATGCAAATTATTCTGATGAGCTTTTCTGTTTACCATGACTTTAAGCGTAGTACTAGATTGCCAGTTAGGTCTCATCCTTTTACTGTTTAAATTGATAAATATAACCATAAGTTTTATTCTAATTGTTCTTCACTCGTACTTCTTGCCTATGGAACTCTTTCAGCTTCTTGCTTTCATGTCAAATGAGATTTTCAAAAATTTAAATGCAACATGGATCGTCATCTTCTGGCCCTTTGAATCCTGCTATTTTTATTGTCTTTTCTCCTCAGTAAAATTTTCTCAGTTTCCTTCAAAATGAGTAATACCTTGCGTCTGAGTCTACCACTCGTCTCTTCAGCCCCTCTACCTCCGGCGTCTTCCTCTTTGGGTTGAGGCGCCCACTCGGTCTGAACCGAACTCAGGGGTAGCTGGCCAACCGCTCCCTGAGTACCCGTAGATTGTTCGACCGGTCACTGGCCAAGTTCCGCCTGCTGCCCACATTGTGTTAGTTTTTAGATCCAGTAAGCGGAGTGTTGTCCATACGTTCACGGTCGATTGGGGATGTAGGCACGGCTGTGAGGGTGGGCGGCAGGAAAATTAGAATGTGGCAGACAAGGAAATAATATCTGCAGAAGCCGAACAACAATGGGTAAAATATTGATGTCTTTTATATAAGAAAACAACAACAGTAGAAAGAGTTTACAGAAAGGATAGAAAAGCAATTAACATAAGAACAGAGGACCACTCCTCTACCAATTATACCAACAAAGAGGGGTGTGTGTGTGATTAACTCGTTCCAAATCAACTTGGGAGGATATGTGACTCGTAATTCCAGCCCTAAGTGGAAGTGTAGCTTTTCAGTTGGTTGTCGTAAGTGACAAACGTTAAGTTTCAGCGACTTTTCAATGCGATTGCTACAACGACGATGATATTTCTTGAAGTCCTTATCTCTGACTCGCCACTGGACCGACTCACTGCAACGACAGTCTCTCTCTCTCTCTCTCTCTCTCTCTCTCTCTCAACGTCACTCTCGTCTAACGCCCAAGTCTCTCCAACTCAGCAAAACTCGCGTTTATATAGAAAACCGAAGGTTATAAGCCAGGTTGTTCACACGCTTAACACGAGTGTCGCCATAAGCAAAGTTTAAATTTAGATCTATTTCAAATATCTTAGTGGATAAAATTAATTAGTTCCATGTTCATTTCAATTGTCTTTTCGATGACCAAATTCAGTGGATACAACTTATGTTTAGATCAGATTTCGCTAGCGGTAAACATACACTGATCTTACCTCCCCGGTCCAATTTACTTCAATATGTTTTTATCAAAAATATTATTTTCGTCTATTTTTTTTTAATGACCCAAATTAAACATCGCCTCCTGCCTTTTTGCATTTGTTTATAAACAAGTCCTCGCCAACCCGATTTGAAATTTATTCTTTATCCATCCGCCGTCTCAGGTTTCATATACCATTGTTCTAGATTCTTTTCTATTAATAGCGCTGAGACAGTTTGCAGCTTTCACGGAAGATCGTGTTTTCCATCTTCAATCAATAAACGTTATATTTGCGTGTGTGGATTCATGTGCGTCAACCTCTCTCTGTTACATTAGCGACTTTATCGCCTTGCTTAAAAAATTGAATTTTAATATTATCTGGTTTTACATGTTTGTTTTTTTCTTGCATAAATCAACGCATTTTATTCGGATGTTTCAGCATCATCTACTGTTCATAATTTGATCCCTCCATCTTCTGCTATTTCAAAAAAATAAAATTGTCTTTAAAAGGGATGGGGGAAACTTCCGATCGTAAAGTAACACAGCGAAACAGCTGATGGCAATCCCGAAAGAGAGTTCTGTATTTTGTTTTGAAAAGTGTAGGTCGTTTCGGGATGTAATTGAGGTGAGATCTCAATGGGTGGACTTTGAGGGGGGGAGGGTTAAACCGCCATTGGCTTAGGGTTTTGCATTGATATTAAGTAGGTAGAACATTCGTATCTGTATATATTTCTGAGATGAGGTATTATGTACATTATTTACATTATTCGGACGATTGCAGTCATCTTTGTCGCCATATTTATTATAACGTTCAGGTGGTTAGTTAAATCCAAGGACAGGACCCAAAGAGTGTGAGTTCAATACCCGGTTAAGGCAGTTGAGAACTTTTAGAGGGAAATTAACAGGAGATAACTGATATCCATTAAACATGGCACGTGGAACTAGAACAGTTTACCCCAGTGAGCGAAAAAGGTCGACATTCCAACCACCTGAAGAAGGCCGGAGCGTACAACGGCCGAAACGTTGTAATAAATATGGCGACAAAGATGAGGATAATAGTCCGAATAATGTAAATAACGTAGGTAGAACATTATCAGACAGCGCTGGAATGCTGTAAAAAGATTAGGGCATAGTATGTAAATTAATTGAGTCGTTTCGAGTGTATATGTGGAAAAGCGTTGATTTGCATTTTGGGTAAATTCAAAGAATGTTTCAGTAATTAATTAAAAAAGCTAATCGCAATCTTCCTTAGCTTGACAAAAGGTCAGTCTCTGTTTTCATCATATATCCAAAAAAGCATTTTTTTTTTTAGCTGATGTCTATTCGGTGTTTTTGTGAAATTATAGGTAATGAGAGAAAAGAAGGTTTCAGATGACGCAGAATCTCTAATCTATATTAACTATATTTTGGTTAAACTTTTATTTTAAGAGAAAATAATCATATAATATGATGGTCTACACTACTTCGAATAAAAATTATGTAATATGATTTGCTGGTGTCAGCCATAAATACAGACTGATGTGGAGGTACAGGACGAAGCCTATTAACGACGCCTATTGGCTACGCCTATTGTCTTCGCCTATTCATTACGCTTATTGCCTACCACTACGACGAGGACCAGTCCATTACGGTTACCTGCTAGGATTGTCCTACCCGGTTACAGTAGTCCAAAACCACTTTGCTACTTCGAACAAATATATCCCTTTCCGGGACATCAAAAAGGTTGTTAAGCAAACCCCAAATCAATACTGAAAGAAGCGATAATAGCTACAGGATTTGAGAACATCATTTTTCTGAAAAAAAAATTTTATAGAAAGATTTTATAAATCTCAGCTGGTCAATAAATGCCGAATGTTTCTAGATGTCTATTCTATAATATTTATTAATACCATTACTGTTACTAAATAGTTTAGCCGTTGCTCTGTCAAGACGAGCTGCAATAATCCCTCTGTAACCATGGTAGTAGGATTATATAATTTGAACAGCTCATTAATAATGAAACATGTCTAACAAATATTTTGCTGTAATAGCTTGATAAAAAATATAAAAAACATCTATTATGTAGTACTGTTTAAATAAAGCATTTGCCGAATTATAATTATTTTATTCTTTTGCTGTAATATATTTTGGTTATTTATAAACCTATCTGTTGAAAGTTGACTAATGCATGGGATAATAATGCAACACAAAATGTACTTAGAACAAAATGTATTGAAACAAGAAAGTGTACACAATATTTACATATAGTCTTTTGTATATTCCTGGTAAGACCGTTCCTGGAGAATGTGTTGACTTAGTCGCAGTCGGGCAGAGTCTCTGGATTGAATCTCTTGATTCCTCCCTCTTTTCCCGGTACCAACCATATTTATATGGTCGGTACGCCACTATGCAAATTAGGTGGATCCTACCACAACACTATCATTTCTTCAGCCATTAAATCAACTTCGCAAATTTAGAAAAAAAATGTACTTCAGTTTGAATCGAATTCTAATCGCACGTTTCGAAGCTCGTCTTTCATGGACGAGACTTTAACAATATAAACTTCCAAAGGTAAGATTCCCGCCTCTGAACTTTAGATGTCATAATTATCTTCGTTTCTGTTCCACGCTGTATGATTGACTGTCCAACAGTAGAAACAAATTCAAGTCGTTCTGGGGAAATAATTCATTAGGGAAATTTCGTAATTATAAATAGTGTGTTGAATTTTCCATCATATATTATTATTATTATTATTATTAATTCCTTTGATTTCTGTCGTATACACATTTCCTTTCGTGTCCCAACAAAAACAAAACCAAACCTGTAAGATCACACTCATTTTAAATAGATAAAGCTTTTCGTAATGTGTAAACTGTACTTGTGAGTACAATATTTTGTCATTCTTTATGGCATGGGGTATCCGGAATCCGTTCATTGAGTCTATCGGAACATTTTCAATCAATCCGAGTGCTCCAACTGCAACTGGAATTATTGATTTCCTCGCGTGCGACACTTTTCAAATTTTTATTTGAAGACCCTTATATTTTGATAATTTTTTGAATATCTTCCACGATACATTGCAGTTTGTAGAGGCTGCAATGTTAATAAGAAAGCACATTCTGTTCTTGTCGTCTTTAATATCACGATGCCTGGAAAATTCTGTCTATGTGTAATTGTAAAGTCCCATGCAATTGTGACAGGTCCACTCTCTGTAAGCGGGCCTGGTTCATACCAGTTACTTGTAGTTTCCTTCCCATTAAAATTTCATATTTTTCAGTGCAGATATTGAACAACTCTTTCATGCAGAGTTGTTGTTGTTGTTATTATTATTATTATTATTATTATATGGAATAACTATATATATATATATCTGGATCAATTTTATGAAAAAGTTATTGTGCGACACGTTTCGTCCTGATGAAGTCCTAAAGGACCAAACGTGTCACACGAAACCTTTTCCATACACACACACACACACACACATATATATATATATATATATATATATATATATATATATATATATATATATATATATATATATATATCGATGGAATGAGGACAAAGGTAATATATAAATTCTAACGTTCACAGCATTAATCTAAAGAGGGTCGATACCGATAGTAGGGCAATAATTATTGTCAACTTTTTGCTTTATGTATATTTTTTCTCAAACAAATGAAAAAAGGAAATAACGTTTTACATACGACTTACCTAAAAGCAGAATTGTTCATAACCATTTTTAGTTCTCACCAGTCGAGGTGCAATTGAAATGCACCGAAACGAAGTTGCATCTTTGTAGTGAGTAAATGTTTGTGTCTGTATGATAAAATTATAATATATATAATAATATATAATATTATTTGGCTGTTAAACTAAATTCCTAGAAATCGGAATAAGCCCGCCGGTTCGGAGAAGTTGCGAACAATCGGTCGCCCATCTTAAGATCGTCATTTATAAATCCAGATTGAAAATGATGAAAGAGAGTTGTCGTCGATAAACTCCAGGAGGTTCTTTCACTTCTATTTCATTCAATATTTTTTACTAGTTATCATTTCATTTGAAAGATGGAAGATTTTAACCATGGCAAATCTTTTTTTTCGTTACTTTTTCTACTTTCTAATTTTAGTATTTCTCTCTCTCTCTCCCTCTCTCTCTCTCCCTCTCCCTCTCTCTCTCTCTCTCTTTAATGTTTTCTTTCGTTTTTATTAATTATTCTAATGCCCTGTTTTTTTAATCAAAATTTTATTTTTTTTCTTTTGCTAATTTTTTACTTTCGGATCGATATCATTTTTTTTTTTTTTTGCAATTTCTTGAATTTTTTCTTCCTTCTCCTTCAGTTCATTATTCTCTTTCTCTTTTACTTTTCATATTTTTTTTTTCTTCATTCTACCTTTGCTATTTTTCTTGGGATTTTCTAACATCCGCTTTTCCTTTTCTTTAATCCTCTGAATATTTACTCTTCTTCTTCTTTTTCTTCATTCCTTCTTCTTCATTTCTTTTTCTTCCTTTCATTTTTTCATTTCATGTTCTTTTTCTTCTTCATTTCTTCTTCACTTCTTCTTCTTCTTCATTTCTTCTTCAATTCTTCTTCTTCTTCATTTCTTCTTCACTTCTTCTTCTTCTTCATTTCTTCTTCACTTCTTCTTCATTTCTTCTTCACTTCTTCTTCTTCTTCATTTCTTCTTCACTTCTTCTTCTTCTTCATTTCTTCTTCAATTCTTCTTCATTTCTTTTTCTTCCTTTCTTCTTAATTTCTTCTTCGTTTCATGTTCTTTTTCTTCTTCATCTCTTCTTCTTCATCATTTCTTCTTCTAGGCCCATTTGTTGCATTTTATTTATTCTTCTTTCTACCCTATACTTTATTTTTTCTTTTATTCTTTCATTATTCATTCTTTTTCTCTTTCACTCTCACCTCATTTGTCGTTCATCTCTCAATCATTATTCTACTTCCTACTTGTTGACTTTTTCTCTCCTTCTTTCTTCCATTATTTATCTCTTCCTCTCTTTTCTTTCTTCCAAAATCCATTTCTTCTTTCCTGCTATTCTTTCAATTCTCTTGTCTTTTTTTTCTCATTCTTTTGATAGCTTCGGATATTTTTTACCTGCTCCCTCCCTCTATTTTCCTTTCTTCTTCCTTTCTTTCTTTTCCTCCATTTCTTTTCTTTTCTCAGACTTCTTTTCCTTTTTTTCCCTTAACATCTGCGTTCGTTTCTCTCCCATTGGCCATATACTTATTCTTTCGTTCGTTCCTTCCTTCCTTCCTTTCTTCCTTCCTTCCTTGTCACTGTTTGTTCTCACCTCTCATTCTTTTTCCTTTCTTTCTCCCTCGCTTTCTTCCACCATCCTTCGTTTCTTCTCCTTTCTCTTATCTACTTTTCTTTCTTTCTTTCCTTCTTTCTTTCTTTCTTTTTACATTTTTCTTCTCCCCTCTCTTTCATATTTTCTCCATTCTTTCCCCCTCTCTCTCTTTCTTTCATTCTTCCTCACTTTCTTCCTTCTACATAAACTTCTTTTTCTTCTTTCTTTCTTCTCTTCTTTTTTCCTCTATTTCTCTGTCACTATATTCTTTCATTTTATTCCCTCCCAAATTCATTCTATACGTATTCCTTCCTTCCTTCCTTTTTTCTCCCTTTTTTGACTTTCTCCCTTTTATGCACCCTCTAATTTTTTTCATTTATTTTCCTTTCTTCTTTGTTCTTACCTTTTTCACTCTTGCTTCTTTCCTTCTCTCTTCTTTCCTTTCTTTTTCTGTTGCTATCTTTGCTTCGTCTCTTCTCTCTCATTCACTATATACTTGCTGCTGCCTTCAATCCTTACTTCATTTCACATGTTCTTTCTCTTCTCTCTTCTTTTTTATTTATTCCTTTTTCCTCCCTCTCTTCCTTTAATTCTTTTTTTCTTCGTCCTTCTCAGTCTTGTTTTCACTTTTCTTTACTTTTCTTTTATCATACTTCTTTACCTCTTTTTCGGTTATCATCTGCTTTCGTTTCTCTCACATTGGCCTTCTTTCCTTCCTTCCTTCCTTCCTTCCTTGGTGCTGTTTCTTCTCACTGTTTCCTTTTTTCCTCCCTCGCTTTCTTCCACGTATCCTTCTTTTCTTCTTCTCCCTTTTCTTCTCCACTTTTCTTTCTTTCTTTTACATTTTCTGCTTTTCTTCTCCCCTCTCTTTCAAATTTTCTCAATTCTCTCCCCACCCCTCTCTCTCTTTCTTTCACCCTTCCTTACTTCCTTCTTCCCTCTTCAATGACTTTTGTTCTCCTTTTTTCTGTTCTTCTTTTCGTCTATTTCTCTATTATTATCTTCCTTTATTTTATTCCTTCCCCAATTCATTTTATACGTATCCCTCTCTTCCTTCCTTCCTTCCTTCCTTCCTTCCTTCCAAATCTATCCACGATTTTTAAACTTAATCTTTTTTTCCATAGTCATTTTCTCATTCGGTTAATTTTTCTTTTATCAAACAGTTCCTTCCTTCCTTCCTTCCTTCCTTCCTTCCTTCCTTCCTTCCTTCCTTCCTGGTTTTGTCATTTTCTGTCCCCGCCCTCCCACGTCGACAACCTCCCCTCCAGACAAAAAAAAAAAAAAATGACTATATTTTTTTCCATTGCTGCAAATGCCATTAAGTTCAAATATTTTCCAATTCCCTCTTTTTTCGTCTTTTGAACGTTTTGTATTTTCTGGCTCGCCATTCGTCTCTTCCAACTCTTCAACGCCTCCCTCATCCACCCCCTCCTCCGACACCCCCCTCCCCCGCCAACACGCCACATTTGGAAATCGCAATCTTCCCTTCCTTGATCGTTCCCATGTCTCCTATCTTACTCACTTTCTCTCTCTATCCCACCCCTGTCTCTCCCCCCCCCTCCACTAATCATTGCCCTCGCTTTCACCTTTCTCTCCTTGTTTCCAACCCCAGCATTTTTTTCTTCTATTTTTAGCGCTTTTCTTTTCTTAATTCTTTGTCTCATCTCATGGGCGCCAACAGTAGAGAAATAGTGACTAAGACATGCAGACCATTTGATACGTGTTCAATCCTCACCTGTTTGGTTTGTTTTTTAGAGTGATGTTCACATTGCACAAGGGTTAGGAGCCACTCGAGGTAGAGGGTTAGAGAGTAAGAGGTATGGTTTCTGCGGATATGTGGTGAACGGTTAACTTGAACAGGTTAAGATTGTAGTGATCAGGAAAATATCCTCTTGGGAGTCGTTTCCGCAAGGCAGTGGTTCGGCGGAAGAATCTGCTTGTGTGGAACTTACATCTCACCAGTGGAACAAGAAAACGTGGTTCGCTACAATGGGCGTAGGATGGCGGGTCTTAGGACGTAGAACGCTAGAACTGGTGTAGGGTGGAAAATAATTCATCACCCACAAGGACGGGGAGACGCTTTTAGACTCTATCAAAACTGGAAAGTGAAGACTGTTCAGTTCCTGCTCGTATATGGCAGCAGTATTTCGTTTTAAACTTAATCTCTTTCTTGTAAATTTAGAAGATAACACGTGGAGTCAGAGACTTACTAGAGTAGGAACCTGGGAACCGTCCATTTTCCCAACATTAGCTTTGCATCGTACCTGCGAGCTCCACTGGGTTGAGTTTAAGATCCAATAGACGCTCCAGGCACGGGACCTCCCGAAAGGAACATCCATTTATCGTGATTGGTAATAGCTCACGGTTTGGATCGAATGAAGTTCACTACTTGATAAACAGTCGCTTCTTCTAGAATAAAAGCTAGCGAACAAGTTCTGCAGTTCCTAGTGTTCTCCCAATTAAATGCTCAAAAGCCACTGAAGGTAGAGGCTTAAAGAATGAACTTAATTTGTTTTGTTTTACGGTATATCAACCTCAATGGGTTATTTAATGCCGACAAGAATTTTATTTCTGGTAATAATTTTTTCTTCAAAAATTCATTGCTGGTAATATTTACAAAAATCTACTGCTGGTATTAAAACCTATTTTTAGACTTTCATAGTGTTTTAACCCTAGTTTGGGTATTAACTGTTTGCCCATAACCGAGACCTAACAGGTGCTACCACCCCGGGTTATGGCCCTCAAAACCTCCTGGTCAGAGACCTTGCTGTCAGATGTAGTATATCGTCTTACCCAGGACGCAAGAATAAGGTTGGTGATATGAATGTAAGAGTAAAATAGAGGTGGGAATATGTCGGATAGAAATGATAGACCATTGACTTGATAAGGTTAACATTGTAGCATACGGAGAAACAAACAAGTGTTGGCGAAAAAAAAATGCCTGTGACACATCCGCTTTACAACTGAGAGAGCGAGTAAATGATTCACTTCATTAACACAACATGGTGGTTCTTAGATGCAAATGTCTGAATTGGCGGAACTAAAGAAAAGAACTCGTCCAAATATTTACCATGTAAATAGCAATAGAATAACGATAGTCTTGCAACATTGTTATCTGTTGGAAAGAGGCCGCAAATTTCGCCAGACCGCGTAAACAGTTTTGTACTCAATCAGGGCCGGAACATGAAGATTGGGCAGCTCCAGCCCAGACACATCAGCAAATATCCATTTTTCATCTGACTCATATAAAGATAAAAAAAATGCTAGAATGAGTCAAGTGCTATATTCATGAAATGAGTTCGGCCTTCGGATTAGACTAAAATAACCTGTACCAACTGCCAACCCAACTGGTATGCAGATGACAGATTCTACGTGTTCAAGGATGATTCGAAAACAGAAATGTTTCATTGAATATTGAAAAATTAGCATCTTTCTTTTCAGATGACCGTTGAATGGGAGAGTGATTCTTCTTTTATGGATGTCGTGTTACAAAGACTTAATCTAAAGTGTAGCGTAATCCCACGATTTTTGGTTCATATATGTCGCAGGGGGTATTTTTATTGAATGTTTTTAATTATTCCATTCCAAGAAAGGCAAGAAAGCCACTTAGATGCAAGGGGGTTGCTGAATGTAAGAAAATTGAAAACATTAGAGAGAAAAATAAAAGAACATTAAGAAGAAAAAAGATAAGGATTAAAATTGTATTTTAATCTTTGAAGATCAAATCTGATTGGAAAGTGTAAGGTCAGTTTACTCAAAACCTATATAGAGATATATACAGATATTGAAAAAAAATTCTGATCACTTTAAGAAAGCCGGAGCGCGCAACGGCCAAAACCTTGTGAATATGTAAAGGAAAATGAAGATACAGTCCGAATAATGTAAATAATGCAAGTTGTTATTTCTCCTTCTAACTTAGGAGAACAATTCGTTAGTGATCGAGAAATTAAGGTTTTGAGTAAACGTACCTTACACTTTCCAAAAAAAAAAAATAAAAATAACACAGACCCAAAGACAAAACAATGGTTAATCTCTGTCTATATCGCCGAGATTAAGTATTATCATTACTTGTATAATTTACATAATTAAAGGGAAATAACTGAGACATCCAGAAGAAGCATGGCACGTGGAATTAGAACTATTTACCCCTGTGGACGAAATAAAGTGTTCAGTTCGAAATTCCAACCACCTGAAGAAGGTCGGAGCCTACAATGGCCGAAACGTTTTGAATATGGCAATGAAGATGAGGATAACAGTCCGAATAATGTAAATAATGCAAGAAATTATAATACCTCATGTATATCTGTGTTTATTTTATTTATGTTTTCTTTCGTTTCATTCTTGTTCATTCATTGTTTTCTTTTTTTTTCTTTCCTTTTTATTATTATTTGTCAGTTATTTCGATTCTTAAATATTTTTCTTTCTTTCTTTCATTGCATCCTATATTTTTTCATTCTTAATTTTTTCTTTTTTTTTTCTTTTTCTCCGACGGTTATTTGTATTCCTACGCCTTTCTTTCTTTTTTCTTTCTTTTTCTTTCTCTTCGACGGTTAATCTTACGCCTTTCTTTCTTTCTTTCTTTCTTTTTTCTTTCTTTTTCTTCGACAGTTATTTATATTCATACGGCTTTCTTTCTTTCTTTCTTTCTTTCTTTCTTTCTTTCTTTCTTTTTTATCCTTTTCGTCATGCTATCATCATTTCTTTTTTAATTTTTCTATATTTTATTTTCTGATTCTCTATTCATATCCCATCTCTCTATCTCTCTCTCTCTCTCTCACTCTATCTCTCTTTGTTCCTATCTCGTTTCTTTCTTTCTCTTCCCCTTTCTCTCTCTCCCTTTCTCTCTCTCTCTCTCTCCTGCATCTCTCCTTTTCTCATCCCTTGCGTCTGCGTTCCTATTCTATTTCTGTTTTTTCTCTCGCCTCTCTTACTCTGTTTCTATCACATTTCTCTTTTTCTCTTCCATCTGTCCCTTTGTTTCTATCTCCCCCTCTTTTTTCACACTCTGTTTATTTTTCTGTCCTCTCTCTCTCTCTTTCTCTCTCTCCCTCTCTTTCTATCGCTGTTCCAAATACGAGTTCTATTCCTAATGTCCCCACCACCTTACCAATTCTTCTAGATTTCGTAACAGAAAATTAAGGACAAACCTTCCGTCGATTCAAACCAAGCCCCTATACTTCTCCGCCTCGAATGCCATCCACCTTAACCATAACCCCACCCGACGTCTTCACTTCATCCACTTGTTCCCCTCTACCAACCCTGTGATTCTTTTCTCCCCTTCCTCATCCAATACCTCATCTCTCCCCAGCGCACATTATCCGCCATCTTGTAACATTCCAATGCACCATCAAGGCGTGCTATGCTTACCACAGTGTCCCTATTTAGTGCAGACACATTAAGAAAGAATGGTAAATGCGTATAACCGAGAGGTGAAGAACCAATGAATGATATTTTAGCGATTCTATCATCGCTTGTAGGATATGACGTCATTGCTAATGTCAGGATTCCATCACTGGCTGATCGACGCTTCAACTGGTGTGAAGGGGCGACTACAGTTTTCTTTCTTTTAATTGACAACTGTATTTTTCTTCTTTTTTTTTTATAGTTTGGATGAAAAGAACTTTGTCGTATTTCGCGAAACCGTAGCAGTTTAGAGTCGTTGGAAGATAAAAAGATCCTCATATGAAGAACGCACTACATATTCATATACAGATCTCTCCCTTTCACTCCATTTATCTTTCTCCCTCTCTCTTTCTCTCTCTCTCCCTGTCTCTCTCTCTTTCTCACTTTCTCTTTCTCTTACTCTTTGTCTTTTCTCTTACTCTTCTATCTCTCTTTCTCCCTCTTTCTCTTTCTCTATCACTCTCCCGCTCTCTTTCTCCCTCCCCTTCATTTTCTGTCTCTTTCTTCCCCACTCACGTTCTCTTTCTATCTCTCTGTTCTCTTTCTCTTTCTTTCACTTTCTCTTTATTTCTCTCTCCCACTCTCCCCCTCTTTCACTTTCCTTCTCTTTCTCCACTCCCTCTCTTACTCTCTTTCTCTCTTTCTCTTTCTTACTCTCTCTTCATCTTTCTCTTTCTTTTTCTCTCATTTTCTATCTCCTTCTATCTCTCCCACTTTCTCTCCCCCTCTCTCTTTCTCTCTCCTCTCTCCCCCTCTCCCTATCTCTATGCGTATGTGTAGCACTTCTTTACGCCGCACAAAGAGTCTATGGAATGGACACTTCGAGCGACGGGAAAATGATAATCTCGAGATACTGAAATTCACAGCAATATAAATGTTTTAATATAAGTAAAATTAATTAAAATAAGTGAATGAATAAAATTATAAATAAATTAAATCGCTGCATTTTTTGATGATATCGATAAATGATGTGCAAAAAAGAAAATTAGAAATTAAAATGAGAAAATAAAAGAGAAAGAAATAAAAGAAAGAAAAATTGAAAATAAAAAGAGTGTTTACAATAGAATGAAAAAAGAGATTAAAAGTAGGGAAAAAAGGGAATAAAAACGAGAGAATAAGTGGGACTAAAAAGAGAGACGAAAAAGATGGAAAAGTGGGAATAAAAAGGAGAGAAAAAGAGGGAATACAAAGAGAGACTGCAGGGGAGATAAAAGTGTGAATAAAAAGAGAGACTAAAAATGGGGAAAACAGGGAATAAAAACAGAGACTAAAAAGGAGGGAAAATTGAGAATAAAAAGTGAGACTAAAAATGGGGTAATGAGGGAATAAGAAGAGAGAATAAAAGGGAGGGAAAATCGGAATAAATGGAGAGAAAAGGAGGGAAAAAAAGGCCAAAGAGGAGGGAAAAGTGGGAATAAAAATGAGAAAAAAGAGAGAAAAGTGGGAATAAAAACAGAGACTAAAAATTGTGAAAAGAGGGATTAAAAGGGAGACTAAATAGGAGGAAAAAGAGAGACTAAAAAGGAGAGAAAAAGAGGGACTAAAAAGAGAGACTAAAAAGGAGAGAAAAGTGGGAATAAAAAAGAAGAGATGAAAATGTGATAAAAAGAGAGTCTAAAAACGAGTGAAAACTGGGAATAAAAAGGTGAGAAAAAGAGGGAATAAAAAAAGAGTAAAAAGAGAGAAAAGTGGGAATTTTTATTCCCACTTTTCTCTCTTTTTACTCTTTTTTTAGAGCTTAAAAATTGGGAAAACGGAATAAAAAGAGAGACTAAAATGGAGGGAAAAGTGAGAGTAAAAAGGAGAGAAAAGCAGGGAATAAATAGAGAGACTAAATAGGAGGGAAAAGTGAGAATAAAAAGGAGTAGACTGTTCTAGTTCTACGTGCCATGTTTAATGGATGTCAGTTATCTCCTGTTAATTTCCCTCTGAAAGCTCTCCACTGACTTGACTGGGTATTGAACTCACACTCTTTGGATCTTGTCACTGGATCAAACCAACGTCTTTATCCACTGTGTCATGTGTTCTTGTCTTGTGCCGACGTATAGAATGCCGTTGTTATTTTTTTTTGTCGTTTTTCATCATCACTTCATTCTGTATAAAAGTAAAATACTTTACTTACCTTTTTTTTTTGCAACTGAATCTGGACTTTTGTTTTGTTTACTCATCAGCAGATTTTATTGAGTTTATTTTCCAATTATATTTTTTCTCTAAAAAAAATGATATTCATTTACACCTGGCTACTTAGGCAGAGGAAAAAAGACTGATCTACTAAGATCCTCCGGTATTTCACCAGTGTCGTATATTTAATTTATTATTTCCGTACTTTCAATGAAAGTAATTTCTCTGGGGATTCAAAAACTGCATTAAATTGACTAAACCAGTTTTTAATTTCTTCCAATTTTCTGACGATCGACGAAATGTAAAAGTTAGACTAAAGCCTGTGTATCAAGCAATATTGAGATACTGCAAATGCTTTAATGAGTAGACTGGTAGATTTGTTATTTTACGGTGATTTAAAGCCAGAAATATTCTACGTCTGGAGATAATACAGATTTAATGATACAACATCATGTAAATAACGCATAGCTTGGGGAAAAGGAGTTAATCCATCCCTTTCCCGAGGATATTAGTGCTTGAGTGAATATAACGAACTGTTATAACCTAGAAAGGGTTACTGAATAAAGAATAAGCAAAATGGAGATTGGAAATGAAATGGTAATCTTTAAATAAATTACTCGCCAGCGGTGTGAAGTAGGTAAACCACTGCTAGTGGTGGACTACTTAGACAGCATATTACCCCCACTTACAGTAGTGTCCAACGTATTTATGAGAATTGAGACATATTCATTAGTGTTCATAGGTATGGTATATAACACTAACACAGTCTATTCATATCTATCTATCTATCTATCTATCTATCTATCTATCTATCTATCTATCTACATATACTAAATCTATCTATCTGTTCATATCTATCTATCTATCTATCTATCTATCTATCTATCTATCTATCTATCTATCTATCTAGAAACCTAGAAAGTGATACTGGATGGGGAATAACCAAAACTGAGTTTGGAAATGAAATGATAATCTTTATAATATGAACTAAATACAATACTCGCCAGCGGTGTGAAGTACGTAAACCACTGCTAGTGGTGCACTACTTATGCAGAATTTTACCCCCACTTATAATAGTGTTCAACGTATTTATGAGGATTGGGACATACTCATTACTGTTCATAGGTACGATATATAAAAACGAACCTAAGTGGAATTAGAAATCGGCTCTCCGATCTCATTTCTGGGCAGTTAAACCACGCACACCTCCAAGCTTGCAGCACATGGTATTCGCAGGCAGTTACCCATCTAGATAATGATCATACTCGGCGTTGCTTAAATTCGGTCATCGTACACGAACAGATGTTTCAAGATGATGTGGCCGGAAGACTTGTAATGAGTAGAGTAGAAGGTTATTCTATGCGAGGAGGATTTTTGCGCGTTCATTTCCAGTGTTTCTTCCCAATATTTTCATCTTCGAGCAGAAACAAGTTTTGTACGAAGCAATATTCTTTCCTGACAAATAAATGATCTTCGAAAAATCAGTTCATTGCTGAGCCTGTCCGTTGTTTGACTCTGTCACTAGACTAATACCACCTGCATCGGGCACAGAGTTTATTACGACGGTAAGCTATTGAGGCAATTTCAACGCCTGTACACAGCTCACAGAAATAAATGTGACACCAGCATGCACGGTGTTTAGACATTCTGGGAATATTCTAAGATATATATATATATATATATATATATATATATATATATATATATTTATTCCACCGTGCCTCCTCAGCCGGATATATATATATATATATATATATATATATATATATATATATACACACACACACACACACACACACACACACACACACACACACACACACACACACATATATATATATATATATATACTGCTGAGGAGACACGGTGGAGTAATAGATAGCGGCTTGGATTGAGGAATCGGAGAGCCGAATTCGAATTCCAGTCGAATCCATTACATTCACTACGTGCTAATACCCTTGGGAAAGATGTGAATCCTGTTTTTCTCCCTCCATCTATGGGCAAATAGCAGGACAGACTGGGTTCTATAACCTTGGATGGCAACTGCTCTAGGAGAAGGACAACTCTGATTTCAAATCCGGAGCGGAGCCCCTAAGGCGGATGGACGGCACTTTGTGCTACCTTCCGGCAACTCTTGCAGCCGCGCTGGTACCAAACTGTATTGGTTTATCCTCTCCTTTGGACACTGCTACCAAGGCCGATAGGGGGAACTCTCCGGGCAGCCCTAGTTCTCTATATATCCCCCCAGGTTCGTAGTGCACCACGCTACTCCATCGTCTCTCGAGACGGACGGATGCCGAGGACGACAACGATATCCGGCTATTGACATTTTGTATTGCTGCCATAATATTTCAGCCGATTAGTTCTTCCACCTTCTGCAAGTGTACAAAGTGTATAAAGAAGGGGTTTCTTCGCATTTAAAGCCGTGCTCAACGAGACTGCAAAACGGAATAAAAACAATAGTAAATATGATTATATTTTCTCAGATGACAGACGATTTCATATTCTATGTGTCGACTCTACCTTCAGTTCTTTAATTTCTGATCAAAGAAATCTACACATAACATCCATACTGGAATTACCGTATATTCCGGCTTACAAAACGCGCTTCTTTTTTTCTAAAAATACCCTAAAAATACGAGTGCGTCTTCCAAGACGAATATAAGGTAACAACCAGGCATCAATTATTTATAGATCTGGGTCGCAATTAAGTTATGCTTTTTAATACAACATACGCTATTTTTTGCTTTGCTTGGATGGTCACCTAATTGGCTTGACTGATAGGGACGTGGATTTGTATTTTGTGTCATTACACTATAATGCTAGATATCTCTCTATTTCAGCCTTTTATAAAATGTAACCTCAGTACTTAGCTGTTACAAGTATTTCCAAGACTATAAACCTTCCTGAAGCTGAGCCACAAACTTTACATGCTCTGTTTACTAGCAGCGGCGGGAGCCTTTCTCTTCTTGACAGGTATATCACTGTCATACAACCAAAATCGGACGAGCGATTAGTATAAACTATACGTGACCCCAGTATGCGAGAGACGCTTGATGAATGTGTTGTTGTATGAAAATGGCTTTTTTTTTCTTAGAAATTTCTTTCCAATATTAGGCTGCGTCTTCCAAGCCGCGTCATCTTGTAATCCGGAGAATATGGTAATAATTTTCCGCATTGCTAGTGTACACAGTTCTTTTTAAATTTTTTCTCTTCTTCCAAGAATGCTCTCTATCTAACTTTATCACCAGACGTTTTGTTATCTTTAAAAAAAATAAATAAATAAATAAACAGGTCGAAACAACATGAAAAAGTGACCCCTTCTGAATTCGACCAAAAATTAGAGACATCATAGAAGTTCTAAGGTTACTCTTACAACTTATTGGTTTGAGTAAAAAAAAAATCAATATCTTTTTGTATGCCATATTTCCGATCATGGCTCTCCACAGTTTCATTTTCTTTTTTTTCATGAACTTCTGTTAGTTCCTGGGGTAGACAGTGGTGCGATTTCCAGTTGCCTTCTCATGGGTTTTGTATACAGAGTAGGTCTTCTCTAAGACAAGTTGAAATCCAGTCTTCAGAGAACCCAGTTTATGCTTACCAAATAATTTTATGAATTTTCTTTTAATGTCATGCCTCTGCAGACAAAAACGAAGAAGAATATAGATAAAAATAAGTTTATCTTGGCAAATGTTAAAATATAATACAGGGAGAAAAATACAGGAAGTTGTGGAGAACTGTGATCACACACCTCCTGAAAATAGTAGGTACATTAAAGAGGAATGTAGAAGGCCAAAAACTTATTTAAGCTGGCAAATATTACATTATAATTCATAGGGACAAAGGACTTGAAGTTGTGGAGAGGCATAATCGTATACGTCGGGAAAAGACATGGCACATAGACGATTTCACAATTTGAACTTTATGTTGCAAATATGAGGTTCTTTTTTTTTCTTCTTCTTTCCTTTTTCTTCTGTTTACTTCTCTAATCTTCTTCTTCTTCTTCTTCTTCTTCTTCTTCTTCTTCTTCTTGTTTCTTAATACTTTGCTTAGCTTTTGGAAGGCATGTTTTTCTATTCCAAGAATGTCCAGAATCTATGTTCACTATTCTTCCATACTTCGAATATTACTGGCACATATGGTCAGGTGCTGCCGCTATTTTGTCTTGTGCTCCTTGGTAAAATCCAAAAAAGAATCAGCAATATTATTGGCCTGGATCTGGCATTACTTTCCCACCTTCGTCAGGTCTCCTCTTGTGGCTTTTCTATAATTACTTTAATGTTAATTATTCTGACGTTCTCTTCTTTATGGTGTCCAGACCATTTGAATTTACGCGCGCTGCTTACATGTCTGGCGACGAGGTCTCATCAATTTACACTTGAATTGGCTAGAGGCAACCGTAAGTTCTATGCTAACAGTTTCTTTTCTCACGCTTCTCGCTTGTGAAATTCCCTTCCGGTTCCATGCTTTCCAGCCATCTTTAATCTACAAAACATTAAATGCAATGTCAATCGCTATCTGCTGTCTTCCTGATTTTTCTTCTTTTGTTCTCGCTCCTTAGCAATATTTCTGTTTCTAACCCTAACCCACGCCCAGGAAGCCCTTGTGTCTCTGTCGTTTTACCGCCTTGCTTGCAATGAAGTCGAATAAAATAAAATAAAATTTCTGAACTTTTTTGATGCTGTCGTCCTCGGTAAGACGATAAACTACATCCAGCAGCAATGCCTCTGATTAAGAGGTTTCGAGGAGCGTGGAACCATCTCTTAATTGCTGGTGTTCCCAGGTCTACCCTGACCCAGAGTGTTAGCACCTGTTAGGGTCCCAGCTATGGGAAAATAGTTAACTATTACCAACAATAGTTTTTTTGAAAAAAATTATTACCAGCAATACAATTTTGAAGGAAAAATATTACCAGAAACAGATTTTTGACAAAACAAAATATTACCAGCAATAAAAAATGTTGTCGGCATTAAATAACCCATTGAGGTTGATATGCCGTTAAACAAAATAAACCAAAAAAATCTAAACCAAAGAATACATATTTTATTCATACGAATGTATCCTAAAAATGTTGCCGGCATTAAATAACCCATTGTGGTTGATATGCCGTAAAACAAAATAAACCAAACCAAATCAAACTTTTTTGATGTTGACATCTTCAGTTGGTTGGTCAGCTTTTGATATTTTCTTTTGTTGGCAACGATACATTTCGTTTTCTTATAGTTGATAGTTCTTTTTTATTGTTTTCCCTTAGTATTTGAACAGTATTATATAGAGTCGTTAGTAAAGGCAAGTGTGAGAAAAAGAATAACTGTAATAAGACAGAATGTATCGTTGTAAGATATGCGAATATCCCAAGATGAATTGGACAGACCAAAATCAAACAATTACGAAATTTTAATTATCTGAGAATTGAACAAAGAGAATGGAACATGTGATACAAAAATGCAAAGGTGAACTGGAATGGAGAAAGGTTCCTTCCAAAAGTTAAGCAACTTGTTAAGAATTAGAAAATAAAATTAATTCAAAATAAAAAAGGTACTAACTCTGACATAAGGTTCCCTCTGTATGGCAGCAAAATAAATGTGTTTCTACAGAAGGATGCTGAGAATACTATGGACAGAACATGTGAGCAACGTGGAAGTTTTAAGAAAAATTGAAAGCAAAATGATTTCTTCTCTTTTTGTTTTCTAAGCTTATGCTTAATAACAAAAATAGAAATTTTTTTGAACATATAAAGAGGAAAGAACAACTGGAGAATTTGACACTCACAGGACATACTTAAGGCAAGATAAACAGAGGAAAACAGAGTATAACCTTCTAAATGAGCTTGGCAAAATGGATGACAGAACAGAGATTGGGAGGGATAGCGAAAAGACAACATACTAAGAGCTACAAACGATAGGAAGTTGTGGATAGCCATGATCGTACACGCCCTGAAAGGATTATAGCACAGAGAATATATGTTGTTGAAATAAATCAGCAATTTCAGTTTGTGTAAACCGCTATTTTCAACTCGTCTGAAGCTTCCATCACATGTAAAATCATAATTGTTTTTTGTTTATGTTTTATTGACAGAGATGTTTCTTCACAAACATGTTCCACGAATAAATCGTAATAACTTCCTATTCTGGTTTATCTAAGAGGGGAAAAACAACTTTTATTCACGGCAAAGACACTTGAACGCCGGCGAATCTAATGGAAATTGCAGGTGTATTATCTTTCTCAAATTACGACTATGCAAGCGATTGACAGTTGGGATGGTGCTGTAAAGCATCTTCTATATTGGACTCCGTGGAAATCGGTAAAGCGTGCATGACGATTTCGGGCAGCGAATTAAACAATTACCATCTGTGATTTAGTTGGCGTTCTCAAATTTTAAGAACCTATATGATTTTCCCATCAGGTTGGTGGTTAAACAGCGAGGATTATCTCTAGTGGACGACCACTTATTACCGAGAGACAAGATGTCGCCAGAGATAAGGACACCTAACTTGGTAACGGCACAATATGTAGGTGGATGCGTATCTGTCGATATATATATATATATATATATATATATATATATATATATATATATATATATATATATGTATGTGTGTGTGTGTTAATAATACACACAATTACACACACACACACACACACACACATATATATATAGATAGATATGTAGATATATATAAACAAGAACATCCAAAATCACTTCATATGAGGAATAGCCTATTTCGGAAACGAAAATATCGGCCATCCGTCTTATTAACAGAGTTGTGGATTATATACGAACGGGTTTGTTATCTTTACTATATATATATATATATATATATATATATATATATATATATATATATATATTTAGTTGGATTGATGTGAATTTGAAATAGCGTGACATCCAGGGTCACAAACTGATATCAATCCAACTAAATATGTTCGCTCTATCACTGATATTGAGCGCTTTCCAATATGTACTGCGCATATATAATATATAAATAATATATAAAAAATTGCGCACACACATATATATATATTTATTTATATACATACACATTTTATGTGTGTGTGTGTGTGTGTGTGTGTGTGTGTGTGTGTGCGTGCGTGCGTGCGTTAAGACGGATCGAGATCTCCAGTTATTGTCGTGTTTATTTGAAAATAAATACGTCTGAACACACTTTCCTTTCAATGGCTTAGGGGCAGAATCTCTGGCTGATGCCAAATCACTCGGGTTTCGATCCCGTCTTCAGGCAATCGGATGACTTGCCACACTAATGAATTGTGAAACAGCGAAATACCCTGTCTGTGGATGGCAATATATATATATATATATATATATAATCATTTCACCCGGAACAAGGGAATAAAGCAACTACGATGAAGGGAGTGACTGAGTGCAAAATAATATAAGAAAAAAACATTATTAAAGAATGAGAAAAATATTAAAACAGTCAGAAGATGAAAGTTGAGAGGAAAGCAAAAAGCAGGAACAGAGATCCATTAGTGAGAAGTTGCAGTTAGATCTAAGCATTTCAATTGTAAAATGATGAGGCTTTGTCGTCAATCTTTTACGGCGGTTAAATTCATGAATTTAGAAGAATTACCCTGAAATTATTTAGAGAAAAGGCAGAGAGAAGTTCCATTACGAACGGGAAACGGACTGATGTCATCATTTCAGGTCAGGGCCAATGAAATTTGGGTTTCTTAGATATTCATTTAAAATGGAATACGTGAAAGCCAGTTGAATGATGAATATATATATATATATATATATATATATATATATATATATATATATATAATTATTTATTCAAAAATTATAACATAAATATGTTATAAAATCACTACAAAAATAGCCATTTTGTTTCAACACTTCTGGTGTCTTATCCAGTGATGGTGTTGAATGTAGAATGTAGTAAAGTATATGATTAATGGCACAAAATTTTATGACCGCCATAAAAAGAAAAAAATTATATTTATTTATTAGCACTCATGATGAGAATAGGTAAAAGGTAAGACTGAAAAACAAAGCTAGTTAACTGGCTTGAACCTCTGAAAAAATTATACGGGTCTTCCATCACAGCACATCTAATAAATAGCTATAATTGTGCCACTAATTTCAGTGTGGACTCATTTACAATTCTTAAAAAGTTCCAGTTTGAATTACTACTTGAATGTTTTGGTGATCATTTATAGTTTGTCTTTGAAACCTTCTCTGTGTGAACAGAAGAATTTCGTACTTGGCCTCCAACTAATTTCTATCTAAGCCATATTTTTTTCACCGTAATACATATTTTTCATCTCTTTTTACAGATAATTATATATTTATTAACCTCGATTTAGTCCTCATAGCTTGCTTTTCAGTTTTACCTTTTACCTATTATCATCATGAGTGGTGATAAATATAAATTTTGTCTTTTTATGCCAGTGATATATATATATATATATATATATATATATATATATATATATATATATATATATATATATATATATATATTTAGAGAGAGAGAGAGAGAGAGATGAGTGTTGATGCAGCGAAACAGTTCTGACTGTGGATGACTAAACATATATATATATATATATATATATATATAATACCCTACGCTGACAGTACGACTCGGAGTTTCATGCACGGTGCAATCATCAGTTACTTGGAGCTGATTACAGTATTTCAGTCTCTCGAGGTTTCCTGGTGTTATTTTGATGTTATTAATGTTGTTAAACACTTAATAGTACTATTATCTAAATTTGAATTTAAATTTAGTGTGTGTGTGTGTGTGTGTGTGTGTGTGTGTGTGTGTGTGTTAAAAACTGCATAGTTTTTATGTCTATTAATTCTGTTGATTGACTTTTCCAAATTACGAATATCGTCCTGGGTATTACGATAAACTACGTTCAGCAGCAAGACCTCTGATCAGGAGGTTTTGAGGAGCATGGAACCACATCTTAATTGCTGATGTTCCCAGGTCCACCCTGATCTGAGGTGGTAGCACCTGTTAGGGTCCCAGCTATTGGCAAATAGTTAACTCCAAAACTGTGGTAAAAACACTATGAAAGTGTAAAAATAGGTTTTAATACCAGAAAAACTTTGTCGAAAAATTATTAGAAGCAATAAATTTTTGAAGAAAAATCTATTACCAGCAATAAATTTTTGAAAAAATATTACAATGTTTTTTAAAAAATGAATATTACCAGCAGTACATTTTTGAAGGAAAATATTACCAGAAATAGATTTCTGACAAAACAAAATATTACCAGCAATAAAAAATTTGTCGGCATTAAATAACCAATTGAGGTTGATATGTCGTAAAAAAACAAAACAAAAAACAAACCAAAGCAAATTACGAATAATTCTTCCCCGATACAGAAAGATTCTGACAGAAATTGTCCAAAGTTCATTTAATATAATAAATATGCTCCAAGCTTTCCACTTTCTTAAGTCATCATTAGGATAAGTTGTGGCAAATGGTGAGTTTCATAGAATTGGCCGGTGTAGTGATCTAAGCAAAGAGTGTTGTGACGTGGGCGATGTGTGACATTTCCGTGTGTGTTTATTTTATTTACTTTTTATTTTTATATACATTTGAGGATGTGGACATTTAAATTTTAATCGTTTTTATCTATAGATGATTGTTTTTTGTTGTATGAGTATTCCTTCGTGGACATAAGGTTGTTTATACTTTTTGATTTTGTATTCTGGTACTGTTTTTGAGTATATGTCTAATGTTACTATGATCATTATTCTGCTTATTAATGTATTGTCTGATAGCAATCTAGTATGATAGGTGGCAGATGAGTCTCCGTGAGAGTGTGGTGGTGGTATATCCTACGTAAGATATTCTGAGTTTTTTTTTTTTTTTTTTACTGAAAAGCATTCTCTTAGTAGGAAAGTATATTCATATGCGACATTGGTCTTATATAGGAGAATCAAAGTTTGGGATATATTATTTTTAATAACTAGGTTACTAGTTTTTAGTTTTTTGAAGTGAATAATAAATCTGATACATTTATTTTTATCAACTGATTTTGTATATCTATGTATAATGTATTTTTATTGCTGTTTCGTCATTTTTTCTGACTGTGACGTATTTAATTTTGGTAATATATGTTTGGAGCGTTATTGTTAATAATATATTAATGTCTATGATTATTACTGAAATTGTTCTTGTTTCAATGTAATTGGATTTGCTTGTCTTATTCTTGTTCTTATTTGGTATTAATTCTTTAATTGAGGAAATGAGCTTATCTCTTTAACTGGATCTTATCACACAAAACCACAACGTCTTATAAAGATAAAATTTAAAAAAATCTCAACAATTTATAGAAAAGATCTATAGAAAACAGACTCCATCGACAAAACCTTTATTACTCTGGAAAAGTTCCTCATAGAGACGAATCTCGTTTCATCGGAGCGTTTTTTTTTATTTTGTCATTCAATTACCCTTATTAGTTATATATATTATATATATATATATATATATATATATATATATATATATATATATATATATATGTGTGTGTGTGTGTGTGTGTGTGTGTGTGTGTGTCTGTGTGTGTTTTTTTGTGTGTTTGTGTGCAGATGTACGTTCATGTGCCTTCATGGTTGTATGTCGACGTTCATAGGAGACACACAAAAGACGCACATATATACACATACGCCCCGACCCAGATCTTCCAAGCATTACAATCGCCTCATTGTTTTAAAGCTTAAAAAAAAAATCAACCTTCACCTCTTGACATGCAGAAGATTAGTGCTATAACAGTCGCAGTCGAAAATCCTAAAACAAATAAAAAAAGGTGCTGAAATATTCTCGAGCAAAGCACGAGGGAGTTCCTGCTACAAAAATCTAATTCTTAGTCATTTGATGACAGTTCTCACACATTGGTCAGGTCGAGAACTCTTCAGCACTGATATGTTGCTATGGATAGAAATCAATGTTCCATAATCACGAACAATATGAATACGCACGTTAAAAAAAGGTGGTTTTTCTTTCCGCCGATATGCATATATATATATATATATATATATATATATATATATATATATATATATATATATATATATATATATTTTCTCTCGTTTTTAAAGAGTTTTCGTGGGAAATAATTTCCAAGAATTTTGAATTTTGAATTCCTTTAAGAACAAAAGTAGGAAAAAAATTTGATCATTACAAGGCCATATCAAAAGCCCAGGACATGTTTAGCTTTGTCGGCTGCTAAAGTCAACCTTTACAGATTGTAGACACCCTTCTATATATAAACCCACACAGAATATTCGTCACCGGAAGAATTCACTACTTAGAAATGAGCGAATTGCTTATCAGTACCACCCGAATTAATCTGATATAGAATTCAAGTACAGAAATTCATGTTAAATTTGATAAATGAGCAATTCTCTCATTTTTGTGTATCTACATTATATCTATCTATCTATCTATTTATCTATCTATCTATCTCTACACACACACACACGCACACACACACACACACACACACACACACACACACACACACACACACACATATATATATGTGTGTGTATTTGTTTATTTAGGCAGCAATCCTTCTTTCATGCAAATATAAATAAAAATAATAATTCACCTCCAAGAACAAAATTAAATAGGGCAAATATTATTTCCGTATTTAAATGCCCATTAAGGAATTGTATTCTTGAACAATCAAAATTCGTAAATAATTATATAGGCCACACTACAACATGTTTGACTCGCAGACTCACTCTACACCTTTCTGACCATAGCTCAATTAGATCTCATTTAAATATTCATGGAGACCTAGTTGTTGATAACACTAATATAATAGCATCATCTACATGCAAAAAAAAAAAAGGCTAAAAAATAATGGAAGCCTTATTAATAAAAACAAACAAACCAACACTTAATAATATTAATATTAACTTTGAACATGGACATAATATCTTGACCGTGTTTTGAAAAATGAAAACATTTTATAAAACATAGATACAACAAACTAATTCTTATTTTAACAGTTAAAATATAATCCTTGAAAATAGCTAAATGTATAGCTGAAAGTGCTCGGATAAAAAGAACATTCGGACAGTTTTTATATAATTTATCATCTGAAAAGAAATTAGATCTCATGAGAAAATCGTATAATATATATATATATATATATATATATATATATATATATATATATATATTTACCGGGTGTAACACCAAATTCTCCAAATCGTGCAGCAGTAAAATTGTTCAATTGTTATATTAAGATTTCAACCGTTGTATCCTAGAAATGATTAAAGATATCTTACTGGAATTCTACGTGGTTTTTATAATACTGTTGGACTCTACTTTGAACAATAAGAATGTATTTAATAGACTTTGAAGATGGAAACCTACGTATGAATGTTGGTACTATTATTGAAGGTCGGAATGATCTTTTTCCTCTCACCATTGCTCAGTTGGGAAGTTATAGTGGGGCTGACACAAGACAATTTTAACCTTTTCTCTTTCTAGCTGAATAACTCAAATGTTTTTTTTCAATAATTCTTATGACAAATGGTGCCAAGATGGCTAAACATCTTATCTGAAAACCTGGAAAAAAGAAACTTAATTTGTTTAGTGTTTTTGAGGTATTAAATATTTAACCATCTACGCAACCATCGCTTTTGTCCTTGCGGATAAAAACGTTAGTCGAATCCAGTGATTTGACCCAGAGAGATTTGAGTTTAATATCTGGTTACTGCAGCGGTGAACAAAAACTTGAGGAGTTGAGTTAAAGAGAGATAACTGAGACATCCTGAAGAGGCATGACACGTGGAACTAGAACAATTAACTCTGGTGGACGAAATACAGCGTTCAGTTCGAAATTTCAGTCGCCTGAAGAAAACTGGAGCGTAAAACGGCCGAAACGCCGTGAATATGGAAGTAAAGATGAGGACAACAGACCGAACACTGTAAATAACGTAAATAGTTTTAATTTACTCTTTGGAAACTTCGATAGTAATTTGTAATTTTTCTGTAAAACTTGAAATTCTACTGCAATATTTGGGTAGCATGACGGTTATCATCGCGAAAATGGATTCAAATCCAGGCTTTAATCTGTTGCGTTCAATTTCGTACAAATACCATTGTGAAAAGTATGAGCGTGTCTCTTCTCCCCATGTTGTTTTGGTTTAAGCAGTTCTTGATCTTTGGTTTTTCAACCAGTCCAACAGAACGAAATTTTGAATTCCAAACAGTTGAGAAAGTAATACGATTATCTTTCACAGATAATATAGAAAACAATTCTGTGGAGAGTCATGATCAATCATATAATCAAGGGTCATAGCATTAACAATCCTAAATTTAACTTGGATAGACGGGATTCACGAGACTTGGGTAGAAGTTAGTCTATCTATTTCTGAATTCAAAGACAAGAAGTCAACGGGAAACCACTTCACTAAACTTTCCAAGAATGCATGTCAAACCCCAGATAAAAAAAATAGATATGTGGAGAGACATGACTCTGTTCTGAAAGGATATATTATGAAATCATAGATTTTTACAGCTTAACTGGGTTCTTGAGCTTTGGTTGACAGCCAGACTAAAAGAGGGACAATACTCAATTCCAAATCATGAAGAAGGCAATGTAAAAACACTCCACTCTTTTTCCCAAGACGCTATAATTTACACATAACAAAAATCCTCCGAGAAAGTTCACGGCCTGAAGGGGCTAAACATTAAAAACTAACAAATTCATATGGTTTAAATAGACTGGGCTTTCTAGCCTTGGTTGGAAGCCAGTCTAACGGAAAGACAAATCATAATTCCAAATTGTGGAGAAAGCAACGAGAAACCTCGCCATAATATTTCCCAAGAATTCATGGCAATTCACAAATAATAAAGTAAAAGCGAGTGACATGATTGCTTAAGTTTTGGACGGACAAATATTTAAAGAAAGAAACAAGGAAAAATAAAACATGTCCGAGAAAATATTTTCTTATAAATTTCCCTCTTATTTTTGTTGTTTTGCATTTCTTGCTTGATCGCTATTATATATTGACAACTAATCTTTTGTTTCTTTTTTCATATCTTGGAAATCATCAGAATTGTGATAGAAAATCCTAATATGTGTTTTTGTCTAGACATTACTCCAGTTTCATTCAATTATTCAAACGAAAATTAAACAATTTCTCGCTTACTTAGTTTTATGCTGTCCATAATTTTGAATTTTATTCCACTGTGAAGTGAATTAGAATTTAACAGAGGAAGATTATATAATATAAAGATATTATCTTTAAATATAAAACCAGACCGTGGGTCAGTGCACAATTTTGAAAAGGGACATTATCATTCCAAGAATTTTTCAAATAATTAAATTCTTTTTTTCTTTCTTTTCTTTTTCTTACAAAAGCGTTTATGCTTTCATATTCTGCGGAATTTTACTGGTCACCATTCCTATAAAAAGATAGAGTTCTCCAGTTTACATTGCAAAACATTAATAACAGCAAAAAAAATAAGTAGACGCAAATGTGCTGATGAAGCCAACCCATTCTCAGCAACATATTAATTCCAAGCGATTCCATATAGCTCGGACCAACACATTCGCAAAAACGCGTGTTACATAATTTTTACTTTTGCATACGAACGAATAATCTCCACGTTGGGCTTTGTGTTGTGTGTGTGTGTATGTATGAGCGCGCGCTTTTCTATATGGCTGACTGGTTAGAACGTTTGATTTCGGGCCATGTACCCGGGTTCGAATCTCACGATGATCGTTTTGTCAGAAAGGTGACATGTTGGTGTTATCGGACTGGGGGAGGCTATTCTTTGGATAAGTGCCTGAAAGCCAAGCCTTGTGAGTGAAATTGGGTAGACGGAACAATTTGAGAGCCATCGATGGTTGTGCTAGCATGAAGTCATAAGTCATCGTGACCGAGGGTATGAGCGTACTAGCCTCATTCAGACTGTTGATCACGCCAGATAATGCGCTCTTTCCCAGAAACTGTAACTAATGTCCGCTCAGCATAGTTTCAGTATAAACCACAGGTGGGCTCTGTGGCTGTTGAACAAACACAAATGTGCCTGAGCAGGCGTCTGCAACAGGGATTGGCTATCCCCCATAGTAGACACGGATCTTCGGATAGGAGCAGCCAGTCATAAGAACGGAATGCACAAAAAAAACTAAAGCATTCTACATACAGATTATGCTAAACGTTATATTTTTGACATATTTTTTCTTTTTCCTCGGAATTCAGATTAATATTGGAAAAAAGTTCCATCGGCAAATTACATAATTTAACAAAAAAGGAAAAATCGTGGTGTTATCTTTTTAATTAAATCGATCAAGTATTTTTATAAAAAAATTTTTGGTCATCGTGAAATATCAGAAAAGCTAAAGGGAGAAAACAAATGAAGATGACAAAGGATGTATGTGGCACAAGGCCGATTTTACCGTGGGTTCTCCGAAAATATTCCCGTAGAACCCGCATTAACGGGGTCAGGGTCCGTCTATCTCCCCCCACCCCCTGGACGAAATGTTGCCCTTCAGCATAGCTTCGTCCAGGTTTACTCGCTGCCCAAATGCAGAGAGTTCGACAGCAGCTGTGAACAGTCACAGCCCGGTAGAACAATTTACTCGACTGTTCGCCCAAGGCCTTCTCTCCTACTACTAGGCGGAAGAGTCCAACATAGACTCTTTTGAGGGAGGACACCACAACAGAGAGAAAAGGGAAAAGAACTGAAAGAAATCCTAAATATTCAGAGCAAGCTCTTCTCACCTTTCTCCTTGTGAATATTTCACGATACCTTCTCTAAACCTTATGCAAACTATACTGGAATCTACACGAGCCTGATTTATGTATCCTACCAACTGCTGCATCTTCCAATTTACCCACACTCCAGCGGTATCCTTTCTCACTTACCTATAATTCAGTAAAGCAGATTAATGTATCTCTCTATATTTCTGAGATGAAGTATTATGTAGATTATTTACATTATTCGGACTATTTTCCTCAAGGGCACATGGAACAGTGGATAAAGGCGTTGGTTAGATCCAGTGACAAGACTCAAATGTCCTGTCACTGGAGCTAACCAACGCGTGAGTTCAATACCCGGTTAAGGAAGTGGATAACTTTCAGAGGGAAATTAACGATAACTGATAACTGACATCCATTAAACATGGCACATAGAACTAGAACAGTCTAACCCAGTGAGCAAAATAAAGGGTTCAGTTCGACATTCTAACCACATGAAGGAGGCTGGAGCGTACAACGGCCGAAACGTTGTAATAAATATGGCATCAGAGATGAGGACAATAGTCCGAATAATGTAAATAATGAGCAGATTAATGTATTGTTTCATTCTCTAAACAGCCAATATTTTTTAGATCCACCTTAGATTTGTCAAACTGATCGCTGTCAATTTCAAACTAATCGACATATTTATATACATTACTTATCTGAGTCCCTTTTAAAGAAAAAAGTATGATATATCTAACCACTTATGTTTCAGCAAGTAATATTGCAGAAACGATTGCACTTTTTCGTTGATGTTTCAGCTGCTCCTCCGTATCCAGACTCTTTATCTGATGCAAACACAAATACACTTAAAAGTCGATGAGTCTGCATAAACTGGACACGTTTATAAAAAAAAATTTCTTGATCATTGATCTTAAACGAAAGTGTTTCAAAATCTGCTGTGAGTTGTTAGTTTAGGATTTTTTGGTTCGTTTTTCATGGCAGCATTTGCGTTTACATTTTTAAATGATGGTTTTGGCAAACGTCTATTCTGCAGTATTTCCTTAAAAGTGTTAAAACGAAAATCTTAGTTCTGAAACCATCAATGTGTTAATGACTTCTTCCTTTATGATGTAAGTGATCATGTCTATCCATGGATTCATTTTACCATCTTTGCATTGCCATACATTTCGAGAAAAGATAATGGAATGGTTTCCAACTCCCAACTCTGTTTTTATGAATTAAAAGTTTTCCTTCTCAGAGACTGGTTGTCACTCAAGCTTAGAGAGTGAAGTCTAACCTGCCATTTGATTTATAGCTAATGGAGAAGAATAGAAGGAATCGAGCATTTTAACAAAGTGTAGCGAAAGTGAATGCAACAGTTTAGCACCAAAATTTGAAATTTCCACGTTATTATCCGGTCACACGATGAATACATCATCAGGCTACTAGTATTGGTACTAAAGGCTGATTTTGTATTTCTTACAGCCTCGTTATCGTCTAACCCTAACCCATTCTTGCAAAGGGTTTATAATTGCGTAATACTTTTAGAAATAATTAAAGGAATTCTATATGACATTTCCTCAGCAATGTACAATTGATTTGTTAATCATTTCACCCAAATCAAGGCAATAAAAGGCAATAAGATGCAAGTTTTTACAGAGTGTGAGAGAACGAGAAAAATATTAAGGAGAGAGATCAATAAAAGAACAGGAATTAAGAAAACAGAAAATATCGATTGACTTTCCATTTAAATTTTGAAGATCACAGTTAACCGGAGAGCAAGAAACCTGAAAAGATTTCCACAAGCGAAAAGTGCCAAAGAAGAAACTGTTAACATAGAACTTACGGTTACATTTAGCAATTCCAACTGTAAAATGATTAGACCTTGCTTCCAATCTATTATTGCACTTAAATTCAGAAAGTTTAGGTACTATAGAGGAAAGTTCATCAGAACAATTACCCTGAAAGTATTTCTAGAAAAGGTACAAAGAAGCCATGTTACGGCGGTGAGAAAGTGACTGAAGCTGAGATGCAAGGTCAGGACCAATCATATTGCAGATGCTTCTTTCTAATTTATCAAGAATCTCTAAATATATAGCAGAAGCACCTGGCCAGATATGGCAGCAATATTCAATGTATGGACGAATGGTAGACTTATATAAGAATTGTCTAGCACCAGACATTGAACCAAATGTCTTAGCAGCAGATCTAACAATTGACTCAATATAAATTTTCCATATTATGTCAGAGGAAAAGTTTAGCCCAAGAATACGCAACGAATCACTCCTGGAGGTTAGCATCAGCCATGCTGATGAAAAGCAAAATGTCTCATATCAGGCGATTAAAAGTGAGCAGTTTTGTTTTGGAGGCGTTAACAAGTCATTCCTTGACCCAATCAACAACAGATTATAGGTTGCTTTTGTGATCAGTTGCCAATTTGATCTTATCGAACCGATCAAACTTAATATTAAGACAGGAGTAATTAGTTCCATTATCAGTAAAGGTACAATGTTGAGAACTGATGACATGGGAAAGTCCGTTAATGAAAATTAAGATCAACGTAGGTCCAAAGATAGAGCTCCATGAGACGCTTGTAGTAATGCATGGCCGTTCAAGAGCACTTTCATTTTGAAAGACTGAATTAAATCAAAAATGAATCCAGAAATGCAATAAACTTTCAACTGGTGAAGAAGATCAGCATACCATATACTATCAAATGCCTTCGAAATTCACAATTCTTATCTAAAGCTTGATAGACTCTTTCGGCAATTATCGTTGATCCATAAAGAGTAGACCTAGAGAACTGAAAACCATATTGCTTATATGAATGAAATTCCTGCGAGAGTTGCCAAAAGTAGTAAAAATCTACTAAGCCGATAGTAAAATGGATCAGACAGTCCATCTGAAATGTTAAAGACTATAACGACAGAAGAGGATTTCAAAGAATCAGAAAGCAAGAAGCAGTATAGAAATTTGGGGGGTGGGGGTTAGAGAGAACGGGATTCATTTCAGGAACATATTTCTTAAGAACATTTGCAGGGATAGAATCGAGTCCATATGGTTTGTGAGGATCCAGTTTAGAAATGATAGCAGAAACCATGGATGGGGTTATATGTATATCACTCAATAGGAACTCAGTTCTAAGTGGAAAATCAGGTAAACTATTCCATATGAGTCAAGCATAGAATTGGAAGAGAATTTATGAGCAAAGCATTGAGCATTATTAGCCGAAGATGACAACACCTCAAGTTTAATGAAGAAAAGAAAGATAGAAGACTTATTCTTATTTCAGACACTATTACAGAGTGGCCAGTATTCCCAAGAATCAATCCTGTTAGAGGCTATACGGTACCCCATATTGTCAGCAAACAAAGAGTTAGCCTCTTTGAGGGAACGTTTACAATTATTACGAGCAGATATAAATAGGCTTCTGTTGTGATCGGATCTATCACGCTGGCATAACCGAAAAAAAAAAAATGATTCCTGTGGGCTATAGAGTCTGAATAGGCCTAAGTTAGCCAAGAAGATTGTGGTTTCGCCTAGTCTTTCTGAGAAGGTAAAAATTCGTCTCTGTCGGCTTTAATCCAAGAAAAAACCTACGTGAAACATTTTTCAGTAGGAAAGTTTAATAATATCAATCCAAGAAAGAAAATGAATCCCAATCAGTACGTTGGTAACAGAAAGATGTCATGTGAATAGAAGGTGTCTTTACAAAGATGAGTCAAAAGAAGTATCAACAAATAATACAGCGTGATGAGAATTGTCAAGAGGACAGATTTGTGATTTTCGATAACAGTCAGAAGAGGAGGTAAGGAACAAATCAAGTAAATAAGCATGTTGATGGGAGTTAATAGGTTAATGAGTAGGGAAGTCCATTGACTTAGAGACTGTGAACGGAAAAATTCTACTCTATTTACATTATTCGGACTATTGTCTTCATGTTTGCCGCTATATTTATTACAAAGCTCTGGACATCGTCAGGTGGTTGGAATGTCGAACCACCTGAAGAAGGCAGGAGCGTACAACAGCCGAAACGTTGTAATAAATATGGCGACAAAGATGAGGACAATAGTCCAAATAATGTAAATAGTGTACATAATACCTCAACTCAGAAATATAGACATATAGTGAAAGGCAAAAACGTTGTAAGAAATATGGCGACAAATATGAGGAAAATAGTCCGAATAATTTAAACAGTGTACATAATACCTCATCTCAGAAATATAGACAGATACTGAAAGGCCGAAACGTTGTAATAAATATGGCAACAAAGATGAGGAGAATAGTCCGAATATTGTAAATAATGTACATAATACCTCATCTCATAAATATAGACAGATACTGAAAGGCCGAAATGTTGTGATAAATATGACGACAAAGATGAGGACAATAGTCCGAATAATGTAAATAATGTACATAATACCTCATCTCAGAAATATAGACAGACACTGAAAGACTGAAATGTTGGGATAAATATGGCGACAAAAATGAGGACAATAGTCCGAATAATGTAAATAGTGTACATAATACCTCATCTCAGAATTATAGACAGTTACTGAAGAGCCGAAACGTTGTAATAAATATGGCGACAAAGATGAGGACAATAGTCCGAATAATATAAAAAAATACCGAAAAATTCTAAATGTGAATATCCGTAATATTAGAATGCTTCAGACACTTGATGTGATGAGTATTTCAATCAACAAACACAAAAACGTTCGCAAATGAATGTAGAGAGAGAGAGAGTGAGAGAGTGAGAGAGAGGGGAGGGGAGAAAGAGAGAGAGACATTTCTATATTGTCAGTATATCTAAATATGTTAATTTAAAATTATTTAAAATAGACGAACTATTTTTAAATAACTGGAAAAATGAGAAGTTTAATTAAATTTTGGAAAAATTGATTTTGTTTTATTTGAGCAAATCACTTTATGTCTCCTTCTGTCTCTCTTTCGTTTTTTTTTTTACTTTTCCACGCTTTTCTCTCTCATTCTGTTACTAATTTATTCTCATTCTCTTCCTAAGTTTCTCTCCATTACTCTCAACATGTTCTCTTTCTCGCTCACACTCTCTACTTCCCTTTTCTTATTTCTCTTTTCTAATTTCTTCCTTTTGTTTTTCTTTCCCTTGTTCACTCTCTTTCTTACTTCTTATTTTTCTCTCTCTTTCTCCCAACATGTTCTCTCTCCCACATCGCTACTTCACTTTTCTTACTTCCCTCTACTAATTCTTTCCCTTTTTTCTCTGTTTTTCTTACTAGTTTATTCACTGTCTTTTTCTCTCTTTCCAAGTTTCTCTCTTTGTCACTTTTCTCTCCCTTTTTCTTAATAGTTCACCCCTCTCTCTCTCTCTTTTTCTCTCTCTCTCTCTCTGTCTTTGTATTTCTCTCTCAAACAGTGTCTAATAATTTTTCGTTTTTTTTTTTTGTTATCAACATTTCTTTTAGGTCTTTGCTACAAGAGACCGCCTGGTATTTGGGTGGGGTCGCTCTTTTATTTTGTAAATCTGGGAGAACGGCTTCAAGCTTCATTCTTGGGACCCTGCGATGAATGTGCCGTTGATTCTTAATAACCATCTTTGTAACATTTTTTTTTTTCATCTAACATCTACTTTTCAAGTCTTCGCAGTAGTTAAGAGACTGGAACAATTTTCACGTAAGCCATTGGGAATAAGATTGAATTTCTCCCACCCGTTCGAGAGAAATAACCTTGTTCCAAAGTTAACCTAATTTAAAATCTATTTATGAAGCTCTCGTGGTGGTACGCTGCCTAGAACGTATCTCTTCTAAAGTCTTAGAAATGAGGGAGATTTTCATCTAGCGTGCGCCGAAAAACAGATTTTATTGACGTTAACCAAATCTTGTATACACACAGGATTCATTTAATTTCATGACTCCAAGATATTACATTACTGATAGTCAGACTAATGTCCTCAGCTTTGTTGTTAGTTTCACAACGTTTAGGTTTTTCTACTCTCCGATCTTCTTCAGGTGTCTGTCGAGCTGGATAAGCTTCTGGAAATTTCATAATGGACACTTTATTTAATCTCATAGTTCCGCATCATTTTAAAAGTAATTATCTTGAAAACTACTAAGTCTAGCTCAAAGACATTGAAAAGATTAGATGTTGAATATCATGAGTTTATTATGGGACCGATTTCATAAATGTTTAATATGTGCACCTCCTGTAACAAGGCACGTGTCAAGTCGGTAATTAAGCTCTTGCCAAGCCTATTTTTTTGTCTTTTTGCTTTGTTTAAGGTAGCACTTTTTAGGGGTACTTTTTTCAGAGACGAAGTTTGTCTCTTTTCGCTTTCTTTACGTAATTTTTAGTAGTACTTTTATTCAAAGCGCAATTTTGTCTATTTTCGCTTCCTTTAAGGTAGTACTTTTTAGGGGTACTTTTATTCAAAGCGCAATTTTGTCTATTCTCGCTTCCTTTAAGGCAGTACTTTTTAGGGGTACTTTTATTCAAAGCCGAATTTTCTGTCTTTTCGTTTTCTATATGGAAGTAATATTTAGGAGTATTTTATTCAATACCGAACTTTTTGTCTTTTCACTTTGTTTAAGGTAACACTTTTTGGGGGTACTTTTATTCAAAACCGAATTTTTTTTCATTTTGTTTACTTGTAGATAGTACTTTTTAAGGATAATTTTGTTTCTTTTCGCTTATTTTAAGGTAGCTCTTTTTATGGGTACTTTTATTCAAAGCCGAATTTTTTATCTTTTCACTTTCTTGTAGGTAGTACTTTTTAGGCTTGTTTTTATTCAAAGCCTACGCCCACAATGCCCTATTTTGATTGCTCATACGTTGCATGCAATCATATAAAATAAGAAGATTTTACATTATTAAGATGTATTTTTCACTTGAATCATTTAATAAAAGTGATATAATATTTATTTGCCAGATAGTTGTAGCATTCTAATAACCTGCTTTTCTTTTATTAAATACCTTTTCCCATATAAACATAAAAAAACAAATAAAAAAAATACAATCCCTATTATCTGACAGTGACATCGACAATTTTTTCATATATAATCAAGTCTTCAGGATATCGAAATTCAATAAGAGTCTTTATTGCTTCCAAATAGATTTTCCCATCATTCCGCTAGTATCTAGAGACTTTTTAAAAATATTTTTATGAGCTGCTTTTATCTTTCGGTCCGAACTTAAATAATCTAAATCCAATGCCTATTCACTGCTTTTGGGGGAAAACCTTTCCTGATTGAACACGTTTTCAGGGGTTTAACGGTACTCATCAAGCTTGGCAAATTGTGGGTTGATGAGGCTATTTAACTCATAATTGAGGTGGATGACCATTGAATAAGTTCATCTGCCCTTTAAAAGCTGTTATTTTTTGGTCTCTTTGGATTCCACTTCCTCTCCTCACCAGGCCAGGTTATGGTGGGGGCGTCGGTCTGGTCACTAATCCTGCGAACACTCGGGTTTTGCATTCAGAGTTGTCCTTCGACTGAACCAATTACCACCTAAACCTACAAGACCTAGTCTTTCCTACTATTTATCCATAGCTGGGGGATAGAAGAGATGGATTCATGCCTTTCCCAAGGGTATATGCACGTAAGTGAATATATCCAACCCGATTTGAATTCGCTTAGAAGGAAACTTTCAGAATTCATTGATTAAACAAAATGAGTTACTATCGATTGAAATTTATGAGTTTTTCTCTTTAAAGAAATTATTTTAGGATAACAAGATTTCTCAATTACAATTACTGTTATCAATCTTTCTAGTATTGAGGGGAATTTCCTTCCTAACCTTTTGTTTACTATAGTGCAGAAAGTCAACATCTTAATTATGTCATTTTTCCTCTACGGATAATATTCCTTTTAGTTGTTGCTGCTATTGAAAGTGGTGTAGTGTCTCTTATTTAATAAACTTCTTTGTGATTCTTAGACCGTTCTAGTTCCATGTGCCATGACTCTTCCAGATTTCACAATTATTTCCCTTTAAATTATGAAGTCCGAATCGTACAACGACTGAAACGTTGTGAATATGGCAATGAAGATGAAGATAAGAGTTCGAAAAATGTAAAATTATAAAATACTTATCTCGCAAGTTATTAATAGGATTGAAGCATGTCACTAAGCTAAGAAAATCAGCGATCCAGCTGCGCCTATGAAGTACGCCTATGGGAAAAAAAACAAACAAACTTATAACTAGCAGTTATATATAGAAAGACAAAAGTCTCTTACATCTACAGGAGGATGTTTGGAGAATGACCCTGGACCACATACCCACTACTCAACTGTAACTAATCTGGTGTTAAATAAATAAACTATCGTGTGTTTATTACTTGATATTACACGATATGCTAGAAAATGTGAATCTCCTTAGTAGGCATAGCGTGGAAATAAACACCATATGGGAGCCACTAATAAAGAAAGAAAGAGCAATGACAGTTAGTCTTCAACGGAAGTAGCAGTTGAAACCAAAAAGAGAGAAAAGCTTCGATGAGTGCAGTCAAAGATGACAATTAGTAGCGCTCATGAGCAGATAGGTTAGCAATAACAAGACAAGAAAATAAAGAGAAAAAATAAAAGAAAGAAAGGCTAAAGAAGACAAAGGAAACAAAAGAAAGAAGTACTGAAAAAGAGAAAAATAAATCTAGAAATATGAACAGTTCAATATTCTACACAGAGAAGCCAAGTGAAGTAAAACGTTATTTCGTGAATTTGGTGATAGGGTAACTGCGACTTCAATCGCTTGGACTCATTGGAAACAGGTTTAGTTTAGTTTGTTTTACGGCATATCAACCACAATTCCTTACTTAATGCCGACAAGATTTTTATTGCTGGTATTTTTTTTTTCAAAAATGTATTGCTGGTAATATTTTTTCTTCAATAAACCTAATGCTGGTAATATTTTTCTTTCAAAAATGTATCAAAAAAAAAATTTAATTTATTTCTAGTAATTTTTTTTTTTTTTAAATGTATTGCTGTTAATATTTTTTTCAAAAATTTATTGCTTCTAATAATTTTTTACAAAAAAGTATCTCTGGTATTAAAATATATTTTTTAAACTTTCATAGTGTTTTGGCTCCAGATTAGGGGTTAACTATTTGCCCATAGCTGGGATCCTAACAGGTGCTGCCAACTCGGGTCAGGGTGGACCTGAGAACACCAGAAATTAAGAGGTGGTTCCACGCTCCTAAAAACCTCCTGATCAGAGGCCTTGATGTCGGACATAGTTTATCGTCTTACCCAGGACGCGAATGTAGTTCATCGTCTTGCCCAGGACGAGTGGAATCGAGGCGAGCAGTAACTGATCAGAAGGCAAATCTCGAGACATGGAGAGTAGAACAAGAACGGACTGCAACCGTAGAACTTCATCAGGATTGGAAGGTGAAATCTACCCCCGTAGATTATATAAAGGGCCCTGTATGATATACACTTGATGAAGGCATAACAGTCGAAAGGTTGTAATGACAACAACAAAGATGGGGACAATCGTCTGCATGTAATTATTGTATCTAAGGATAACTTCTGATCCCAGAAATTCAGATAGAATTTACAGGATTTTTCATCTAGTGCTTGAGAAGCAGTTACGTGCCAAAATTGACCTCATATATCAAATACCTTTGGAATTCTTATGAACTAATCCTGCAAGCTATCAAGAATAATATTGGAATTTCAACTAATTCCCTAGAAATATGCCTTGTACCAAACTTGGCCTGCATCAATAAACTCTCATTTATTCTGTTTTTTTTTTCCAATCTCGTTTTTTTACACGGGTTCCTCATCGCTTTTCGTCTCATTATCTTTCCTGCGCCCTCGTTCCTGGCGCTTATAACACCGCAGTAGACAAACAATAAAGAAAGAGCTGAACAAATTGCGATGACTCATCTAACAAAAAGCCTTTCCATATGGCTGTGTGAATGAAAACCGTTCAAGTTCAATATCCAGCATTTTCTATTTATTTACTTGTATAACCAGTAATAAAAATGTCGGGCAAAAATAGTCATAAAAACACCAGAAAATGAGAAAAATAAAAAAAAGAGCAAAAAAATAACCGAAAACAATTTAAAATCAGATGCCTCGTTCCAAGATGGCGTTGTGATTTTCAATATGGCGTCAATGAGATATTTGCAAGCGTAACCGAGAAGTGTTTGCTTCGGGCATCTCCGACATTTTCCGTCGACTGCAATAATGCGAAACGACCCAGTGATGCATTAAAGTTGAATGCTGTCCTGACAGGAGAGCGCCAACTCAGGTGGAGATAATCAAGCAAAGACTAGATTTAATTATATCCCTTAGGATAACAACGTATCATCTGCCTTTCAACGGAGACCTTGCTGGCAACGCTCCCAACCTTTCAATACCATTCAGAATCTCTTGTCCAAATCTCTGATAAATCTTTTGGAATTAACGTTCCTTTCTCTTTAACTCTCAAGTATTCTCCTTTTTTTCTCCTTTAACTCTCAAGTATTCTCCTTTTTTTCTCCTTTTTTTGGCATTTTCTTTCTTTTCTTTTTTTCTTTTTATCTTTTTTTTCATTTTATTTTTTGCTTTCGATTTTACTTGAACGTCTGTATTTTTTTTTGCTTTGGATACACCTTTTTATTCATTTTCTTCTTTTCTATTTATCTTTATTTTCTGTATAATTTCCTTTTGGTTCCTTTTCAGTCATGATTGTTTTAATTTTCTTTTACTTTCCTTCTTTTCCCTTCTTTTTTTCTTTTTCTCTTCGTTTCTTTCATTTTTCTCTTCTGTCGTCTTTTTGATATGTTCTTTCTTTTTTCTTCTTTTTGAACTGTTCACATTTCTATATTTCTTTTTCTCTTTTTCAGCACTTCTTTGTCTTGTTTTCTTTGTCTTCTTTAGCCTTTCTTTCTTTTAATTTTTCTCTTTATTTTCTTCTGTCTTGTCATTGTCATTGTTTTTCCTTCTTTTTCTTCTATTTCTTTCGATTTTATTTAAAAAGAATAAACTTTTACTTTTTATATTATTCTTTTGTCCTTTCCATCTTTTGTCTACTTCTGATACTTTCGATCTTCTCCTCCACCCACTGGCTTTTTCATTCCAATATCTTTTGTCTTCCAAATGAAATTATTACTTCTTTCGCCGTCATAATCATATCTAAATTCTTTTCTCTTTGATTATTCCCTTTAAAAGCTTATTCTTTTTCAAAGATTATTCACTTTGCTTATTCTTTTTCTGCTTATTCCCCTTCAATGCTTATTCTCTTTGCCTATTCTCTTTCAAAACGTATTCTCTTTGCTTATTCTCTTTCTTTATTCCCTTCCGAAGTTTATTCTCTTTTCTTATTCTCTTCGCTTATTCTCTTTGCTTTTTGTCTTTGCATAGTCCTCGCCAAAGCTTATGCTCTTTGCTTATTCTCTTTGCTTATAGTCTTTGCTCCTTCCCGTCCAATGATTATTCTCTTTGATTATTCTCTTTGCTTATTCCTCTCCAAAGCTTATACTCTTTGCTTATACTCTTTGCTTATTCTCTTTGCTTATTCTCTTTGCTTATTCTCTTTGCTTATTCCCTCCAAACGCTCATTCTCTTTTCTTATTCTCTTCGTTTATTCTCTTATTCCTCTCCAAAGCTTATCTCTTTCCTTATTCTCTTTCCTTATTCGCTTTCAGAACTTATTTTCTTTGCTTATTTTCTTTAATTGTACTTTTTGCTTACCCCCTTTCGAACTCAATTTTTTTTGTGTCGACATTTTCCTTCTTTTCTTTTCTTTCATCACCGAATTCTTCTGTGATTCTTCCTTAAAAGTCTTTCTTATTCGATCCCTCGTCATCACCATCTTCTATGTGTAGGTCAATGGTTCTTTACAACTTCCTGCTCTTACGCGAATGGTAATTAACAAGCTGTTCTTCTGCATAGTGAGTTCGATCCCCTTTCAATGCCAGGCTTACAAGCATATCACGTTGTAACACCGGTTCCCGTACGATCACCGAAATAAAGCAACGTCGGATGGGCGACCGATTGGGAATACCAGGTGATGTAACCTTGGATGTGCGGGTGGTGTAATAGATAACGTCTCAGAATTTGAAGTCGAAAAGACGAGTTCGAATTCCATTCGAGTTTCTTTATATTTACTTACACGTAAATACCTCTGAGAAAGGCATGAAACCACCTCTTCTCCACGCCCCAGCTATGAGGATAATTAATAAGATTTGTATCTGTAAATAAGTATTATCTCCAAAACATAATTTCTGGTTTTAAATAATCTGCAAAGGTTTGATAAGCCAGAGAAAAAATCAATCGAATCATTTCAACTATCATATCTATAGTAGCAACAAAAGTCATTTACGTCCATTGTCACGAGGAAAAAATTGAGAAAGTTGTTAATCCACCTTTTCTCCCTCCAGCTATGGGTTAATTATCAGGACTTGCATTATCTAAAACTATTTTCTGTCAAAAGGTTGATAGTCCATAAATAGTAACTCAATTAATCTTTGAATGTCCTAAACAGTTAAACTCAGGCTTCTCTAATTTACTACCTTACTATGAATTAGCAAGTTGCTCTCAGACTATCACAGCAGAAGTGAGTTCAATCCTCACAAGGTCCCCAGTACTTGGAGCCTTGTGTCAAACGTTGCTACTTTGAGAAAATAATAGTAGGAAAATTTAATGTTTTTTTCTATATACACAATTCATCCAAATTACCTGTTTTTGGCATTTCATTTTTCCTTTCACTCTTTCTTTCTTTCTTTCTTTCTTTCACTCTCTTTATAGATGGTTTTTTCTCTTCCGCCTATAAATACGCCTTTTTCTTTCTCTTCTTCATCTCTTTCTCTTCCTTCATCTGTCTATTTCTCAATCTTTCTTCCACTCTCTTTCATTCTTTTTCTCTTTGTCTCTTTCTCTCTTTTTTTCATTATCTCTCCCTCTCTTTCTTAGTCTCTCTCTATCATTTCAGAATGTTTAGGTGTCAACCTGAAGACAGTGCAGACGATTCCAAAAGAGTTAGATGAGTCTAATGGTGATTACGAAGGTACATCATCTCGGAAAACTTCCTCTGATCGTTCTGATAACAAAAGAAGTTCCGAATTTCTTGGTGAAGGCCTCTAACTCAACACGGAGACCTACATGATGTGCCTTGAGGAGGTAGTGCTGCCCTCGATCTAGAGGGTGGCTGTTGGAAGATCCTATGTCTGACAACAGGACTCTGCACCATGCCACACAAATAGCAGAACCCGGTCATGGCTGTCAGACAATTTCTGCAACCACATCACACCTTACATCTAGCCACCTGACTTCCCAGACTGCAATCTCTTTGATTATTATGTGTGGGGCGCAGTTGAGCAAGAGACCAACAAAACTCTTTTTGATACCAAGGATGAACTGAAGGCAAAGATTATGGCAGCATTCAACAGCTTAATCATAGTGACCGTCCAGAAGAGTTGTAGGAGATTCCGAAGTCGTCTGGAGGCCGTGGTGGAAGCCAATGGTGATTTTATTAAATAAATTTACTCGTTAATATTTCAAGATGTTTTTGTCTAATTTTGGTAAATACGTCTATTAAGATAAGATAACAGAGTTATTTTCTTTTTTGCGTAATTTAGACGAGAATTTATCCCTCACACCCTGTATATAGGTTAAAATATAGTTTTAAGGTAGACTATGTTTATGGGTTAAAATGGTCAATATCAGGGATAGAACATATGTAAATATAAAAGTGGTCATTGAAGTCAGCGACCTTGTCATGGCTAGGTGCTGACTTCAGTGTTGACTTTTATTTATATATACCGGGTGTAACAGCAAAATTGTCCAAATCGTGTAACTGCAAACTTGTCCGATTATTAGATTAAGCTTTCAATCCTATAAATTATTAAAGATATTTCAATTTTTATAACACTAGTGGAACTCGAATTTGAACGATAAGAATGTATTTAACTCTAAGTTGCAATGATCCTACTTCCTGTATTAACCTCCTGATCCAGTTTTCCTCTCTACTGTTGTCTCTTTTTTAAACTTATTCACCATTCTCTTAAATGATTCTTGAATGGACTTTGAAGATGGAAACCAGAGTATGGATGTTGGTACCATTACTGGAGGCCTGAATGATCATTTTCCTCCCACCATTACTCTGTTGGGAAGATATAATGTGGCTGACGAAAAACGATTTTAATCTGTTCTAGCTGAATAACTCAGTGTTTTTCAGTGATTCTTACGACAAATGGCGTCAAGATGCCTAAACCTCTTATCTGAAAACCTCGAAAAAAGAAACTCAATTATTTTTGTGTTTTTCTTTTTAGATATTAGTATGTACAAATAAATAACAGAGGCGTTAGGAAACACAATTCATATCTACTACATGACGGAACATTATCGGTGGATACAATGGTAGCATAAATCTGTCTGTTAATCACGCACACACACACATACATATATATATATATGTTATTTGCAGTAGAGCTTAAATTATAATTATTTTTTAAAAAATTTAATTCCTTCCTATTTTTTTTTTTTTTTTGAAATAATTATAATTTAAGCTCTACTTCTGTATGGCACTATTTTTTTAAAATTAAAAATAAAAATACTAAAGAACTCCGGATTATTTACCTAACGTGTTCTTTCCTATTTTTCTACACACATATATATATATATATATATATATATATATATATATATATATATATATATATATATTATATATATTGAAAAAAATATATTTTCAGTTGAGCACTGTTGAATGACAAGCTAATTCTAAAAACATCAGCCATCTGCATTAATGCAAAGCTCTTCAGTAAAATGAATTGAGCACTTCGGTTCTTTGTTGTTTGTTTACATTTGTAAAAACAATACGCTAGATTTGGTTGACTATATCGTGTGAATATGGCTCAGTGGTAGATAATATGACTTACACCAAATCTTTTGGGTTTCAATCCGGGCTTGAGGCATTCGGATGTCTAGTCGCAATGAAGAGCTGTGATACAACGAAACAGTACTGTTTATGAATGATATATATATATATATATATATATATATATATATATATATATATATATATATAAAAAACGTCATGCAGAATGTTGATTGTATTCCGAACGTCGGTTATTTATTTGTATATACTTCATATATTGAAATAAATTAATTTATTCATCAAATACAACTTGAAGTATTTCTATCCTGCCATATCTGAGCAGTGGCTACTAGATGTACTGAGATTTGCTAAAGATTTTGTTGAAGGAGGCAGAAATAATTCTTCATAGACGAAAACCTCTTCTCTTCCACAATGGCGAAACGTGGCTAAAAAAAAAACAACAACAAACAAAAAAACAAAGGTGATTCGATGTCCCCAAGTTTAGTTCGATGACGCTGAAGTTTCTAAATTGATGGGCCTTTACATATTGACTAAGATCAACGACATATTTTATAGGGACGAGTATAACCTGTATAGGGACGACAGACTGATCGCAGTGCCAGACAATAGAAGAGTCAGTGATAAAATAAAGAAACTTCTGTTTAAACTCTTCACAGGCTTCGACTTTGAGATTGATGTCGATATTAACAAAAAGTTGTCTAATTTTATTGTCTATAATTAAATCTACAAACTGGTAGCGCCAACTCAACATCAGATTTAAATTTGTGAAATCCTGGCTCCAACCACCCTAAAATTGTAAGTAAGCGCATCCCGAAGGATATGGAATGCAGGCTGTCAAGGAATTCTTCTTGCAAGTACATTTTTGAGGGAAAAAAACTAAGCATCCGAAAGCACATTCAGAAGGGCACAAAACAAAGACTGATTTCAAACCGCAAAACACCAACAGATGGGACTCACCAAAAGGAAAAGAAATATTATTTGGCTTAACTTGCCTCTTTAATTTGGCTTCACCAACTTCAAAATCTAAGCAAATTACCAAAATTCAGAATTTCGCTGAAAATGTTTCTTCGTTAAGCTATGAATGCTTGAGAGCTTCCATGTTTTTAGTGACGTTTTCCTATTTCTTAATACTCTGCTTAGCTTTTGCAATGCTTCCTTAGCTATCCCAATGTGCTTTTGGATCCCAGTGTTGCTCTTTCCATCCTCTGTTAAAACACTTCTCAGAGATTTAAATTTCTGAATTTGTTTGATTTTAGTATTTCCGATTTACAGTTCAAACTTTTGGTGGGTGTCATCATTTTATAATATATATATATATATATATATATATATATATATATATATATATATATATAATTTCAAAAAGATTTTCCGTGAATATGGCATGAACTATATTGTTCAATAATTACAGTAATGTCACAAATGCATAAATCTACCAGTAAAAAAGAATTCTCTTATTGCTATATTTGTACAAAAACACACAAGCTTAAAATTTAAATTCAAACTCAGCGTTGCGACCGCACGTTCCAAAACAATAACACATTTCTCATAGCATTTTTTCGGATTACATCTCTATTTTCGTTGTCCTCTTATTACTGAGAAGTAAAAACAAGAACAAAATCTACTTCCATACCTGATGATGTGATGATGTCTGTAGGAACAGACGAAAGCTTGTAAAAAATTAAAAAGACCTTATGCAACTGGAATTTATAAACAGGGATCATATCATTCATATACAGGTTCGGGGTTGGTGTATCCTATTTATATTGCTTGCGATGATGTATTCTCGTCATTTAAATCATTAACCTCTATATTTGTTTTTTGTATGAATGATTCATGAATTTATATATATATATATATATATATATATATATATATAAAGAGAAGAAGTTATAGTAGTTCCATATATATATATATATATATATATATATATATATATATTGAAAAGGGCACCTCCTCGACGTGATGTAATAGTTAGAAAGCTTGCCTTGCTAGATCAATTACGACTGAGTAGTCAGTTCGATTATCACTGGGTGCCCCATACTGTCGGCCTTGTGCCACATCTAAGCCGTGTTAGAAAATCCTTATATATATATATTAAAAGAAGAGAGAAACCGCAAACGTTTTTGGTTGTAATGTGGATTTAAAAAAATATATATTAGGCTTTATTTTCCATAATTTTACTATATATATATATATATATATATATATATATATATATATATATATATATATATATATATATATATAATAAACATAATATTTGCCAGATAACCTTCCTCAAGTCGTGAACAAATATCATTATTAAATGCTAGATTTCTTTTACTTACATACACACACACACACACACACACACACACACGTATATATATATATATATATATATATATATATATAGATAGATAGATAGATAGATAGGGTAAAACGTGCCACTTTTTTACATGGTGTGGTGTTAGTGAAGTTATGCAAGTGGTTTATTTATGTAGCTAATGTATCGCCATTTTTATTTTACTATACATTATGAAGCTATATTTTTCATACTCTTCTGTTTACTAGCGTCTAAGCCCATTTTCATCTTTCAGATAGCGTTAACAAGCAGAATATTTGCTATTGGGCCGCCAACAATCCCAAACAACTTCATGAAAAATTTCTACACAGCGGACGTTGGGAGCCTGACATTTTTTTTTATAATGAAGAAGTAGAACGATTTCTGTAAATTCCTCTCGGTATGTGAAGATTTGACAAAATCTGGAACCAAAACTCACAAACCTTGGTAATTTGGTTGGATGATTTCAAAAGAATGGAGGCAGCACATAGACAGGCTCTCTGGTGATTCCCAGGAGGATGTTTTCAGGATCCTCTTAAACGTTGACGTTGGAAGGACACCTGATTCTTCACATTCCTCAGGTGTCTATGCCTATTTTCTCTGGACCTGTCTGAAACAAAGACTCCCGCCAAAAGTACAGGAACTGAAGGCCGACAAACGGCAGACAGTGACACAAATACCGCTACAAAAGACTCGTTGGGAAATTGAAAACCTCAGAAATATGCAACATTCAATAGGTTCGATATGGTCAAATTGGCAGCTGATCGCAAAAATAACCTGTTGTTATCTGGGGTAAGAAATGGCTTGTTAATTTTAAAACGTCCAAAATGAAAACCGCTTTAATTTTTATCAGCTGACAGAACGCTTTTCAACTTCCATCGATATGGCTGATGCTAACCTCCAAGATAGTGACTCACTGCGACTCTCTGATAATCTTTTTTTTCTTCTAGTGTGAAGTGGAAAGATTATATTGAATCAACTGCTAGGTCTGCTCTTAGGAAACTTGATTCCTTGAGTAGTGATAGGCAGTTTTTCTCGCCAGAATCTATCTTACAAATTTTAAGTCTACCATTCGTGATTGCTTCAAATTTTCCTACCACATATGTTCTGCTGCTTCTATTATATATTGAGAGATTTTTGATAAATTCCAAAGAAGAATCTGAAATGGTACTGGTCTTGACCTGGCATCTCGGCTTCAGTGACTTTCCATGCAATGTCGTTTCCCTTTACCTTTTCTATAAATACTTTCATGATAATTGTTCTGATGAACTTTCCTCGATGGTACCAAGACTTTATGAATTTAATTGCAGTACTAGATTGGCGGTTAGGTATCAGCATTTTATAGTTGAAATGGCGAGATGGAACCGTAAGTTCTATGCTAACAGTTTCTTCTGTCGCACTTACTCTATTCAGACTTCTTGCTTTCCAGTCAATTTTGATCTTCAAAAATGTAAAAGCAATGTTATATTCTGTTTTCTTAATTATTATTATTTTATTCTTCTCTCTCATTAATTGTCTATTTTTTGTAATATTCGCCAACACTCAGTAAACCCTTGCGTGTTAGTGACTTTATTGCCTTTATTGCGATGAAATGAGTAAAAACAAAAATAACGGCTTTAGCCTTTTTCATTTAACCTATAAATGCACGCAAAGACACACACACATGTCCACACAGATATGTAGGCATTTAAACAATTTTTTCATTAAAATCGACTAACAAGGTCTGTTTGTTTAAAATTTATTACATTTTTTGTCGTACATCCGGTTTAAAATTATCAGTTCCACTGAAAGGAAAATGATGAGCTTCCTTTTGGTATTTTTAGTAACCTTAAAAATCTGATTTTAACATACATGAATCTGATACAAGAGACGTCTTGGAGTATAAAGATCTCTAAGGGATATGCATTCTTAATTTTTTGGGGTTTGGGGTCACAGCTCTTGTCAGCGTCTTAGGTGAATATCCTATTAATTACAAAAAAAAAAAAAAAAAATGAAGCAAATTTAAAATAGCTTCCCCTCTGGTGAAAGTATCATTTTTAGTGTTTTAAGTTGTTTCGTTTGTATAATGATTGTTTCAAGAATCTGGGATCTTTTTTTTATAGTATTTTAGTATCTACCAATATCCGTCCTAGTTAAATAGTTGTATTAGGGTTATTGATAGTACCTTGATCAATATGGTTACAAATTGCTATAAGTTTTGATAAGTAGCCAGATAACCTGCGAGATAGTGTCGTGGTTGTACGACAAAAAGTACAATTTAATGTTGTCTTTTGATTATTGATATTAGAAACGAAATATTCCAAAGGTCATAAGAATTCATAAACGACAAATATGTTAAGCATTTTGAATTATTGTTTGTTACAAGATTGTATTGTTCTTTTGCCCGTTTCAACTTAAAAATTAAATCATTTTAAATGTTCGACTGATATAGCAAATAGAAATCCTGAAACTGGTATCAACATTCAATAAAAAAGTATATGGCGTTCAGTTTTTTGACTACATTTTCTCGTATCGAATTTGTGATTCAATCCTTTTTTTCTATCTTTTGAAAATGCAGAACATTTTCATGAAAATCAAGAAAGGATAGTTTGGATATTAAAACCCTTTTTGAATTTTTTTCCACTAACGTTCACCCAGTTCAAGGCCCAAGTGCCACTCAAGGTAGAGGGTTACTGTATGGTGTTGTATTAGCGTAATCAATGTCAACATGTGGAGTTTGAGGGTGGTCGCTACAATGGGCGTGACATGGCGGGTCTTAGCCGTGAAGATTTGAACTGATGGAACTAAGGATTGTAGTTTGTCTGACAACTTTCCATAGAAAAAGCGATAGAGAGAAAGGGGTTGTAAGGTGGAAAATAATTTGTCACTCACAAGGACGTGGAGACGCTTTTGGAATTTGTCGAGACTGGAAAGTGAAGACTGTACAGCTCCAGCCCATATATGGCAGCAATACACGATTATTGGCCTGATCTGGTTCTTGTAAAGACAGAGGATTGCATGAGGAGTCAGTTACTTCATCATCTTTTATGTGGTGTGTCCATTCAGGACAAAGGCAATCATGGCCCTCCACTTCCTCCTATCCTTTGTAGCTCTCAGTAAGTTTTGTCTCTTTGCTACTTCTCAAGGACTTTATTCTGTCATCTACTTGCTTAAGGCCGCTAGGTACGTCATGCGTTGCTTTCCCTTGTCTCTCTTTTCCACTATTCTACTTGAGAGTATCAGATTCTCCAAGCCTTCCTTTCTTATTAGGTGTCCCAGAAATTTCAACTGCCCTTTTCTAATGTTAAGTATAATCTTCCTCCTTGTTTGCATCCTCTTCGAAACTTTATCGTTTCTCATACGCTCGGTTCATGATATCCTCACTATCCTTCTGTAGAACCATACCTCCATTGTCTCGAGTCTCTTCTTCATCTTTGAGGAGACCGTCCAACATTCGCTACCGTAGAGACAGTCATTTCCTGGAGCGATACACAAAACCGACCCCTATTTCTTTAGCAATGGATTGTATATGTGTAAGAGCTCCATTTGAGATCTGGGTTGAGTTTACGACCCAGTTGACGTAAGGAAACATACCTTCATTGGGGTTAGTGATAGTTCACGGTCCGATCGCCGATAATGAAATCTATCTATCTATCTATCTATCTATCTATCTATCTATCTATCTGGGTCATTTCATAATCTATCTATCTATCTATCTATCTATCTATCTATCTATCTATCTATCTGGGTCATTTCATAATCTATCTATCTATCTATCTATCTATCTATCTATCTATCTATCTATCTGTCTCTGTTCATAAGTTATATATCTAACTTTGTCTGTCTGTCTCTCTCTCTCTCTCTATATATATATATATATATATATATATATATCAGTATGTTCATAATCTATCTATCTATCTATCTATCTATCTATCTATGACTGTTTATAACCTATGTATCCATCTGTCTATCTATCTATGTCTGTTCATAAGTTACATATCTATTTTCTATTTATCTAACTCTCTCTCTCTCTCTGTGTTATATATATATATATATATATATATATATATATATATATATATATATCGGCCTGTTCCTAATCTCTATATCTAGCCATGATATCCTTTGCATTCTTCTGGAGAGCCATACCTCCGTTGCCTCGAGCCTCTTATTCCCCTTTGAGGAGACCGTCCAACATACGCTGCCGTAAAGGAATGTAACTATATTTGTTTTCGAAGCATTGAATGTAACCAAGCCAATGAGGCTGTTAGATCGATGGAGAGATCGGCTGCCAATCTTTGGTCGTCTAGTGTTTTGAATCAAATCAAATAAATCTCAAGTACTTGTTATACTAATTAAGTGAGTTGTGCCGGTGATTTATGTTTGTAATGGCGTTTCAATTTGTTTAGCATCAGGATGCATCTGCTTATAATAAAGTAAAGCGTTCCAGACTGTTCTTCATATGACATCACTCATATCCGATACACAGAATTATAGCGTTCCTGAAAATGGCAAGTTGAAGCTAATAAAGATTTTTTTTTACCTACATACGCGGTGATAGCATTAATGTTCCTGATAATGATGGCAGAAGGTCGAATGAATTCGAACAAAAACATTTATGAACTTCAGGCAGTTTCTTCATCAATTTATTCCGGATGTGCCTCAACCTATACGAAAATTGGAAGTGTGTAATATTGTTTAAATAGAGTCAGTCTATCTATCTATCTATCTATCTATCTATCTATCTATCTCTTCGCTCCAGCTGCTCTTCCTTGTGGTTATATTTTAATTTCCCTGTCCCTACCCACCCGGCCTATCCTCCATCTTGTCTTTCTTTATTTGAAGAGTTCAAGTTCCCTCTTCTTTTCCTCCCTTTGTATTCTTTATCAATCTGACATAAGCACATATCTTCCACCCATTGCAGTCAGTTTTTTGGCTTTTTTTTTCTTCTTCTTTTTTTTTTTTTGTTTTTTTTTTTTGAGTGGGTGTTCTTTCTTCCTCTCGTTTCATTTAAACTTGTCTGTCAACAAAACAATGCATTTACGAATGAAATTGTTTTTTAATTTTCTCGAGCAGGAAAGAAAGACGTGGTGAGAGGTGGAAAGAATGTTGAAGAGAAACGGAAATTTCGAGAAGGAAACAAAAAAAATGAATATTGAAAAGGAAGGAAGGAAGGAAGGAAGGAAGGAAGGAAGGAAGGAAGGAAGAAAGGAAAAGGAGAAAGCAAGAACAATTAGTTAACTAGGAAAGGGAAAACGAGAGACAAAAGAAAGAACTAACGAAAGAAAGAAAGAAAGAAAAAAAGAAAGAAAGAAAGAACGAAAGTTGAAGCAAAAATAAATATTAGAAAAAACAGAAAAAATGGCCACAAAACAAGTAAGAAGGAAGGAAGGAAGGAAGGAAGGAAGGAAGGAAAAAGTAAAAAGCCAGAATAACTAGTAAATGATAGGAAAGTGAAAAAGAGTCAAACGAAAGAAAGAAAAAGAAAGAAAAGAAGAAAGAAAAAAGAAAGAAAGAATGAAAGAAAGTAATAAAAGAAAGAGGAAATGAAAAAGGAAGTAAGAAAGAAAAAAGAATGAAAGGAAGGAAGAAACGAAGAAAGAAGATGAAGCAAAAGTAAATATATAAATAAAGAGAAATTGTCACAAATCAATTCGAAAGAAAGAAAGAAAAAAAGGTACAAAGGAAGTAAGGAAGGAAGGGGTGGAGGGGGAAAAGAGAAAACCAAAAACAACTCGTAAAATGCTAGGAAAGTGTAAAAAAAGAGACAAAAGAAAGAAAGAGAAAATAATAATCAAAAAGAAAGAGAAAAATGAGAAACAGCGAAAGAAAGAAAGAAGAGAAAGAAGAAAAGATATGGGAAATAAAAAAGAGAAAAAAAAAGAAAAAACAAGAAAAGGTCTGAAACCTGTGGAAGCAAACCGAATGAAAAAAAAGAAAAAGAAAAAAAAGATAGAAACACTCAATAAATGGATTTGACACATGCATCTGTTTTCACGAAATCAAATGTCAATCAAAAAGCATTTTATAGGACCGCACACATCAAGAAATGTCTTCGTTCGTTTTATTGCCCTGGCGACAGAAATAAAACCAGTTTTATAGATAAATACGCAGGCTCGTGGGTGGCGAGTTGTTTCCCACCTCACAACCCGTTTCCCGCAAGCGTAACATTGCCAGCTTTTCGTGTGTCTATTGTTATTTTCTTCAGAAAGGCATATTTCGTTATTCTGATGCGACTTCACAATTCCGCCATTTGTTACTATACACTGTAGTTTTAACGAGAAGACGAACTTAAACTTTAATGAAACGTATACTTACAATCAGAAGGAGAACTTAAATTTCTGGGACAGATATTGAGGAAAGAGATAATTTGACTAACAGGATATACCGAAAGTAAAAAAGAGCAAAAAGAAACACAAATTAATCTACTTGACGAGTAGCTTTTGTCAAAACATGGACAAACTGGTAAGGTAAAGGGGAAAATTACTAAGAAAATAATATATATATATACATATATATATATATTATTAATATATATATATATATATATATATATATATATGTTATTAATGCATGTTTCATTAAATAATATAGACAAGTTTTGTCTATTTATTTTAAATAAGTTCCTTTTATATTGACTGATAAGCTTAATGACATTATCATTGAAAGACGAAAGGAAATCACCATATTGATACATGTTTAAATCCAATCTAAGCTTTCGGCTTACATAAGCCATTATCAAAGATGACAATTTCAATAAATCAAACAACACACGGACGAAACAACAGTGATAGTCTGCCCTTGCTGTATGAAAAATTTCTAGTGGTGGTGTTCCATTTTTACAAAGATGTTCTAAAAATGAAACATTTTTTAAAAAAATATAAAATTTAAAAAAAAAATCATGTGTTTGTGAATAAGTCCTGAAAGTTTCATTAAAATCCGAAAAAAATTAAGTTTGCGACATTTTTCATCGTGTATTCTCATTTTTTTATCGAATCTTTGGAGGTACACACACACACACACACACACACACACACACACATATATATATATATATATATATACATATATATATGTAAGGTACTCCAAAGAAGCCGAGCAAACCTACCTAGTTTTCACCTAAACGGATCGTCAGGGCGATGCCGGCTGAAAAGGAAAATTATGGAACAGAATTCATAGCTAAACCCCAAAACAAACATGACCACGTGACAAAAAAAAAGAAGAAAATAAAGTCAAACAACAGGGAGTAGGGGTTACGTAGTTTATTCAACAAAATAAAAACCTATTCTAATAAATAGTGTTTCCTATGTCTATACCTACTAAGAATCTCTGACTTTAGGTTTTGCTCTACTTCGTGTATTCAGGACTTTACATAGTTGCCTTTTAATCGTTTTGGGGGTTCTTTTCATTGGGTCCAGGGTTTTTACAAACGAGTACCACCATTATATATATATATATATATATATATATATATATATATATATATATGTATGTATGTATATATATATTCCAAACAATGAAACGAAAGATAAAAATGAAAATTCACACTTTTGACGGGTAGTATTAAGTTTATGTAATTTAACAGAGAGGGTAGCGAGGAGTAGTGTGAGAGACATGGTCGAGTTTAGAGGGTTTATTTTAATATTTCTTCCAATTATACCTAGTATTGGGGGAGGAGGCACAGACCTTGACCTATATATATATATATATATATATATATATATATATATATATATATATATTCTCTTTCTCTCATCCATTCTCTTACCTTTTTAAGGTTGAGATGATGTAATGCCTTTTTCTCAAATCAATTTAAAATATCTAATGTTTATTCACATTCAGTTCTTTCTGATCTTTATGAAAATTATGTTACACACTCTCTCACATTGCCAAATATGTAGATTTAATTCCCCTTCCTACATCCATGCAATAACTTCATTTACTAACGCTCTACCTTGAGTCGCTCTTGGGCCTTGTATCGTGCGTACATTTAGTAAAAAGATAAATGTAAGATCTTCCTGCAGACACTTCTTTTTGCCAAGCATCGGAACTCTCCAGCATATGATAATAATTTTTCCACTTCACCCCAAACGAGACGATAGAATCCATTACGATGCAAGGGGTTACTGAGGGTGAAAGAGACAGAGAGGACAACAAAAGAACAGGATTCAAGTTGACAGAAGATTTAATTTTTTTGAAGATCTTTGCTGACATGAAACCAGGAAGCCGGAAGAGAGTTCTACAAACGGGATGTGCGAGAGAAGAAACTATTAGTGTACAAAATACAGTTACAACTATCAATGCCGACAGTAAAATAATGAGACCTAACTGCCCATCTAGTACTGCGCTTAAATTTGTTAAGTTGAGGTATCAAAGAGGAAAGCTCCTCAGAATAATTACCGTGAAAACATTTGTAGAAAAGATACAGTGAACCTCCGCTCTACCGGTGTGAAACCGAGTTGTCATGTCAGAACCGATAACCTTGCAGATTGTTCTTTCGATTTTGTCTCTCGATATGTAGCAGCAGCACCAGATCAGATGTGGCAGTAATATTCGATGCTCGGATAAATGGCAGACTTATAATTGTGTAAGATAGATTCTGCCGAAAAAATAATCAGGTATATATTGAACTTTTTTTCCTAGCAGAAGACTTTAGAAATTGATTCAATATAATCTTACCATTTCATGTTATTGGAGAACGTGCAACCAAAAGAGCGCAATGAGTTACTGTCGACCAGTGTGTAGAACCCTGTCAAACGCCTTCCAGATATCAAAAACAACATCCTAAGCTTTTCTATTGTTATTTTAATCTTGACAAATTCTTTCAGCAATTATAGTTAATACCTCGGCGGTTGAACTAGAAAATACAAAGCCATATTGTGTGTTTGAAAGAAGGCACTGTAAGGTGAGATGTTAAACCAATTCAGACTTGACTAGAGCTCGCTAGTGCTTTGCTAAAGACTTAAACTCCTTAATGCCGTTAGGTTTCATATATTGTGTGTTGTTAGACATGATATATCCTGGGATCCATAGTGGAGTGGTTTCCCGTTAAATTCTCCACGGTGGTTTATGGAGACGCCACTTCTAGTTAGCTGGCCGTTGACTTAATATCAGGAAGAGACAGATGAAATTTCTGGGACACGAAAGGAGGGCCTGGAGAATCTGATACTCACAGGTTGACTAGAAGGAAAAAGAGACAAGGGAAAGCAACGCATGACATACTTGGTGGACTTAAGCAAGTGGATTACAGAACGTTGTCTGGGGGAGTTGGCAAAGGGACGAAACTTATTGAGAGCTACAAGGGATAGGCAGAAGTGGAGAGCCATGATCGCCTGCGTACTGAAGGGACACGGCACATAAAAAGAAACATTATCTTGTCAAAAAGAGATAAAAAATTAATAGTTGATATTTCGAAAGACCAGACGAGTGGTCAGATTTCCTACAAACAGAATGGTATTTCCAACAGGTCGGAAAGCAAGAAACAGCCAAGCATCTATTATAGCGATTGGAGAAAACATAGGCTAGTTCAAGGGCAAATTTCTTAAGGAATATTGAAGGGATACCATCAAATGGATATGCTATGCAGGGATCAAATTTAAAGATGATAGCAGAAACTATAGACAAATTTATATGAATATCACACAGTAGAAACTCACTTCTAAGTAAGTTAAATAATGGCACACCCGAGTCGAGAGTAAAATTGAAAAAGAAGTTACGAGCAAATCATTTTACGTTATTAGCATCAAATTCACTGAAAACAGCATTTTAACACGTTCTTACAGGGCCGCCACTCGTTTCAAATGCCCAAATTTGTGAGAGGCTATACGGTGCTTTGTCCTATCAGCGAACAACGACTTACTCTCCTTGAGAAGAAGTTTGCAATTATTACGAGAAGACACAAAGAGATGCCTGTTGTGTTCAGAGATATGGCGTTGATTTTGTTCATTTTTGCGGTAAGAGGCCGGGGTTTTATCCTCTGTGTTTTGGTCATAGATTCAAAAAATTTGCTTCTTAATCCCTTAGTAATTATTCAACCAATAAAATACATGATTATTAAAAAAAAATCAATCATACAGTTACAGGCCGAGGACACTTTGATGCGGTATAATGGTTAGTAAGCTTGTCTCCCTGGATCAATTACAACTGATTAGTGAGCACGATCCACAATAGGTGTCCCATACACATCTACGCTACGCTTAGTAAATCACTGCAATTAAAAGCCGAAAACATTTTGCCGTGGTGTAAAATTTAGCATGCTTGTCTCGCTAGATCAGTTACGATTGAATAGTGAGTTCGATCCTCACTGGGTACGCCATGCGACATGTAAGCTATATTTAATAAATTGTTATAGTTATAAACCAAACAATGTACAAAATTCCAAACTTTCCTCCAAATTAAATTATTACAATTATTAAAATATTAGAAATAATAAAAAAAATGCTCTTGCAACGTTTGAATACTTAAATGTTTTGGTATGTTCACTAGAATTGAATCCTGTCGAAGATATTTGGTTTATGTGGGCAGCATACAAGTTTTATTCAAAATTGAATTTTGGTAAGTAATAAACTGTTTGTGAGCATATCAACCCTGAGAAAAATCAGAATTTAACTGTTTTCATGGAAAGTAAGCTACTACTCGAAGTAATTTATAAATAATCGAAGCGGTAAGATTACAACTTGTCGCAAATGAAGACTACAAACTTGGAACGTGGTTTAAAACTTTCAAAATAAATGAATTCAACACGAGAAGCATTTTATAACCATTTTTATATACGGAATAAAATGTTTTCGTTCAAAAAATAAAGAAACATGTCTAGCCATATAGTGATACAGCAGAAACAGTCTGTCTGAATGACAATATATATATATATATATATATATATAAATATATATATATATATATATATATATATATATATATATATATATATATATATAACTCTAAATTAAAATATCAGACAGATCTTTCCAAAAATTTGGGAATTGAAGGGAAAGGTCTAAACCCACAGATAAACTGGAAAAATTAGTTTTCGCTCATACACTTCATAGTCGTAGAGATAAGTGTTTAGAAGAAAAAAAAATTAGAATAATAAAATACACTAATCAAAGCAAACTATTAAATCAAAAGAATCAATTAATCCTAAAATGTTGACGTAGAGGCACATTTAAACCTCTATAATACAGATTTTATATTTAAATGTTTAATTCTTCAAATGTTGAATGCATAACTATTTCTAATTTCCATTTTTCACCATAATAATTATATCTTATAATTTTCCATTATTCTAAGAATCTTTTCTTTTATCAATTACAATTCTTTATCTATATATATTTTAATGAGTTTTAGTTTTTTTTGTTTGATTTTTTTAATATAACTTGGTATGCTTTGTTTTTTTTTAATGTAACTTTATTTAACTTATCTTTAAAGTTAAAAATGAATAATTTGGTTTATCTTAAATTTTTTTATTATTTAATATAATTTTTTAAATATATCCTAAAATTTAATATAAATTATCTAAATATGATTCATTTTTTTAATATATCTCATTTTTAAATATAGTTTTTTATTTTTTAAGTAGTACTTAATTTTTTATATAATTTCTTTTCTATAAAGCTGCCTTTTCAGCCCTCTTTTAGTTTCATTTTAACATCTCATTCTTCATATAACACCACTTTAATGTCATAAGGTTAATATCCAGGCTAATTTTATAATTTTATTTTATTATAAAACCTCTTCCCTTTAAGGCTAATACTTTTCACCCTCCCCTAACCACTGACTCGGGTATTTCGCCTGACTGAAACATCGAAATATCTGAGTCTGTCTATATTTCTGAGATGAGGTATTATGTACATTATTTAGACTATTGTCCTCATCCTTGTCGCCATATTTATCGTTTCGGCCGTTGTATGCTCCGGCCTTCTTCAGGTGGTTAGAATTCAAGTTCCACGTTATCAGTTATCTCCTGCTAATTTCCCTCTGAAAGTTCTCCACTGCCTTAACCGGGTATTGAACTCACACTCTTTGGGTCCTTTCACTGGACCCAAGGAGTGTGAGTTCAACGCCTTTGATCACTGTGCCATGTGTCCTTGAGGACATCTGGGTATGAATTTCTGGGTATTATAAACCTAATGTCTTCAGCAACCATTTTTACCAGTGCTCATATTGCAATTTTGCTGTTACCATTTCATGTTTTTACCAGGGCTCATATCGCAACTTTGTTGTTATCATTGCTTTTCTCTGGCACTCCTTATTACTGGTTCCCATATTGTATTTATTTCTATGCTTGGTCGGCTCAGGAGATTTTTGTGGCCTAGCATATGTGATGATTCCTTAAGTTTACGAATTTTCCAATGGTGTTTCTTGTCTATGATATCAACCTGATCCCACAGAGGGAGGTGATCTCCCTTCTCTCTCCATATGTGGTCAGCCACGCCTGATTTTTCTACTTCCCCTCGTGTTACAGCTTTCTGGTGTTCTTAAAGCCTTACCTTCAGGGGGCGGCCTGTCTCTCCTTTATATTTCTTTCCGCAGCTGCACGGGATAGCGTACACACAGTCTTTAGTCATGTTCTCCTCTATGGGGGGGCCCTACTCGGGAGAGATATCTGTGAAGTGTCGTCAAGCTTTTGAAGGTTGTCCTGATGTTATATGGGCCGCAGATCCTTTGTATTTTCGCTGATAACCCCTTCATATAAGGCAGGCAGACTGTTTTCTGAGTGTTGTTGTCCTCCTCATCTTGTACCCGCCTATCCCTGTTTTGGGGGGCTGCTGCCATGTACCCAGGATAGTTGTTACGTTGTAGGGTACTACTTATACTGACCAATTCTTTATCTAACATCACTGGGTCGCCACTTATGACTTTTGCTCGGTGTTGTAAGCAACAGACAATCCCTTTCTTTACGCTGTATGGATGGTTGGAGTTGAAATTGAGGTACTGTCCGGGGAATGTCGGTTTACAGTATACGGATGTCTTAAACCCATGCTCTGTTCGAGATATTAGAACATCCAGGAATGGGAGTGTGTTGTTACACTTTTTCTCCATTGTGAACTCTATCGAAGGTCTTATTGAGTTCACATGGTCCAGTAGAATCTGAACATCTTCCTGGTGTGGCCAGAGTATGAAGGTGTTATCTACATACCTTAACCATATAGTTGGCTTTAGGGATATAGTTTCTAATGCCATTTTCTCAAAGTATTCCATGTATATATTCGCCATTGCTGGTGATAATGGCGAGCCCATTGCTAAGCTCTCATCCTCTTTGGTCTTCTTCATTAGTAATTCTGTTGAAGAAATCCTCGAGCGTCTGGGATATATGAGCATGTAGTCGATGTTTCATCCAATGATTGTACTGAATTCTCTCTCGGACAAAGGCGTGTCCCGCTTTCTCTGCGACCCGACGAGCTCTCCTTGAATTGACAAGCCTGAGGAGTTGTAGGTCTCTGCATCGGTGTAGGAATGTCAGATGGTTCGATATTCGGCCAGTTTCTGGTAAGATTTTTCAATTTGTCTCCATATTTTTCCAAGCACCTGAAGAAGGCCGGAGCGTACAACGGCCGAAACGTTGTGATAAATATGGCAACAAAGATGAGGATAATAGTCCGAATAATGTAAATAATTTGAATTAATTCTGTATCAATTTTTCAATTGTTGCCAAAGGTAAATTTCTAATTTCGACACGAACACACTCTATACACCGGGGATGAATAAGACTCGACGGTTGAAATAGATCTACACCCCCATATGAGGTCATATATATATATATATGTATGTATTTACTTACTTACCCCTACCACAGGGTCAGGTTGTAACACAAGGTCAGTTTAATGTGGGTAGCCCGAGTGAATACACCCGGGCAAGGAACAAAAATTCTCCGTGCTCCCGCAACCGTAGATTGCACTGACCTCAGTGCGTGCACTCATCTCTCTCTCTGGTGCAATGAGAGGGCGCGGCCTCCGACACCCCGCAATATAAAATTCCTCAGTTGTAACTGTGTCTTTTGACGGAGCCGCCCCTGAGAGCACCCTGCCCAAAGACAGACGCAACTGAGAGATGATAAATAGTGTGTTACAAACAACTCGAGAGAGGTTATTTACAAACTTATATATATATATATATATATATATATATATATATATATATATATATATATATATATTAGTGATTTGCAAAAACCAACATAGTTTACAAATTCAAATGTCCTTTGGGAGATTGTATCTCCAATGGATTAAATAATATTTATGTTGGTCACACCACAAACTCGCTTTCACGACGGTTGACTCTACATTTAAATGATAACTCTAACATTTTTAGGCATTTAAAACAACATGCCTGGCCGCGTACACAATTCCGGAAAATCCTTGTTGAAAACACAAATATACTTAAACATGAAAACAATAAACAAAAACTAAAAATCCTTGAAGCTGGATACATAAAACAGTTGAAACCTAGATGGGTGACTGCTTGGAAATACCAGGCGCTACAGGGTTGGATGTGCAGATGGTGTTATGGATAATGGCTCGTAATTTTTAATTGGAGCCCCGAGTCGGGTTAGTATATTCACTTGGGAAAGTGTTTTGAGGGAGAATATTTCCCTACAAGTTTGGACTCGGCCGACGGACGAAAGACATAAAAAATACTCCTACATCAAGAGGAGTAGCAGTAGTAGCTTTTCCTGAAATTAGTCATTCACGTCTAAACATTCCCTTCCCTAACTTCTATTCTACATTACATTTCCCTCTACCAAAAGGTAATAAACTGGTTGTTAAACCAATTCCGGTTTTCTAGTGTTGTTTTTGATGACTTAGTTACAACAGAAACTTATGGATCCACCTCTTTTTCACACCCCGCTTTGGGTTAAATAGTAGAAATTGTATCCATATGTCATTATTATCCCCAAAATAGAATTATGATACAATATTTTCTATGGCTTTAAATAAGCTGCAAAGGATTGATAAGTCGAAAAATATCCATCAATCTATTGAAATGTTCGACCAAATTTGTTATAGGTATTGATATATATGATTTCTTTGAATAAATCATTCTTTATTTCATTTTTTAGTTTTAGTTTTAAATCCGATCAATTCTGATTGATTCTTGCGATAAGGATATAAATTGGAATGTTTTAAATAATCTGATTTCGTATTTTCTAGCGTAAATCAAATCTTATATCAAAATAAGAGTTTAGATTTTGCGATATTCAGTGCAAACGCAACGAGTCTGTTTGACCAAAAGTAAATGATTCTAACAGAGTTGGTTTCGTAATTATTATCGGATTATTGATTTCCATCCAATGTTGGAACCCACTTATTTGGTGAAATATATCTCCAAAATACTTTTGAACACATCATCAGTGATGTCTATATATATATATATATATATATATATATATATATATATATATATATATTATATATTATATATTTAATTAACTCACAATAGCAATTTCATTAGCACTAAGCGACTTTTCAAAATGGGTGTCTGTTTATGACGAACGCTGCACTAAATAACATTGGTGAACAAAAAAAAAAAATTTGAAATGGTGTCGAGACAGCAAACATCTTTTTTTTTTAGCTAATTTGAAGGCGCTGAAAATGAAAATGACATTACTTTTACTTGGTTAGCTACCGTTTTGCTCTACAGAAATGCCTCATTTTTGGAAAAAAAACATTTTTTCATTTGTTTTCTGTAGATATTGCACGATGGCATTATTTCTCAAAATAAAATCGTAGAAACATCTCAATTCGTATTTAAACCAACAAATATTGGTCTGCTTATTGAGAAATATTATTTTTGCAATAACAATCACACCCTAAGTCTTTAAAAATAACACAATTGAATATACCAAGACCAACAAATATTTTCATCAAATCAATAAACTAACAGCAGAAATAAAATATTCGTGGACATAAGAACTATGTTAAAATTTTCTCTTTCTTTATTGTCTGTCATATTCAATGTTATTTAAGTCCCTTTTGATATTCCAGCAGTATCATGGACAATGGAATAGGTGCATTCAATTGGGATGTCTTTAGTTGGAGTTTCTTTCCAACTGTGAAAACAAAATGCTCTCAATGTACTTTATTTCCTTCCGTAGTCAAGGAATAAAAGTGATATACATGAAAAATGTTAGCTAACCAAGAAAAATTAAGATTATTTTCAAATTCAGCGCCTTCAAATTAGCTAAAAATGATGTTTGATGTCTCGACACCCTTTCAAAAATATTTTTGCTGACTAATGTTATTGGCATCGCATCTGGTCTGGCGATTGTGCTAGGCATTTAAAGATTCTTGATGAAACCCAAAAAAGAATCTGCAACATTATTAGTCCTGACCTGGCATCTTGGCTTCAATCACTTTCCCACCGCCGTCAGGTAGCTTCCCTGTGATATTTCTATAAACACTTTCATGGTAATTATTCTTATGAGCTTTACTCTATGCCACCTAGATTTTATGAATCTAAACGCAGTACTAGATTGGCGCTAAGGTCTCATCATTTTATTTTTGAAATTTCGAGATGTAACCGTAAGTTCTATGCTAACTAACTCTGAGTAACATTTTTTTCCTGTTCTGTGAACCATTTACACAATGTCGTTAGATAGTATCTGTCTACATTTCTGAGATGGGGTATTATGTACATTATTTACATTATTCGGACTATTGTCTTGATCTTTGTCGCCATATTAATTACAACGTTTCGGCCTTTTAGTATCTGTCTATATTTTTGAGATGAGTTATTATGTACACTATTTACATAATTCGGACTATTGTACTCATCTTTGTCGCCATATTTAATGGATAACTGACATCCATTAAAACATGGCACGTGGAACTAGAACAGTCTACGCGCGAAATAAATGGTTCAGATCGACATTCCAATCATCAGAAGAAGGTCGGAGCGTACAACGCCGAAACGTTGGGATAAATATGGCGACAAAGATGAGGACAATAGTCCGAATAATGTAAATAGTGTACCTGTTCTTTTATTTCCCTTTTTCCTCATTGATGATTTATTTTTCTCATATTTTCTCACACTCATTAATCTCTTTGCGTCTTAGGGGCTTTATTGAATAGCTTGGAGTGTAATAATTTAAACAAAACTTTAGTGAAAAAGTGAGGACATTAGTTCGACTGTAAATAATGTCAATAATGATGACGCCTTAACTTCAAAATTTAAGCTTTGATTTTAGAAACTCGACTTATAGTCGGTATTTCGCTGATTGATTTTGTGATAGATAAGGTTTGAAATTTTCCATTATTTAGCGCTAAGTTAAATTAAAAAGATTTGTCTGCGGTAATCTTGTCTATCAATCTTTCAAAAAAATTCTTTCATGAAGACACCTGAAATAAATCAATGTCTTTAGTTTTGGCGGCCTCGTTGATTCGTAAATGCAGCCATGGTGGCCAGGGCAGTAGAGGATGGTTTGCAAATGGCGAATGCATACATTTGAATATTCTCTCTTGTGGTGTACGTGGCATGAAAAGAGATCCGACGACAATCCAATGCTTTGTCGATAATTATAGAGGATTAAAATGAAATGTATTATGAATTTGAATTCCATTGAAATTGTAGGCTTTTCTTTTGTCTATTTGTTACGCGTTTGATTATATTTAATCAAATGATGGAATCAGTTTGAGAAAAATAGATGAAGACGATGGGAAAGATGGCAGAAATGAATTAGAATAAAACCTTGAAGAAGAAAAATTTGAAAAATGGATGGGAACAATATGAACAAGGTTTGATGCAAATGAAGGGGAAAATATACGAGGTTTCTTTTGAATTGAGAGAGAAAAATGTTCCAGAAGTAGTGATAGTGGTGATGGTGGTAGTGGTGGTGCTTCTGCTGATTATGATGATGATGATAGTAGTATTGCTGGTGGTGATGATGATGATGATGATGATGATAGTGGTGACAGTGTTTTGATGGTGGTGGTGGGTGGTAGATGTTAGTGGTATTGCTGATGATAGTGGTATTGAGGGTTATGTTGGTGATGGTGGTGTTGATGATGGTATTGATGAACTACAAAATGATGAAGACGCACGAGAAAGAAAAGAAAACAAAGAAAAACGGGATGAAGAAAAGAAGGAGGAATAAGCAGCAGAAGCAGAAGAGGAAGAAGGGGGAGGAGGAGGAAGAAGAAGAGGAGGAGGAAGAAGAAGAAAAGAAAAGAAGAAAAAAAGAAGAAAAATAAAGAAAGTAAGAAGAAGAAAAAAGAAAAAGAAAAAAGAAGTAAAAAAAAGGAAAAAGAAACAAGAAAGGAGAAAAAGAAGAAAAAAGAAGGAAAAGAAAATAAAAGAAGAAAGAAAGAAGAAGAAATGAGAAAAAAAGAAGAAAAGAAGAAAACAAGACAGAAAAGAAAGAAGAAAAAGAAGGAATGAAATCAGGATGAAAAAAGAAATGACGTTAAAGACACGAAGAAAGATAAACAAAAAATATGAAGGAAAGTCAACAAGAAAGGAAAAAGAAGCTTCAAGAAAAAAAGAATAATTGTTGAAGAAAAAAAAAGAAATGAAAAATAAAATAGACATAGAAAGAAAAGGAAAAGAAAAAAGAAAGGAACTTTGAATATGGGAAAATGGGAAAGGAGAAGATAGTGAAAGAAGAAAAGCAAAAGAAAAGAAATTAAAAAGCAGAAATAAGGAAAAAACGGAAGAATAACTAAAGGAATGGTAAAGACGGCATTAGTAAAAAGTCTGTTGCAGATTTTGGCAAATGTATTTTGTGTATCAGAAGGTTAGGTTATCAGAAATATAGGTGTTCACAAGACATTCATCCACAACAAATATAAAAATAAGAACATTGAAGGTAAAATCATTCAGGAGGAATAAAAAATGAGGACAATATGATTAAAGGTTTAACAAATAACATTCATTTTATATCAATTGAACATACACAATCAAGATAAATATTGCTGATCAAGTGCGACCAATTGCAATAAAATATGTAGAAGGATTATGCTGAGTTTCGATGTGTGTAAGCTTGTGGTTAGGATATATGTATGAGATGTTTTATCCTATTACAAAATGTCTTTTTTGGGAGTTCAGTCACTAGTGTGTTTGTGTGCGTTTGTTAAAGTTACTGTTCAAAGCTTGTAAGAGTTGTGTACCTTTAGCTGTTGTCTTGATGTTGGATTGAGATTTACAAACACTGTTTAGTAATGCGTCAATTCACTTTATTTAGTATGTTGTAAATAATGTTCCTGGGAGAGCGAAGTGCTGTTTGTCGAGACATAAGAATTAGCGCACGAAAACTGTAGTTAGGTCAAAGTTTTTGGCTAGCGTGGATTTGTTTAGCATCTCTCCAGGGTTGAAGATCTGACTGTTTGAATCGAATCGAAACGCTTCTATTTATAGAGTTTGTGGTATCAGAATCGGCTCCAAAAGCGGTACGCGGGAAAAGTTATTTTTTGCTTAAACTTGCTACAGTTTTGAGGTCTCAGCCAATAAAAAAAATACTGATTGGTTAAGAGGTGATTATGCGTGAAAAATGCATTATCCCGGAGGGGTTACAGGTTAGTATGGAATATTCCATCAAGTCAATGTCCCAGTTATGAATACTATGTAAGTAAGGCCAATTTCATCGGTCAGTTACCTTGATGAGCCACATTAATCATTTGAAATCCAATGAATATAGCTTGTAGCAGAATCTGGCATGAAATAGAACAAGAAATGTGTAGCTCTTTTCAAGACAATAATGAAATAAAAACGATTTTATTATCAGATGGCAATCAGAGCGGGGAATACGAATGCAGAAGACCTATAACTATGTTACATAGATTGGACAAAGACATTTGATCGTGTACGACACGAAGGGCTACTTGAAATATTAGGAAAGCTTGATTTACAAGGGGAAGATATTCGCGTAATCCATAACCTCTCCTTGGAACAAACATTTTATATACGTATCGCCATCATCATCATCATTATCATCTATATCCCGTTTCCGTTTAGGGTGTTAGCGATCATGACTATCCACAACTTCATATACTTTGTAACTCTTAGTAAAGTCTGCCTTTTCACCATCTATACTATTTCTTCCTCTGCCATCCATTTGCACATGTACGTTAGGTAGGTTAGTTGTTGCTTCCCTCTGTGCTTCTTGACTTCTACACGACCTGTGAGTGTCAAATTCTTCCAGGCTTCATTATTGGTCCTATAAATTTAAAATGTTTCCTTTTGATTCGAAATATAAACGATCAAGTAGTAAAGAAAATGGAAGTAAAAAAAGATGCTGTCCAATAGGCGGTTAATAGCGCCTCAAAGGTCAAACAATGTGTTTGCTTACTAAATTCAGTTAACCTGTGCCGTGTGACGAGACCAAGAGGACTACCACGCCTTATACGGACATAATACTAAACGCATAAAACATGAAGATGATATGTTGTTGACGTTAAATAATAGTCTAGGAGAGTATTATTTTTTAAAGAATTGCTCATTTTGACCTTAAAGTCAGATGATAGAGAAAACAAAGGAAGTCGTTTTTATTGGTTAAACTAGCGTGGGAAGTCTTATTTATTACAACGTTTCGGTCGCTGTACGCTCCGGCCTAATTCAGGTGGCTGGAATGTCGAACTGAACCCTTTATTACGTTCACCGGGGCAGACTCTTCCAGTTCCACGTGATTTGTTTTAATGGATGTCGGTTATCAGTTATCTCCTGTTAATTTTCCTCTGAAAGTTCTGCACTGCCTTGAAGATAGCTGGAGCGTACAACGGCCGAAACGTTGTAATAAATATGGCGAAAAAAATGAGGACAATCGTCCGAATAATGTAAATAGTGTACATAATGCCTCATCTCAGAAATATAGACAGATACTAGTGTGGGAAGGTTAGAGAGAAAATTATTTGAGTGAGTTAAGTTTTTACACGTCGAAAAGATCAGACGTGGTTCTTTTGTGTCACGAGGAACTTGCTCCCCAGTAGGGTTGATAGAGCGACCCCACTGCCTAGATAAAAATGCACTCGTTGACGTGTTAATAAAATCGATGTTTCAAAATCCCTTTTTGTTGAAATTCTCATTTTACCTCCGAACAAACCAACTATCGATTTTTATACTTTTATAGTATTTTGATCCCATTTTGGAGGATAACTATTTGGTCATAGATGGGATCCTAACAGGTGCCGGATGTAGTTTATCGTCATACCCAGGACAATTTCCTTATTTTTGTAAGCTGTGTGATTTTGCTATATTAAGACAATGTTTCAGATGTGTATATTACGGTACAAAATGTTATTGAGATATTTCATACTGAAAAACTAAATGTCTTCTTCAATTGAAAGTTGATGGTAAAAAGTATAACTTTGGCCTAGAATATAATTACTCAAAATATAGGCATTTCTTGGATAAAGTAGCATGTCAAAGATTTGATCACTGACCAAATTTTGAAACTAGTATCACTAAAAATGTTAAATAATAGTCTAGCAGACTATTAATTTTTAAAGAATTGTATTTTCCTCTGACTTCCTCATTTTGACCTTAAAGTCAGATGGTGGACAAAACAAAGGAAGTCGTTTTTTATTGATTGAAACTAGGGTGGGAAGTTTAGAGAGGTAGAAAGTTATTTCAGGGAGTTAAGTTTTTACACGCCGAAGATATCAGACGTGGTTATTTTGTGTCCCGGGGAACAAGCTCCCCAGTGGGGACCCTACTGGCTAGTTAAAAATGGACACGTCGACGTGTTTAAAAAAGTAGTAATCGAAATCCCTTTTTTTTCTGAAGTTCTAATTTTAATTCCGAACCAAAAACATTTCTCTATCCGACCAGGAGAAAACATCCGAGAGAGAAAAAATGCAGCTTTGTTGTGAAATCGACTCCGTCAACCAAAAGACCCCCCCCCCCCAAGAAGAGAGTGGGTATACAATATTTATATCAGACACAGAAGGGTGACATAAGCCATTTTTTCATCTGGCTGGGATCACAGTGTAGTATCTGTTCTTTTTTTTTTCATCTGATGGGAGAAGACGCCAGGTTCCGAGTATCCCAGTCCCAAGGCAGCACCTTGCTCCTTGAACTAAGAGAGTTTGGGTGGATGTAATATCGAGAACAGTGTGGCAGTGATAGCAGGCGATAGGCAACTTTTCTCTTTGGCCTGTATCTATATTTATGTGTATGGGCACCCCACATTAAAAACTACCTTGTGCCACATAGAGCAAAACTAGATCAAAGTGTAGTATCTGTTATCCTCGCCTCTAATGGTAATAGAAACATTAGCCGTTGAAGGAGACATTCGGTATTCACTGACCGAGAAGCCAGTGCTACTCAAATTACGCTTTTCTTCATTTCCTGGTCATCAAGCTAGGATTAAAGTGCAGTATCTGTTCTATTCATATTTAATAATAATATTAACAGTTTTCTTTATAAATAAGCATTCTATGAACAAGTAGATAATTTCGGTTGAAATTTATAAAAAAAAACTTCTATTAAAAGAATTTTTTCAAGAAAATAGATTTCTCAAGTCCAGTAACTGTTGTTACTCTTTTCATAATTGATGGGGGTTTCCTTCCTAACCTTTTATTTTAAGTAATGTGGAATGTCAACATCTTGATTATGTCATCATTTTCTCTTCATGTTATATGTGATATCTATTTTATCTGTTGCTGATAGTGAAAGTCTTCAAGTGATGTGCTTTCTCTTATTTGGTACATGTAGATAGATATGAACAGATTGAGATAGATAGATAGATAGATAGATAGATAGATAGATAGATATGTACAGCCTGAGATAGATATAAACAGCCTGAGATAGATAGATAGATAGATAGATAGATAGATAGATAGATAGATTAAAACAGCCTAAGAAAGGATGTAGACGAGTGGCCGTTCAGGACAACATTCATTTCACGATTTGATAGGAATGACAGGATCAGCTTAAAAGCGTGACCGGAGATACCTGAATGCCAGACCCTGTCAAAGGCTTTCGAGATGTCCAATGCTACAGTAAGGGCTACACCATTTTTATCGAAAGTAAGATAGACTCTTTCCGCAATTATCGTCAGTACACCTGCAGTTGATCTGGAAGCCGTATTGCTTGTTTGAGAAAAGGCACTGTGATGAGAGATGGTGAACAAATTCAGTATTGATTAGGGCCTCTAGCTTCCCAAAAAAAGGCAGAAAGCAATTAGGTCAACATTTGGATGGGTCAGACGGTTTGCCAGAGTTTTTAAAACCCTTGCAACAGATGATGACTTCCAGCAAGCAGAAAAGCAGGCAGCAGCGAGGTATTTATTGTAGCGTTTAGAGAGAAGAGGAACTAGTTCAGGGGAACACTATGACTATTACGGGATGACATCGGGTCCACATGCTTTGTTGGAATCAAGATGATAGCAGAAACCATGCAAAATGTTATTATGTATATTACTCAGCAGAGAATCAGTTCTAAGTGGGAAATATGGCAGTGGTTCCTGATATGACCCAAAAGTAGAGTTTGAGGAGAATTTATGGGCAAAGCATTGAGCTTTATCAGAAGAGAAGTGTAAAACCTCAAACCGATTGAAGAGATGGGCGGATAAAGACTCTAGCACTTATTTATTATCCTATTACAGAAAAGCCAATAGTCACGAAGAGTCAACGTTTTTAGAGGCTTTGTGCTGCCTTATTTTCCCAGCAAACATGGACACGCTTACATTTATTATGAGCAGCAGCAAATAGGCACTTGTGATGACGAGAGATGTCCCGCTGGTATAGCCGGAAATAGGGCTTCCTGGCGACCGAACATGATTGTATGAATGATGAAGAAGATTGCGGTTTTCACCTGGTATTTCTGTGAAGGGATGAAGGCGTCCATGCCGGTTTTGCCTCAAGAAGAAACCTCAGTGACGTACTTTTCGATTGCGAGGTAGATGATATCAGTACAAGTGGTTTCACAGAGAAAATGCAGTAATAAATCCCAGTCGTCATGCTGGTACTGGAAAGAGGTTTTATGGATACGGAGTTCCTGTTTAATGCATACTTGGAGATATCAATAGCTACCACAGAGTGGTCCGAATTACCAAGAAGACAGTATTGCGAAGATCGGCAAGAGCAAGGAGAGGAGGTAAAAATCAATCCAGTAGAGAAGCATGTTGCTTCGTTTGGCTAGGGAGAGATTGGGCAATGGAAAAATTTAATGTATGTATACGGACAACATCATAACCTTTGGAATGTTTCAGCCACGTTTCGTTGTGGGCATTAAAGTCACCAAAGACAAAGATCTTCGCAGATGGATGGACAGAAAGTACCTTTTCTATCCTGTCAACTATTTCATCTAATACGCTGCAGTGTTGGGAAGAAGGGAAGCGATAAAGGAAAAAGAGATAGCTGACAGTTTAGTAACGAAAGACGGAAACACATGAAAGAATAGTCAGCGACCCCGAGAGACAATTCTCTGGCCATTGGAAGATTATCCCGGATGTAAATACGAAGGCGATGCATATGAATGCTGGAATTTTTCGGCAAAGGGGAAAATACTCTGAAACCAGGAATTCATTAGTCGTTACGGAAGAATTCATGTTGGTTTCACAAAATCAAAGATATATAGCTAGTGTTCCAGGAGAAAGAATTCTATGCTGCTGAACAGATACCGCGACTATTGGATAAAAATGATTGAGTTGGGTAGGCCGTAGGAGAAAGGCTTTTCTCTCATTTATTTTAGCTATGTTACGCATATACGAGAGAAGCGGAAAAGTTTTTAGGCTAGATGTTATATCTTTATCATTGGGGTATAAAGTGAAACTTAGTTAGAAAAAAAAAGTGTAATTTGTTAGAAAAAACGTGAAATAGTGACTTAGTCGTTCATTATGAATGCAACAGTCATACAAGCAAACTAAATGTTGTTACATTGCTGACTGAACAGCTCCAAGGGTCAGAGTTTGTTTAAGCGGGAGTAGAAAGGGACACGAAAACCACAAAAATGGTTTCTGACTTTAGAAAAAATTAAAAGACATGAATGGTTACATTTCGTACAGAACACTATGGCGCCGTTATTATTATTATTATTATTATTATTATTATTATTATTTCCGTGGATTTCTGTCGTGTACACATTTCCTTCTGCATAACTAGCTTGCGATGTCAGGACAAAGAGTAATAATAATGGTAAAAAAAATAACTTATTAATAGTCACAAATGAATGATGGTAGGAAGAGGTGCACTAAAAAATAAAGAGTAGGAGAAGATGTAGAATAAGAGGAGGAGTGGTTCCTCAGATTAGAGAATAATTTAAAGAAATGAATGGTCACATTTCGGACATAACACAGGACACTATGGCGCCACTATTATTATTATTATTATTATTATTATTATTATTATTATTATTATTATTATTTCTTTGGAATTCTGTTGAATACACATTTTCCTTCCGGGTCCCAACCAGAGAACTAATGTCAAAAATGGCTTCCTTGACACTTTCTACTGATCATTTTTTGTAAAAGAAAAACAATAAAAAAAAATACCGAAGATCACGTACTGATTAAAACTGCTTTAATCGTTTTAAGCGTCCCTTGAAATAAAACCCTGACGTAATTGCTTTTCTTTCCAGCACCCCGCCCCCATAAAGTAGATAGACGTGTGAAGTTGGCCACCAACACAGATAAAAATCGGCCGATCGGATGTTATCAGAATCCACATGTAGGGCATTGCATAAAGATTTAAGTCTATAAAAAAGAAAGAAATATATTTTATGCATCCCAAGATAAATGAATAACCTCCCTCTTTCTGAAGGGAAATGGCACAGAGAAGAAGATGAGTACTTGTGTTTGTTGACGCTATTTATCCGGTAAATTATCCCGTCATTTGTCATCAAAGGGAAAATAAGACATCAAGGGTTAAGGGCGCCTAAATCTTTTCAGTGTACTCTACTTTTGAAATTCTCTAAAGTCCTCTTTCGGGATTACCATCAGCCGCTTGGTCAGGTTCTCCATAATTTCGTTCATATCGTTTCATTGTCGGATTTAAAATTTGGAAAAAGCCAGAAATTGTTAGGTGTTAAATATTTATCGTTGGGGCAGACAAGTGAGATTTGCATAATTTGTGAAAATCTTGAAGCAGTGACAAAGTCGTTCATTAGCGCTGAGTATAAAATGACACGGAAGCAGCCACAAAAATGGTTCCTGAGATTAGAAAATAATTCAAAGAAATGAATGGTTACATTTCATACATAACATAGAACACTATGGCGCCACCATTATTATTATTATTGTCATCATCATCATATTCGATTTCTTATTAAGTTAAAGATTATTATTATTATTTCTTTTTTTTTTTTTTTTTCTCCGATGGAATTTCTCCCTTAGTTGAATAGACAATTTTCTGTATTTTCTTTCTTTCAATGTGTTGTTTTTGTTCCATTTTTTTATAAAATAAATTACCACTGGTATTATTCTTGTTTTCAAAATTTCAATTTCCAGGTCTTTGTATTTTGATAGTTTTTCAAATTCTTTTGCTATGTTACAATCCGATAATTTTTGTAAAAAGAAAAATTAATAAAAAACCTTTTGAATTCTGAATAGACATTTTCTTTCCGGGTCCCAACCAGAGAAATAAAGTCAAAAATGGCTTCATGACACTTTCTACAGATAATTTTTTGTAAAAGAAAAACAATAAAAAAACCGAAGATCACATTTGACAAAGTTACAATGTATCCTTTTTTCAAATTCTGATTATTAATTAAAGTCCAGCTACCACATTACAAATTATCAATATTTTTGTATTCCTTTAAGAGAAAAATCTACCAGAAATTCATTCAATGTGTCTAGCGGACCCTTTTCCAATAAATCCGAGGGATCCAACTACATCTGGAATGATGCCTTCATCTGCCATATTTTAAAGATTATCACTTCCAGATCATTGTAAACTGATATTGTTTTTGAAGATCTTCAAAGGAAAATTACAATCTACAGGGACTGAGTTTTCAGTAAGAAAACTCATTCTGTTCTGATGCCTGATTAGTGTCGATTGTTCTGTCTGTGTGTATCGCAAAGTCCCATAAAATAGTTACAGCTCCCCCTCTGGCAGATGTTAACAGCAGTTTCTTGCAGTTTCCTTCCCGTAAAAAATGTATATTTTCCAGTGTAGATATATATTCAGTGGGTGCTAAGACTGTGCAAGCTGATACAAGATGGTCAATGTTTCTGGATATTTATCACAGAATCTGCATTTCGGTTTAACACAATGACCTGAACATGTGAGCAACGACAAGGTTTTAAAGAAAAGAACACTTGTATTTAACATCAGGAAGAGACAGTTGAAATTTCTAAGCCATGAAGAAAGAGGGATTGGAAAATCTAATACAGAACAGATAGAGGGAAGGAGAGAGAGTTGGGAGAATATGACATATAGCATGGTTAATCAGCTTAAATGAATGACGAAACAGGGTTTAGGAGAGATAATAAAATGATAAAATTTATTAAGAGTTACAAAGGATAGGAAATAATGGAGAGCCATGATAACTAAAATATGTATTTGAATTCATCAAATGTATTTTCACTTGTTACAGACTTTTACTCCAAAGCATATTTCGTGTATACAACTAAAGTTTACCTATGACAGTTTATTACAGTTGTAATATTATTGTTATATATAAAACGTCAAAGCAATAGAGTTGTAAGAATTTTTCCAGATGTTGTAGTCTAAATTATTGAAATCCTGGAAATGTTAGAACGTTATTTTAAACTTATTCTCAAAACCGATGAAATCGCTCGAAGAATGTTGAAAGTGAAAACAAGTGAAGAGATATTTGTACTGATTAAAACTGGCGCAATCATTTTAAGCGTCCTTTGAAATAAACCCTTGAAGTAAAGACTTTTGTTTATTGGCAAAAAAGAAGATATATGTGTAAAGCTGACCACCAAAAAAGATAAAAATCGGACTATCAGGTGTTATCAGATGTAGAGCGTTACATACGTGGGTGGGCTGAAAAGTTCATAGGCTGACTATGAAGGAGTGATGCTAGAACTGTGAAAACTTGCATGCATTAATTTCAACTCTTCTTATTAATGAGTGCATTGTTTATTTCCCAAGGTAAACTGACATCTGTCTATTCAAAGAAGACTTCTGATGTCAATAGCAGCAAGTTTTCTTAAAAATGAACAAAATTCATGGTGTTATCCAGTACCTGAAGAAAAAAAGGTTTAGCCCCTCCCCAAAGACATTCTTGATGACATGATTGTTACATGGGTGGGGGAGACGCTCCAGCTTTATAAAATGTTCAAATGTGGGCAGCTGAATTTAGGAGGGGAATTGAGAGTCTTGAAGTTGTCCCAACACCAGTACTGCACTTAAATTTATAAAGTCTAGATATTGTAGCGAATAACTCATCCAAATAATTATCGTAAAAGTATTTATAAAAAAGGCCCAGAGAGTCAACCTTACGGCGGTGGGCAAGTGATTGAAACCGAGCCGCCAGATCGGGACCAATAATATTGCAGATTCTTTTTTGGATCTTATCAAGGAGCTTAAGGTTTAATAACAGTGGCACCGGATCGTATGTGGCAGCAATATTCTAAGCATGGACGAATGGTAGACTTATATATATATATATATATATATATATATATATATATATATATATATATAAAGAGGGCGGACATTACATAACAGTTCAGTACGCTCTCCTTTAGTATCTGTCTATATTTCTGAGATGAGGTGTTATGTATATTATGTACATTATTCGGACTATTGTCCTCATCTTTGTCGCCATATTTATTACAACTTTTCGGCCCTTCAGTATCTGTCTATATTTCTGAGATGAGGTATTATGTACATTATTTACATTATTCGGACTATTGTCCTCATCTTTGTTACCATATTTATTACAACGTTTCGGCCGTTTTACGCTCCGGGTTTCTTCAGGTAGTTCCAACGTCGAACTGAACCCTTTATTTCGCTCGCTGGAGTAGACTGTTCTAGTTCCACGTGCCATGTTTTAATGGCTGTCAGTTATCAGTTATCTCCTGTTAATTCCCTCCTGAAAGTTCTCCACTGCCTTAATCGGGTATTGAACTCACAATCTTTGGGTCCTGTCACTGGATCTAACTAACGCCTTTATCCCCTGTGCCATGTGTCCTTGAAGAATGTTATTATCCTAACTGCTAATCATACACCCTTGTGCAAATTAATTAAAACAAAACAAATAATTCCGTTATTATTTACTTTTTTTTCGTATTTTTCCAATGAAACATGATCCATTGCACATATGCTAGTACTTCGCATGCGCATTCTATGAAGGCGTTCCTTGCAGATTCTCGATTGGATCTAAATGAAGAGAGTTTCCGGGTCAGTCTATAGAACTTTAATTTGCTCACTGGTAATGCTTGCTAGTGTGTTTGCGCAGCGTTACAATTTTCGTACGCTTCCTTGGAGTAATCTCCAACGAAGACGATGACCGTAGGATAACTAATCGACAGTCGAGACAATAGTGTCTGAGCGTGATAAAATCTGATGCAACCACGGATGAAGTAATATTTTTCAAGGCCAAAAATTTTATCATACACCTCGAAAATAGATTCATACCACTGCATATTACTTAAACTGAGGAATAAATAGAAAGCAATTATACTTTGACATTCCAGTGGGTCTAAAACTGACCATATGGTGAAAGAAAGGAAATTAAAGCGGTTGTTTCTGTTAATTCGCACAAGGGTGTATGTAGCAGTTAAGACTAAATTTGGAGGACATTCAACATATCTTTTTTACGCAACAAAATATTGTTCACTTTTATGACAACACAAGACCACAGGTAGTAGGGACAATATAAGAAAATATTTGGAACTCGGTTAGTTTGTTCTAACCCCCACCCCCGTCATATTCAACTGACTTTACACCAACTGGTTATTACCTTATTAAAGACACTTTAAGGGGGGAAATGTTCCCAAGCTTATTAGTGCGAAAGTGAATGCTTCAATCTCACTGACTTCTCGTTTCAACTCTCGAACCATTCTGCCATTTTCACATCCTGTTTACCGTGATAATATTTCCGATGGTTCGTAATATCGTTTAAAAATTGAATTATCCACGTTACCGGTGACAAGGTATGAAACACTTTAGCATTAAAAGTGATTCCGTTTCCTGGCCTTTACTTTCTCACTTGGATGATTTTTAAAGAACCTCCCCACCCATCCCTGAACTCCCACTCCAACTAAATTTATATTTTGATGTCCTTTTACAAAGTTCAGTGCGTGCAAAGTGACAAATGCGAAGCGAACTCCTGTTTCAAAAAGGCCGATTAATGTTTACACAAGATTTATTACGTTATTGCATTTTTTTTTACCTTCCATTATCTGAGAACTAAAACTAAATTTCGGCATGTGTTCTTCTCTCTCTCTCTTTCTCTCTCTCTCTCTCTCTTTCTGTGTGTGTGTGTGTGTGTGTGTGTGGAAGGATTCCCTGCCTGCTTGAATTTTAACAACGATTTGGTTAACATATTTTTCACCATTCGTCTCATACTTTTGTCCCATCGACAGTCCTAAACGATTTCTCACGGCCATTATACGTTGGTGGACAATGACGCGGGCGGGAGTGGTACAGTGTAAGTACCCTGAATTAAAACAAGCTCCAAGCCGAGCTGCTGCTGCTGCTGCTACAGCGCTTCCTCCTCCTTGTCCTCCTCCATCATCTTATTCTCTACTCCTCCTTCTTCATTTTCTTATTCTCTCCTTTTCCTTCTTCTTCATCCTCTTATTCTCTCCTCCTCCACCTTCAGCTTTTTCTTCTCACCTCCCCCTTCTTCTCTCCTCCTCCTCTTCCTCCTCCTTCTTCTTCCTCCTCCTCCTCCTTCTTCTTCTTCTTCTTCTTCTTCTTCTTCTTCTTCTTCTTCTTCAAAATACAACACCATAACGAAGAACTTTGTCACATTGGGAACCACGATAGAGTTTAGTTATTTAAATGATAAAAACATGTTTTATTGAAAAGATACAAGAATTTATTTCCAAGAGAATGTTCAATGGTATGTCAAATCCGTAAAGAAAGGACAGTCACGTGATAAAAATCATTTCGTTCTAAAAGAGTGCTTGTTTAGAGTTCCAACCTAAAAACAAAATCTACACAGGCAAAGTGTGTTAAATAAATATCTCGAGATCTTAAACACATCTTTCAAAGAGTAAATACGCCATAAAAGACAATCGTATTTTGTAGTGGTTCAATTTTCGAATTGAAAGCCTATCAAATCACAGGACTATCAAGTTACCCGAATCTGGGCGTATCAGGGGTAATGGTTAACGAGCTAATCTGATTGATCACTATTACTGCGTAACAGAGATGCAACGATTAGTGGTTTTACGATAAACTGTGATAAAATACGCGACGGTTAGTAATGTTGATGATCATCATTGACGGCGAGGAAGAATAAAAAGTTTACAATTAAAAATGATTCCGTTTCCTGGTCTTTATTTTCTTACTAGGATTTATCTTAAAAGAATCCCATTTCCAGGTATTTTTCTGTCCTTTTAGAAATATCCGTGGAGTAGAAATTTTATCAAAGTTTATCGTAATAAAATTCCTGACGATTAATACTATCATTTAAAAACTGAATTATAATAATTGCTGTCATTACAAAAATGCATAATGTGAATTTATTTGTTGAAATGACTTCCACGTGTGTATTGTCAATTCTTAAAACATTATTAAAATTTTGTTATCAAACAACAATGAGATGGTTATTTTTATTTATTTTTTAAAAATAAATTTCACGCTTTACAATTCTCGAAAAGAACTACTGGGAAAGTTTGGTTTAGTTTGGTTTGGTTTGTTTTATGGTATATCAACCTCAATGAGTTATTTAATGCCGACAAAACTTTTATTGCTGGAATATTTTTTTCCAAAAATGTATTGCTGGTAATTTCTTTTACAAAAATGCATTGCTGGTAATAATTTTTTCTTAAAAATTTTTTAGCTGGTATTTTTAAAAATGTGTTTCTGGTATTAAAACCTATTTTTACACTTTCATAGTGTTTTGACCCCGGGGTTAACTATTTACCCATAGCTGGGGTCCTAACAGGTGCTACCTCCACGGGTCAGGGTGGACGTGGGAACACCAGCAATTAAGACATGGTTCCATGCTCCTCAAAACCTCCTGATCAGAGGCCTTGCTGTCGGACGTAGTTTATCGTCATACTCTGGACGCGGAGGTAGTTTATAGTCTTACCCAGGACGCGGAAGTAGTTTATCGTAATACCCAGGACGCGGACGTAGTTTATCGTCTTACCCGGGACGCGGACGTAGTTTATCGTTTACCCAGGACGCGAATGTCGTTTATCGTCATACCCAGGGCGCGGACGTTGGTTAACGTCTTACCCAGGACGCGGACGTAGTTTATCGTCATACTCAGGACACATCACTAGAGGTAGTTAGTTACAGTCGCGATGGTAATGCTGAACAAGTAGTGTAGATTAATCAAATAGATGGTAGAATGAAATGAGGATTATGAGAATAGGGAGGATATATAGAAACTTGAAAATGTTAAGACAATAGTGATCCGGAAAACACACACGTGCAGTGGCATTCTTTGGAAAAAGTTGATGGTTACATTTACATTACGGAGGAACTGAGGGTGATTCGATACCTTGGATGTGGCTTGTGAACAGCAGTAGAGTAGAGACAGGATGGCAACATTATGTCTGATAGGGAAAGAGTTTGCAGAATGGAAAATAAGACACCCACCAATTGAGTGCGTAAACAATGCTTTCTCAGTTGGAAAGCAAGGATTTATTAGGTCCAGATAGAATAGTAATACTCCATTTTTGGTCTCATTTGACTCTTGTAAAGTTGACGCATAACAGAAGGAACCAGGCATTTCTTGGAGCGATAGATTTTACTGAAAAGATTTTCCAACTCTTCAGCAATGGATTGCATATATGAGTTCGACTTGAGAAGCAGAAATATATTTTTAAAGAAGGATGATGAGAATACCTTGGACTAGACATGTGGGCAAGAAGTAAGACATAAGAAAAATAGAAACTAAATGGATAGTTGTTGTTACAATCAGAAAGGGACCGTTAAAATTTCTGGGATATAATGAGGAAAGAGAGTTTGAAGATTTTGGCACTCACAAGAAATAATAAAGACAAAAGGAACAGGAGGAAATATTGAGTTTTACCTAGAACAGTTTTAAGCAGCTTTACTGTCGTTTATTTTTACACTGAAGTCTGTCCAGTTGTCTGCTTAAAAGAAGAACGCCTCCACATAAAACCTACCCCCCTCATTGAAATTATTACCAGTTTCAATTGCTGAACCATGAAAATAAACATTCCTTGTGGTTGCCATAAGTTTAACTTTAACCTGCCATGAAAGAATATCTTGCAAATTCTCACAAAAGACAGATAGTCTTTCAGGCAGAACTGAAAAGCACAAGAAAGTTACTCCTAAATCACCCACAGTATCAAGACAATGCAATGATTGGCAAACATGCGGGCGCCTTGCCATTGTACAATAATTAACATACTAAACTTAGAGAATATTAATTTGGATTGTTTCCCTGAATAGATAATAAGGAAATTAGTCTGAGAGAACGTTACAACAGTAAATTGTTCCAAACTCACTGCGTAAGCCAATCTTGTAACAGACGACATTTTGTCTTTTAATCAGAATTCATCTAGGCCCTTAATATGAGGGTCGGCTGAACAGTCCCTTTTGCAGTCCACACAATTCTTCTATTCTAGTTGCAGTGCTTGGATCCCACTGGTAAAGAAGCTTTCATCCTGTTGATCAAAAAAGTCATCAACAGCAGATCTAATATCATCATCATTATCTCTAGGCTCTTAATATGAGGATCAGCTGAAAAGTACATAGGCTAACCAAGATACTCTCATAAAATATGACCAAATGAGGTTTATTTTTCAACATAGTTCCCTTTGCAGTCCACACAATTCTTCCATTCTAGTTGCAGTGCTTGGATCCCATTGGTAAAGAAGCTTTCATCCTGTTGATCAAAAGGTCATCAACAGCAGATATATCATCAACTCTGTGATACTGGTTTCCAGCCAAGTGCTTTTGTCATGTTGGGGAACAGATGATAGTCAGATAGGGATCAAATAGGGAGAGTGATCCTCTAGTTCAAAATCACAATCACACACTCATTGAAACCAAGTACATGTCCTGAAGCATTGTCCTGTTGAAAAAAGACCACTTTCATCAGTCTTACTGGGTGTGTGGTCTTGATAACTTTTCATTACTGTACTCTCCAGTGATGGTATAGCCCTTTTGAAGATATCCACTAAACCCAATGCTTTTTGCATCCAAAAAGACCTGGGCTCATCACCTTCCCTGAAAGTGAGATGAGATGTTTGCGCTGCATAGATTGTCTCTGTCTCAAAATGATTAACCTAACACTCAGCCTGGGTTAAGAAATGTTCAAGGAAACTAGCTGAATCTGTCTCAAATAAAGACAGTCTGGTAGGCTTTTGATCAGGTGTCAGTAAACATGACAACAATCCAGCTGAAACCTTGGTCATGCCAAGTTCATTGTGCAGAATATATCTCACGGGATATGTTAATAGCATTGGTAATTTGATTTTTAGTCAGTCGCCTGGCATTCATCACCATGTGGTCAACACAATCAATGGTTTCCACGCTGGTGGCAATTTCAGGAGGGCCGAACCTTGGGTCACCTTCAAGACTTTTCCTTCTCCTCTTAAATTCAGCTGCCGACTTTTGCACTTCATTCCCTAATGTACCCACCATATCAGTATGAATATCCTTGGGGGTTAAACCCTTTTTCTGAAGGTACTTGATAACACGGCGATGTCAAATTTTGTCCATTTTCAAGCAAAGTCGCTACAAGGTTGTGTAAATGGATGACAGAACATTGATTGGGCTGGATAGTAAATGGACTAACATTGCCTATAACTACAAAGAAAGTCGTGGAGAGCCATGATCAACTACCTCTCGAATGGTCGCGGTATATAAAAGTACATCAACATTGTTAACCGCAGTAATTTTTAAGCATTTAAATCTCAAGTTTGGTACAAGTCCATCGTAATGGAGCACACAGTGATGACACGAAGGAATTGATCAACCATCTTCTATAACAGTGGCCAGGTTTTACAAGCAAAACTTTTCCGTTATTTCTGGAGACGAGTATTAAATTTTGTTACTTCTCTGTGCCATGTCCTTTCAGCGCGTTGGTGATCTTGGCTTTCCAAAGCCGCCTATACTTTTTAGCTTATAGCAACGTTTGTCCATTTTGCCAAGACTTCCACCCCTGTTCAGCATTCAGAGAGGCTGGTTAGGTAGGTGGGCAGCTGCCTTCCCCTGGTCCTTTTGTTTTTCATAGGTCCTGTAAGTGTCAAATTCTCCAAGCCCTCCTTCCTCATTATACGTCCCGGTTGCCTCTTTCTGGGTATAAGTGTCGTTTTAGTTTCAATTTTCAGAAAGACTTACTCGTTGTTCATATGTTCCCTCCATGGTATTCTCAGTATCCTCCTGTAGAACCACATTTCTGTGGTCTCTCGTTTTCAGTTCATCTGCGAAGAAATTGTCCAACATTCACTGCCCTATATCGGCAGATTGATATTACATAAGATTTCAGAGCAAATACTTAATTGGTTAGCAAGTTTGTCTCGCTAAATCACTTACAACTGAAAAGTAAGTTCGATCATCACTGGGTGCTCAAAACGTTCGGCCTTTTGCCACATCTAAGCTACGCTTAGGAAATCGCCGTAACAGTTCAGCGATTTTGATTTGATTCTAACAAATTTTTCCTGTTTCTTAATAGTTTGCTTAGTTTTTTTTTGGGGGGGAGGTGTTTTTTATTATTCGAAAGCACGTTTGCATTTCGTTGTCGTATTTTTCATTTTAATCACTTACCATATACTTAAACTTCTATATGTATTTTATGTCGGACACCTCGAGGTGGTGTAATGGTTAGCAAGCTTGTCTCGCTAGAACAATTACGACTGAGTAGTGAGTTCGATCCTCACTGGGTGCTCCCTAATTTCGGCCTTGTGCCACATCTAAGCTACGCTTGGAAAACACTATATGGATTTGATGTTGATATCTTCCTCTCGTAGTTCGTTTATAGGATATAGTAAAAAGAATTTCTTTAAATTTAAGTCGACTTCGCAACATATTTTCATCTAGAGTCAGGTTACTTTCGGGTCTGGAACGACGGTTGGTCTGTGTCTTTCTTCCTTAGGAATACGAAGAAGAGATAAAATAAAAATGTAGCATAACAGTTGAGAGTTCAGAAAATGAAATCAACATACAAGAGATAGTGTTTGCGCTGACTTGCATTTAAAAAGACATGGATCCACTTCTTTCTCCATTCAATCCAATTCTCAAATATACTGGATAACTGGAGTACAACAGAAACTTGGATAGGCAAGTGAGCCCTTGAGAAAAAAAAATCTTACTTTATATGATTATTTTACCTGTCCAGGCTTGAAGAGCAAAATCCGAACGACCCTGTTACACACATTGTTAACCCTGACAGGGGTTTGTATTTACTTGACTCCCCACTGAGTCAGGTTGTGACACAAGGTCGGTTTTTAACGTGGGGACCCAAGTGTCTTTACTCGAGCCGCTGGTCTAAGCACGTCATAGCTTGTCCAAGCTAGTCATAGCTGATCTAAGCTGGTCAGAGCCGGTCCAAGCTAATCATAGCTGTGATATTACCAGTGCAAGAACGGATCCCTGTGACCGGTAAGTATCCGAATGTGTATGCCCCTCGAGGAAGGGGTTTACACACTGAACCCTGACAGGTGTTAATATCAAAATTAACAAATCAAAATATCGGTAATACATGCTTTTCTCTTTCTTTCTCGACTAACCATCCACAACTGTCCTATATGCTCTATGTTCAAACGTATTTAAATTATCCTCGAGGTTCCATCGTCTTCTGTTTTTATTCAGAAATGTGATTCAAATTTGCTGTCCAAATAAATCATCTTTACCTAGAACTTGTGAACAAAGAATGTCTCTAGACATGAACTTTTCAATTGCTTAATTACATTTTTAGTAATTCAATTCCAAATTTCAAGGCAAAAACAACAAAAAAGATATATACTTTTTCTTCAATGTGCTATATAACTTCGGTCTTCACAATTTCTTGTCCGCTGCAGCGCTATGGAAATTCTGTCATTTTGTTATCTTTTCTTAACACTGTTCTATCAACCATTTATACAAGCTTGTTAGATTATGAACTGTCTTCCTCTATCCCTCTTGCCTTTAATATGTCCTATGAGTGTTCAAATTTCTAAGCCTTCTTTCCTCATTATATGCGTTAAACATTTCAATTATTTCTTTCTGATGTTAAGTAAAAGTGTCCTTTTTGTTTACATTTTCTCTAAAACGTCGCCATTGCCCACATATTCAGTTCATGGTATTCTCAGTATCCTTCTGTAGAAAAACATTTCTGTTGACTCAAGTCTCTTCTTCATCTATAGGAGGACTGATATTACTTACGGCAAAGAAAGTATTTGGAAATATATTGATTGCCTTGACTCTGAAAATAGTAGTGAACAATTTTCGTACTTGCATTATTTACAATATTCGAACTGTTATCCTCATCTTCATTGCTATATTCACAACGTTTCCGCCGTTGTACGCTCCTGCCTTCTTCAGGTGATTGAAGTTAAGTGGATAAAGATCTTTGCTTAGGTCCAGTCACTCGACACAAAGATTTGTGAGTTCAATACCAGGCTACAGCAGCGGTGAACAAAAAAAAGAAAAAATGGAGAATTGAGTTAAAGGGAAATAACTGAGACATTCGATAGAGGCATGGCAAGGGGAACTAGAACAATCTACACCAGTGAACGAAATAAATGGTTCAGTTCAGTGACCTGAAGAAGGCCGCAGTGTACAATGGCCGAAACGTCGTGAATAGGACAGTGAAGATGAGGATAACAGTCCGAATAATGTTAATAAAGCAAGTAATCATAATACCTCATCTCAGAGATATAAACAGATAATGAAATAGACAAAGTCCGACAATTATTTTAAGACATTTTTTATGTTTATACATTCTTTTTATAGATACAAATATTTAAGTAAATGCTCATAATAAACAGGCCGGTAAATGTTAATACTGTTTATTATAAATAGAGCAGTTACTTAAATATTTGTATCTATAAAAAGAATGTATAAACATAAAATGTCTTAAAATAATTGTCGGACTTTGTCCATTTCATTTATATATATATATATATATATATATATATATATATATATATATATATATATATATATATATATATATTTGTATCTATAAAAGAATGTATAAACATAAAAATGTCTTAAAATATAGACAGATATTGAAGGAAAATTCCAATCACCTGAAGAAGACCGGAGCGTACAAAGGCCGAAATGTGAATATAGCAATGAAGATGAGGATAACAGTCGGAATAATGTAAATAATGTAAGTAATCATGATACCTCATCTTAGAGATAAACAGAACTTTCGTACTTGGAAAAAGTTTTAGCAGGATGTGAATTTCCTATCGAACTTGTGCAATATATTATGAATGATTTGAAGTTAGAATTTCAACAAGAGATTTCATTGATAAGAATTTGAAAACTATTTAAATACATGATTAATGATTTTTCACCAAATCTACAATTAAAAGGTGCTGCTAAGAGGCAAACATCCTGCCAGATAAAAGTGGCTCTGTTTTTAAATCTTTGGCACGAAACTTTCAGCATTTAGCAACACATATTTTCATCTGGTTTGGTGGCCCAGCCATATATCTCGACTCTTGAGAAAATCCAAAGAAAGATCCAAAATTTTATCGGTCCTGACATGGCATCTCATCTTCAATCCCTTTCCCACCTCCTTGACATTATTTCCCCCTAATACTCGATTGGCAATTAGGTCTCATCTTTTACTGCTGAACTAGTTAGATGCTACCGTAAGTTCTATTCTAATAATTTCTGTCCTCGCACTTCTCGGCTGTGGAACTCTCTTCCGGTTTACTACTTCCCTGTCACCTACGAGCTTCAAAAATTTAAATGCAACGCCAATCTCAACCTCCCGTCTTCCTGACTCTTGTTCTTTTATTGTCCTGTCTCCTCACTAACGTATTCTGATTATACTTCCCTCTCAGCCACTCTTTGCGTTTTTATCGCCTTTTTCTGAGGTGAAAGGATTAAAAAAATTATTTTTCCGTGAAAATCAAGCATTCCTGACTTTTCAATATTTTCAAATATTCTTAAATGCCTATAATTGACAACAGAAGTTTATTTGTTTATACCAACGGCTTCCCATACTTAATACTTCTCGTTTTCACTCTCGCGTGGTCATGTGTGACGTCATGAGCTGCGACGCGATTTTCGCTTCCGCGTCTCGTATACACGAGTTTGTCGTTGCTTTGAAATTTTTCATGCAAAAAAAAAAAAAAACAGATTACCATCATTGTTTCGTCCGTGTATTGTTTGATATATTGAAATGTAATTGTCATCTTTGATAATGGCTTATGTAAGCCGAAAGCTCAGATAGGATTAAAACATGTATCAATATGGTGATTTCCTTTCGTCTTTCAATGATAATGTTAAGATTATCAGACAATATAAAAGGAACTTACTTAAAATAAATAGACAAAACTTGTCTATATTATTTAATGAAACATGCATCAATGAAAAATTGCTGCCTAAATATACATAATATATATAATTTCCTTTCATTAGTTAAATAATAACTGTAGATTAGATTTTGCATAAAGTCACAACTATATGTCATTCAGTAAACGCCTAACTCAAAACTCTGTAGCAATGAGTAACCAAACAATTTAATTAACCATTACTCCACGTTTTGGTACCCCACTTTGGCGTAGTGGTTGCAAGATCTGTCATCGCAATTTCCGAAAGCAAAAGCAGCTTTGTGAAGGGACATTTTCGAGTGGCTTTCCATTATTGGATGCCGTGGAAATCTTAAAGACTCCTGTGTTCTTAAAAAGTGTTACCATTCCAGCCCCTATCTTCGAGACGGAGTTATTACAAGTGGCAGCCAACGCGAAAAACAGCCGTTACTTTTCGAAACAATGTGGGACGCGGTGGGGAGATTATTGTGCTTTTGGTGATAGGTTGATAGCTGTCATTCTGGCCCAGGGAGCTCGACATAAAAAGAGGATTTTGTGCTGGGTCGGGGGTGGGGGTCGGAGAGGAGGAGAAATGAGAAAATAATAGAAGCTAAAATGGCAATAGGAAAATACTTGAGAAAGAAAGAATACAGGAAAGAAAGATGATATATGAAATGAAAGAGAGAGAAAAAAGAAAGAAGATATATAAGATGAAAGAGAGAAGGTAAGAAAGACGATATATAAGATGAAAGAGAGAGAGTAAGAAAGACGATATATAAGATGAAAGAGAGAAGGTAAGAAAGACGATATACAAGATGAAAGAGAGAATGTAAGAAAGACGATATATAAGATGAAAGAGAGAAGGTAAGAAAGACGATATATAAGATGAAAGAGAGAAGGTAAGAAAGACGGTATACAAGATGAAAGAGAGAAGGTAAGAAAGACGATATATAAGATGAAAGAGAGAAGGTAAGAAAGACGATATACAAGATGAAAGAGAGAAGGTAAGAAAGACGGTATACAAGATGAAAGAGAGAAGGTAAGAAAGACGATATACAAGAAGAAAGAGAGAAGGTAAGAAAGACGGTATACAAGATGAAAGAGAGAAGGTAAGAAAGACGATATACAAGAAGAAAGAGAGAAGGTAAGAAAGACGGTATACAAGATGAAAGAGAGAAGGTAAGAAAGACGATATATAAGATGAAAGAGAGAAGGTAAGAAAGACGATATATAAGATGAAAGAGAGAAGGTAAGAAAGACGATATATAAGATGAAAGAGAGAAGGTAAGAAAGACGATATACAAGATGAAAGAGAGAAGGTAAGAAAGACGATATATAAGATGAAAGAGAGAAGGTAAGATAGACGATATACAAGATGAAAGAGAGAAAGTAAGAAAGACGATATACAAGATGAAAGAGAGAAGGTAAGAAAGACGATATACAAGATGAAAGAGAGAAGGTAAGAAAGACGATATACAAGATGAAAGAGAGAAGGTAAGAAAGACGATATACAAGATGAAAGAGAGAAGGTAAGAAAGACGATATACAAGTTGAAAGGGAGAAGGTAAGAAAGACGATATATAAGATGAAAGAGAGAAGGTAAGAAAGACGATATATAAGATGAAAGAGAGAAGGTAAGAAAGACGATATACAAGATGAAAGAGAGAAGGTAAGAAAGACGATATACAAGATGAAAGAGAGAAGGTAAGAAAGACGATATATAAGATGAAAGAGAGAAGGTAAGAAAGACGATATACAAGATGAAAGAGAGAAGGTAAGAAAAGACGATATATAAGATGAAAGAGAGAAGGTAAGAAAGACGATATACAAGATGAAAGAGAGAAGAAGTAAGAAAGACGATATACAAGATGAAAGAGAGAAGGTAAGAAAGACGATATACAAGATGAAAGAGAGAAGGTAAGAAAAGACGATATATAAGATGAAAGAGAGAAGGTAAGAAAGACGATATATAAGATGAAAGAGAGAAAAGGTAAGAAAAGACGATATATAAGATGAAAGAGAAGGGTAAGAAAGACGATATATAAGATGAAAGAGAGAAGGTAAGAAAAGACGATATACAAGATGAAAGAGAGAAGGTAAGAAAGACGATATACAAGATGAAAGAGAGAAGGTAAGAAAGACGATATACAAGATGAAAGAGAGAAGGTAAGAAAAGACGATATATAAGATGAAAGAGAAAGGTAAGAAAAGACGATATATAAGATGAAAAGAGAGAAGGTAAGAAAGACGATATACAAGATGAAAGAGAGAAGGTAAGAAAGACGATATACAAGATGAAAGAGAGAAGGTAATGAAAAGACGAAGAATATAAGATGAAAGAGAGAAGGTAAGAAAGACGATATATAAGATGAAAGAGAGAAGGTAAGAAAGACGATATACAAGATGAAAGAGAGAAGGTAAGAAAGACGATATACAAGATGAAAGAGAGAAGGTAAGAAAGACGATATACAAGATGAAAGAGAGAAGGTAAGAAAGACGATATATAAGATGAAAGAGAGAAGGTAATAAAGACGATATACAAGATGAAAGAGAGAAGGTAATAAAGACGATATACAAGATGAAAGAGAGAAGGTAAGAAAGACGGTATATAAGATGAAAGAGAGAAGGTAAGAAAGACGATAGACAAGATATTAAAGAGACGGAATGAAAGACAATACATAAGATATAAGGGAGAGAGAAAAAAGACGGTATATAAGATGAATGAGAGGAGGAAAGAAAGACAATATATAAGATAAAAGAGAGAGGGAAAGAAAGACGGTATATTAGATGAATGAGAGGAGGAAAGAAAGACAATATATAAGATAAAAGAGAGAGGGAAAGAAAGACGGTATATTAGATGAATGAGAGGAGGAAAGAAAGACAATATATAAGATAAAAGAGAGAGGGAAAGAAAGACGGTATATTAGATGAATAAAAGAAAGACAATATATAAGCAAGGAAGAGAGTCTACAGATAAGATAAAATGAAAGAAAGACGATATTTATTTACTAATGTTCTCCCAATACAAGACAGAAGAGCCACTCGAGGTAGAGGATTAGTGTGTGGTGTTGTATGAGCGTAAGAAAAAGTAGGAAGGCAAGTTCTTGGTGTTATGCAGAAGAGATAATGAGCAAATATAAAGTTGAAGAGGTCAAGGTTTAATTAGGGTATGACATTTCAGAGTTAAGTCGGAGACGTTAGAAGTATAGAGTGGGGAAGAGATTTTAACAGGAACCGGAAAGCCAAGCCTAAACCGGAAACCAGAGATAAACCTCTAATTCTGTTCAAAAGATCAAGGAAGAGTGTGAACCGGACGATAAAATAAAAAGATAAAATAAAAGAAAGAATGAATGACGAAGTAAAAGTAACAATGAAGGAAAGACAAAGTAAAACAAAGAAAGAAAAAATGAACAAGTAAAATAAAGAAAGAAAGACGATTTAAAAGAAAGAAAGAAAGACGAAGGAAAAGAAAGAAAGAAAGATGAAGTAAAAGAAAGATAGAATGACGAAGGAAAAGAAAGAAAGAAAGAATGAGAAAGGAAAAGAAAGAAAGAAAGAAAGAAAGAAAGAAAGACGAAGGAAAAGAAAGAAAGATGAAGTAAAAGAAAGATAGAATGACGAAGGAAAAGAAAGAAAGAAAGAAAGAATGAGAAAGGAAAAGAAAGAAAGAAAGAAAGAAAGAAAGAAAGACGAAGGAAAAGAAAGAAAGAAAGATGAAGTAAAAGAAAGATAGAATGACGAAGGAAAAGAAAGAAAGAAAGAATGAGAAAGGAAAAGAAAGAAAGAAAGAAAGACGAAGGAAAAGAAAGAAAGAAAGATGAAGTAAAAGAAAGATAGAATGACGAAGGAAAAGAAAGAAAGAAAGAATGAGAAAGGAAAAGAAAGAAAGAAAGAAAGACGAAGGAAAAGAAAGAAAGGCGACAGATAAGATTTAAAACAGATAAAAGCAAGAAAGAAAATATTTTGAAAAAAACCTGCTTTGAAAATCAGGATTTGAAACTCAACCATCCAGATTTTGACTATTATTTCTGGATTTCATCTGAAAAAAGCCTACTTATGACTCATATAGGGTACAAAGAATGTCAAAAGTATATATTTATAGAATAAATGGTTTAAACCCTTTATTCTGCATTCAACATCATCACTCGATAAGACACCAGAAGTGTTGAAACAAAATGGCTATTTTTGTAATGATTTTATAACATATATATATATATATATATATATATATATATATATATATATATATGTAAAAGACAATAGGAAAACTGTAATATTAGCTGACGTGTTTCGTCCAATGTGGACTTTTTTAAGGCAAAAACGAAATGAATTTATTAAAACAAAGTAACTAATAATAACAAAATGTCCTTAGCAACTGGAAGAATTTAGAGAACGCTATTATATTCATATTGTCAACTGAAAATTACGTCAAGTAGTGTTACGTGTTGAAATATTGTTTTTATTGTTGTGTTGACGGATTCAACAATTTCCTTTTGATTTCTTGATACAGTTGTGTACGTTTGCTTGGGGTGGGGGAGTAGTAATTATGTTAGGAAAGGTGAAATACGGAAAAAAAAGCCTGGGCGTAGATTAATATTTGTACCAAGAAATCAAAAGAAAATAGTTGAATGCCTGCCTTATGTTGATTTGCAATAGAAGTCGTATCTTCTAGTATCACGTCTTTTTTTTTAATTCTCAAAGCCAATTAATGAGGCAAATGACATCCCCTGTATATAAGACCAAGCATTCAAGATGTCAATAGCTTTCAACGCCGATTTCGAAATAAGACTACAATTCAGTCACCGCCTCACGATATATGCACATTATCTTGCAAAAGTGAATATCTTGTCCCATGTTAAGTCTCCGTTCCCTCAGGACTTATCTCTCGCCTTCCCAGATATTTATTTACCATTTCATGCCGATAGGTACACGTGGCTGGCCACTTAATTTCACGATCGCTGTACATTTAATGTTATTTCCCGCGTTTTAGAAGAGCCTGCGGTAAAGTCTACATTTTGCTATTGACTGGAAACTAACCGAACATTTATCTTGTGGGTATTGGAATTTTGATTGAACTAGAGGGTCCAAACTACCAAGAGAAGGAAAAAAGGAGAAGAGAAAATAAATAAATAAGACACAAGAATTCTTTAGTTCCAAATGGTATGAAAATCGGTAAATTCTTGTTTCGGAGCCTGTGCTTTGAATTTATCTTCAATTCAGTTTAAAATAAAAACTACTCTTAACAAAAAGCGATTAGTAAGTAATAATTTTCGTTGGATTTATTACAAGTAAGATTATGAAAACTCACAAAATTTGGATTAAACGAGCAAATTTAAATATTTTCTTTTAATAAAATGCATTTCTTCTCAATAAACATTAAATAATTTCTTGTTGTTATTAATATAATATCAATATATTAATATAATATTTATATACATATTTGGATATATATATATATATATATATATATATATATATATATATATATATATATATATATATATATATATATATATATATATAAGATTAAAGTTTGAAATAACCCCAGTATTAGCATGGGATGAATTTCACAGAAGAGTGAAAAAGAAAAGTGAAAAAGAGCTCTTAAAGTCATTGAAAAAAGAATGGGATCAATTATCAAACTTATACTTTGAGAAACTTTGCAACGAATGCCAAAAATTTGTGCTGCAGTAATCAAGGCTAAAGGAAGTTATTTTGATGGGAATAAAATTTAATCATAAAATACTTTTATTTTGTTTTGTCATTATTAAATTTCTAATAAAAAATCATACCTCGCTTTTTTTATATCAATTTTCTTTTATTTATAATACAAAAAAACAACTATTTTTGGAAAAATTGTAAAATTACCATGGATCGCCTCAAAATTTTGGACTATAATATATATATATATATATATATATATATATATATATATATATATATATATATATGCGTATAAATCACCGTAATAGGATGTTTTCTCGACAAATGGCATTACACTGGCTGTACTTAGAACAGTAATTGAAAATACGTATACAGAAATCCCAGAGGACACTTTGGCCACTGTTGCTTGGGACTAGTCCCAAATATTAGTCCTCCGTACTAATAAATTTCTCGTGCTCAAGGCCACCATTTTGAGAATCTCTTGTGATTGTCGAGTCCAAATGTAATTTGTATTAATCTCGTGATGTCTGAATAAATTTAGTACTACAATATCTATACAAGTTTTTCCTTTCTTGAAGTATGTGTGCATTTGGAGGCTGACTCTGTATATATGGGATAAAATAAAGAATAATTATCTTATCATCCTGACGAATTTCGATGTATATTTGATCCTTGACTTTTATAACTTCGGTTTTTGAAACAGGGTGATTCCTGTGTAGCGAAGAAACCATATTTTAAATCAGTTAATTTATAATATATGTGCTCTGTAAATTTACATTGAGCACTGTTTTGTAAAAATAAAAATATCAATAAGAACACCGGATTATATATCTTGCTGTTCTTTCTTTTTATTATATATATATATATATATATATATATATATACTCGACTCTCCCCCGTCGAATTCAACGTATGAGGGTCAAGCAAATCAGTTCCTAGGAAACCAACAGCCCCACAACAGCACATGAGATTTGATTATAGTGGTGAAGGCCTCGTGCAGGACCATCCAAACTTTTTGAAGGGCCGAATAGAGAGACTTGGTGCACTAAGTGCCACAAGGTCCCCAAACGACCCTCCGCAGGTTTTGAATTCCGAGTTGTCCTTCTCCTAGACCAGTTGCCATTCAAGGCTATAGAACCCAGTCTGTTCTGCTATTTTACCCATAGCTGGAAGGAGAAGAAGAGGATTCACACCTTTCCAAAGGGTATTAGCACGTAAGTGAATGTAATGGATTCGACTGGAATTCGAACTCTGCTCTCCAATTCCTCAATCCAAGCCGCTATCTATTTCTCCACTGTGCCTCCAGAAATCTTCTTACAGATTTATAAGTCTACCATGTGTATTTGCTTTTAATATTGCTGAAACATCTATTCTGGTTCTCCTGTTATATATTTAGAGATTCTTGATAACATCGAAAGAAAAATTTGCAATGTTATTGATCCTGACCTGGCATCTCGGCATCAGTCATATTCCCTTCGCCTTTCTATATATACTTTCATAGTAATTCTTCTTCTGAGCTTTCATCTATCGTACCTAGACGTTATGAATTTAAGTGCACTAAAAGATTGCTGGCAAGGTCTCATATAAAATACACATTGGTACTTTCGGGTCTTTTTCGCCATCTTTGTTGTCTTTATTACAGAATAATCGTCCTATATGAGATAGTATTAGAAAGTTTACGGTGTGTACCTGCTTTGACATTAATATTGATACCTGACCTACTGAGGCAGTCTACCAATTCGCCTCCTGCTATCTTTTCGCTTCCAGTTATTGTACCTAAAATCGTCCTCCGTCTTTAGACACTTAAACTAATTTTATCACCAACACTCACTATCTTAGGTCATATGTTTTATTTCGGGGTGGTTACTCTTACTTCTTCCGACTCTATAATTATATTTACACAAACAACATTATTATTATTTTATTCCCTTTGATTTCTGGTGTATACTCATTTCTTTCCGGGTCCCGCCCAGAAAGACTAACGTCAGAAATAGCATCATGACATTTTCCAATGATTAATAAAAAAAAAAAAAAAAGAAAAAGCGACATATTTTACATGGATAAAGCCCTTCGTAAGATGTAGGCTGTAATCCTGAAAACAATTTTTTTGTGTTTCTTTAAGGCATGGCCAACCAGGAATCCTTTCGATGAGTCTACTGGAATATTTTCCAATCAACCCGAGGGCTCCAACTACAACAGGGATTGTTGATGTACCCATGTGCCACATTTTTGAGATTTCGATTTCAAGATGTTTGTATTTTGATAGCTTTTTGAAGATCTTTAAAGATCTATTGCAGCGCGCAGGGTCTGCCATATCAATAAGGAGGAAACTTTTTTGTTTGCCGTCTCTAATGACGATGTCTCGCCGATTACCTTTGGTTGTTCTGTATATATTGTGTAGTCTCTTAAAATTGTTATAGAACATATATCCGTAACCTTCTCTGGTTGGTGTTCATACCAATTATTATTAGTATTATTATTATTATTTCTTTTTCTTCCTTTGATTTCCGTTGTCCACAGATTTCCTTCCAAGTGCCAAGGTTAGAAATGGCTTCATGACATTTGTGCTGCATTGGATATTGCTGCCAAATATGGTCTGGAGTTCCTGTTATATATTCAGAGATTCTTGATAAAATACAATGAGGAATCTGCACTGCTGTTGATGTTGATCTCGTATCACAAGTCCAGTCACCTCCGCGCCCCTGACTCCGTAACGTAGCTTCTTGGTGCCTTTTTTTTTCTAAATACTTTCATGTTAATTACTCTGATGAACTTTCCTCTATGTTAGCTAGTCTTTATAAATTTAAGTGCAGTACTAGATTGGCTGCAAGGTCTCATCATTTTACAGTTGAAATGGTCAGATGTAAAATGTATCATAATAGTTTCTTCTCTCGCACTTCACGCTTGTGGAACACTTCCGGCTTCTGGCTTCTCAGTCAACTTTGACCTTCGAAAATTTAGATGCAGTGTCAATTTTCCGTTGTACGCTCTGGCTTTCTTCAGGTGGTTGGAAGGCTGGAGCGTGCAACGGCCGAAACGTTGTAATAAATAGGGCGACAGAGATGAGGACAATAGTCTGAATAATGTAAATAGTGTACATAATACCTCATCTCAAAAATATAGACAGATCCTGAAGGGCCAAAATGTTGTAATAAATATGGCGATAAAGATGAGGACAATAGTTCGAATAATGTAAAGAGTGTGCAGTGTCAATTGTTATCTTCTGTCTATCTCTCCTTTTATTGTTCCCTCTCCTTAATAATTTTTTTCAGATACTTTCACACTCAGTAACCCTGTGCGTCTTAGGGGTTTTATTCTCTTGCTTCGGCTGAAATGATTAAAAAATGAAAAAATGAATCTATAGAATACTGCGAACGTCCAATCTGTAGATAGGCCTATGGTTTCAGGTATAGCTGAATCAGAAGTAAAACGTACCAACTCCAATTGAATTTAATTAAATAAACGCGAACTACATTTGAGAATAAGACGATCGAAACTATAAACGCCATGTTATGCTCAAATATTCCATTCAGTTAATTAAATATAGGAATCAACGCAAGAAACTTACCGAATGTGATAGACGGCTGAAAACGAAGTCATATAATGACAAAGATGAAGAAACTGCTACTAAAAAGTATTTCTTGCTGTTCGTTTCGCTTTGAGGCTTTCACTTCCTGTGGCCCCAGTATCGTGTTATAGTGGTTGATGCTTATATTGGTATCCCTTTTTTTTCTTTTCTTTTTTTTTTTTAAATTATTAATAGAAATTTCTCTTAGCCCCCCAGACTAGGGTGGGGCATTTATTAATAGAAAAGCGAATAGTAGCTTAAGTTCTGTGATATATTTTAGGTTGTTAGGCTTCTAGCCTCCGCGTCACTTCCGATTAGTGGTGGCAGTGAATTTATGAATATTGGCCTCTGAAAAAATCTGATGGCCACTTTTGCGATGTCGTCGTCGTCTCGTCTTGCTCAGTGGGATTTTAAATCAACTGTTGGCTAATTATTTTTGACACATTTAATATACCTATGAAGTAGAAAAAAAAAAGATACACGGGATGTAGTGAGTGTTGTCGGCCCGACCAGTAAGAGATTCTTAAAAAAAAACCAAAAAAAAACTGAAGCAATAATGTTTGATATTTCGTCAGATCTTCGTAAGTGAGTCGAACTGAGAACTTTTCTCCCTGAACTGACATATAATGATAGAATGGGATATGACAGGATTTTAACGTGAGGAATATACGTTTCGTACTGTGTCTAATATTTTTATAAAGTATTAATGTTTGCATTTTAAGGAACTGTGTTCCTGATCAAACCGAATTCATAAATAATTACATCAGTCACACAAGTACATGCCTATCCAGACGACTTATGTGACACCTATCTGACCACAGATTCTGTTAGAATCCATTTAAACACATATACAAACTTACCAGATAGCATCCGAAACATACTAGTAGAAAATACAAACATAATAAGTTCATCCACATGCAAAAAATGATCGAAAATAATGGAAGCCTTAATAATAAAAAAAGAAAAAGCAACACAATAATATTAACTACGAACACGGTCACAATGTGCTAACTGTGTTCGGAAAATAAAACATTTCTATAACACTAAAAACATACACACAACGCATACACCCAATTAAATTGAAAAAATAAAATCATAATTGATAATGGCTAAAAGTAGAGCCGAAAGCGCTCGGAGTTTCGGAGTTATAGAAGATTTGGACAGATTCTACACCCTCTATGTCCCAAGAAGAAAACACTTGTTCGAACACAAGGAAAAATAAATAAAAAGGTTATTCGTAGTACCTTGCCCGTCCTTTTTAATGAAACATGCATAAATAAAGGATTGCTGTCTAAATACATTGTATATATATATATATATATATATATATATATATATATATATATATATATATATATATATATATATATATATCAGGCGTAACAGCAAAATTGTTCAAATCGTGTAACAGCAGAATTGTCCAATTGTTAGATTAAGCTTAGAACCGTTTTAATATAGAAATGATTAAAGATATCTTACTGGAATTCTCCGAGGTTTTTTATAACACCATTGGACTTTAGTTTGAAGAATAAGAATGTATTTAGCTCTAAATTGAAATGATGATCACTCTTCCTGTTGTGACCTCCTGATCTTGTTTTCCTCTCTACTGTTGCCTCCTTTTGAAAACTTATTCAACGTTCTCTTGATGCTTCCTGAATGGACTTTGAACATAGAAGCTAGAGTATGAAGACTCGTATCATTACTGAAGGCCTGAATGATCTTTTCCCTCTCAACATTACCCAGTTAGGAAGACATAGTGAGGATGACACAAAATGATTTTAACCTGTTCTCTTTTTAGCTGAATAACTCAGGGTTTCGCATGTTTCGTGTTTTTTTTAGATATTAAACATTTTGTGGGATGGACAATTATAGCAGGATTTGGACAATTTTCTGTGACAACCCACATATGTTATATGTTTACTTTTATTGGACAACGAATCCTTCTGAAGATGTCTTACACAAAACTGTTTGTTTTAAAGAATATGCTCCGTTATTTTTAAAACAATATATAAACTTTGTGGTATAAAGTTTTCGTTAATATATATATATATATATATATATATATATGCGTGTGTGTGTGTGTGTGTGTGTGTGTGTGTGTGTGTGTGTGTGTGTGTGTGTGTGTGTGTGTGTGTGTGTGAAAAGTGTGTGTATATAAATATAAATATATATATATATATATATATATAATTATTTATATATTATATGCGCGGTACTTATTAGAAAGCGCTCAATATCAGAGATAGAGCTAACATATTTGGTTGGATAGATGTGAGTTTGTGACCCTGGGTTTCACGCTTATCTCTGACGATCGCAAAAGCGTGAAACCCAGGGTCACAAACTCACATCAATCCAACCAAATATATATATATATATATATATATATATATATATATATATATATATATATATATATATATATATATATATATATATATATATATATATATATACACAGTGATTGAACAGTAATTTCCTATTTTATGTATGATGAAATCTCCTGTCTTGTAGAAATTATACTTTGACGGGTGAGTTCATCATTCATAAAATAGGGAGTTATTTTTCAATCACCCTGTACATTCAGATGTTATTAAAATGGATTCTTTGTATTGGAAATAGACGTCGTAATTTTATTTATCAAACAGTGTATATTAATACACACTGATTATTAAATAAAAATAGGGCGTCTATTTAAAATACGAAGAACCCACTACACTTACTTTTGAAATGATAAAAATGTTGGAATGATATATATCCATTAATTCTTTAAGAAAAAAATGTGTGTGTATGTGTTTTGTGTCTCTGTCTGCGTGTGTGAGGGTTGGCTGGATGTGTGCTTGAATGTGTGTACTCATTGACTAGTGAATTAAATACACGTGATCAAATTCTCTTTTATTCAATTATCTAATCAGCCAATGACATGACAGGAATTTATTCGACATAGCTATTTACATATGGTCATGGTGACCTTCTGAACTTCTTTTCTTGCATTAGTATGGCAGCTGAAGATTCCATGAAAAGTGAACATTACTCTCATGTTTATGGTAAGTGATACTGTGTGAAACATTTCAAAGACAGAAGAAAAGAATTTTGTGGAATTGGTAATTCAAGGAAGTTTTTATTACTTTTAAGGTAGACGGTTTTAATGAATGACAAAAAAGGAAAAATTCTGTGTAACTCTTTCCGTTCTCGATGCATGCTTTTTGATAATTTCGACATTCCGTAATATAGTACCCAGAGTAAAATACGGGTAACATTTGGGGGTTGGCATTCAAATGGGAAAGGAATTGTCAGGGAACAAGGGCATTGTCAAACACAGTTTGCACACTCAGTAGGAAAGCAAAGCATATAATATAAATAATATGAGCGTGAATGTACAACATGATATTTTAAGAAAAGATTTTTACGAAGTGGAATCTGTTCACTTCTTAGAAGGCGAAATAGATGCAAAAACGCCAAGGTTTTCGCTCGTAACAAAAGGCAGTAAATAGCCTCATCCTAGCGAAGTGATGTTTAACGACCTGTTCTATTGACTCATTACAATTAAAAAGTGAGTTTAATCCTCACTGGGTGCCCTATTCGTCTGGCCTAAATTAAGCTAAACTGGGTAAATATCTTAGGTGTCTCCACATGTGATAATCGTGACGGAGATTAGTCTGGCAAACCATTACTACTGAGTAGTTTATTCGAGTCTCACTAGGTGCTCTATACTTAAGGCATTGCGCCAAACTAATCCAATCTTATTAAATAACTAATATCTTTGTGAACCACAGCGTAACATAAGGTTTAGAAACCTAGTCTGGTTGACCATTATTACTGAATAGCGCATTTAAATTTCGATGGGTGCTCCATACTTAAGGCCTTGTGGCAAACTAATCCAAGCTTATTAAGTAACTAATATCTTTAGGAACCTCCGCATAACATAGGGGTTAACAACTTAGTATAGATAACATTATTACTGAGAAGGGATTTAAGTCTCACTGGGTGCTCAATACTTAAGGCCTTGTGCCAAACTAACAAAAGCTTATTAAATAACTGATATCTTTGGGAACCTCAATATAACATAAGAGTTAGCAACCTAGTCTGGCTGACTATTACTACTGAATAGTGCATTTAAGTCTCACTGGGTGCTCCATACTTAAGGCCTTGTGCCAAATTAATCCAAGCTTCGTAACATACACCTTTGGGAACCTCAGCATAGCATAATCGTTAGTGAGCTAGTCTAGCTGACTATTACTACTGAGCAGTGTATTCGATTCTTACTGACTGCTCTATACATAAGACCTTAACTGGTCTAAAGCTACTAAATAACTAATAGATACCTTTGGGATACTCAGCGTAGGATAGTGGTTAGCTAGCTAGTCTGACTGACTATTACTGGTGAGTAGTGTATTCGATTCTCCTTGGCTGCTCCATACGGAAGACCTTGTACCAAACTATTCCAAGGGAAATTCAGAAGATGCGCGATCAAAGGTTATGCGCTGTCAGCATTTAGTTCCTTTTTATGAATCTTTTCTAAATTTTCTCTATCCAGGAAAAATGACACAAAATTCGCGAATTTCGAATCGTAAAAAGTCCGCGAAGTTTGTATCCTTTTTCCCAGAGACTTAAATGCACTTCTCAGTAATAATGGTCAGCCAGACACGGTTGCTAAACCTTATGTTACGCTGAGGTTCACACAGGTATCAGTTATTTAATAAGCTTGGGTTAGTTTGGCACAAGGCTTTAAGTATGGAGCACACAGTGAGACTCGAATACACTATTCAGTAGTAATGGTCTCCGTCAAGATTGTCACATGTGGAGACACCTAAGATATTTACCCATTTTATCTTAATTTAGGCCAGACGAATAGGGCACCCAGTGAGGATTAAACTCACTTTTTAATTGTAATGAGTCAATAGAACAGGTCGTTAAACATCACTTCGGTAGGATGAGGCTATTTACTGGCTTTTGTTACGAGCTTAAACGTTGGCGGTTTTTGTGTCTATTTCGCTTTCTAAGAAGTGAACAGATTCCACTTCGTTATAATCTTTTTTTAAAATGTCATGTTGTACATCATGTTGATATTATTCATCCTATATTCTTTGCTTTCCTACTGAGTATGCAAACTGTGTTTCACGGCCTTGAAGGTTGGGTGAGGACGAAAAATAACGATCTAGGTCGCGTTCCGAGACAAACAGACAGACAGAAAGATAGAGGATGTGATGAACAAAACAGTTGTGTCTTTACTGTTGTCTGCTTCTGTAGAATAATGGGGCCGTGTTTCGCGTCACTCGCCTCAGGAGGTGTCAACTCTGAAATTAAGTGTTTTTCGTCTTCATCACACTTCGGGACGTGCATGATCAAGGCTCTCCACAACGTCCTTTTGTATTTGTAGCTCTAAGTAATCTTCTACTATTTACGAATGGTCTACGTTGTGGTTTAACGGATACCGCATCCGAATACGAAATCGACGAGACGAGTTCGAATTCAAATCGAGTTTTTTAGAATCCTTTACGCACAAATAGACTTGGGAAAGGTATGAATCCATTTCTTCTCCCCCAGGAATGGGTTGAATAGTAGGACAGACTGGGTTCTGTGGCCTTGGTTGGCAACCAGTCTACTGTAGAAAGAAATGGGAAAAACCTTTTAACTATCTTGTGATATATTGAAAGACGCTTGATTTCCTATCTATCATAAATTCAAACAAAGCTGAATTAGTTTATATTCGTTTAAGTTTGTCACAAAGGACTTTTGAAACTGCAAGGTAGCATTAATACACCCCGAACCACCTATCTATATTTCTGAGATGAGGTATTATGTACACTATTTACATTATTCGGACTATTGTCCTCATCTTTGTTGCCATATTTATTACAACGTTTCGACTTTTCAGTATCTGTCTATATTTCTGAGATGAGGTATTATGTACACTATTTACATTATTCGGACTATTGTCCTCATCTTTGTTGCCATATTTATTAAAACGTTTCAGCCCTTCAGTATCTGTCTATATTTCTGAGACGAGGTATTATGTACACTATTTACATTATTCGGACTATTGTCCTCATCTTTGTCGCCATATTTATTACAACGTTTCAGCCCTTCAGTATCTGTCTATATTTTTGAGATGAGGTATTATATACACTATTTACATTATTCGGACTATTGTCCTCATCTTTGTTGTCATATTTAGTACAACGTTTCGGGCTTTCAGTATCTGTCTATATTTCTGAGATGAGGTATTATGTACACTATTTACATTATTCGGACTATTGTCCTCATCTTTGTCGCCAATATTGATTAAAACGTTTCGGCCTTTCAGTAACTGTCTATATTTTTGAGATGAGGTATTATATACACTATTTACATTATTCGGACTATTGTCCTCATCTTTGTTGCCATATTTATTAGAACGTTCTGGCCTTTCAGTATCTGTCTATATTTCTGAGATGAGGTATGTACACTATTTACATTATTCTGACTATTGTCCTCATCTTTGTCGACATATTTATTACAAAGTTTCAGCCTTTCAGTATCTGTCTATATTTCTGAGATGAGGTATTATGTACACTATTTACATTATTCGGACTATTGTCCTCATCTACCCCAGTGAGCGAAATAAAGGGTTCAGTTCGACATTCCAACCACCTGAAGAAGGCCGGAGCGTACAACGGACGAAACGTTGTAATAAATATGGTGACAAAAATTAGGACAATAGTCCGAATAATGTAAATAATGTACCCCGAACTACGTTAACAGTGTAATAATAAAATTTACGTTTTCTTTGAATTGATTTTGAAAAAAACTTTCCCCAGCTAGTTTGCACAATATGGCAGCACGACTTTTAGCTTTTCATTATTCTGTGTAACGTCATTCATTTTTTATTTCTGCCCATTGAATCCTCAAATTCCTGTAACGGGGCATTAAAGGAGGGGGTGTCTAAGGCACTCGCAAGGGAGCCATGGTCCTGAGGATGTGATTTCAAGTGGTTTTTGGTACATGAGGAAGTCCAGCGGTAATGAAAATGACTTTGCTTGATTTCCAACGTGACTTTCGGATAATATTCTTTAAATCCGTAGCTGTCAAGGGATTGGAGGTCTCACAATCGGATCGCTTCTTCATTGGCGAAGGATCCCTCAGGAATCGTCTAACCGTGTTCATATGACGACCTAACTTCTCCGTAATGACATGAAGTGAGGTGCCTTTAGCAGTTTTCTTGATGACGACGGAGTCTTCTTTATCGCTGAGGCCTTTTCCACGTCCTATTGTTCTTAGAAAGAGGAGACGCCAAAAAAATGTTGAATTTGAAATAAAAATATAAATGACGTGACACAGAATAATGAAAACCTAGCAATAGTGTTGCCATATTATGCAAATCAATTAACGAGATTCGGGGTGTATATTTTGGAACGTTATTAGAAGAAGCCAGAAACTATACTGGGTGCCAACCGCCTGCATACGGATTGAATTCAGTAAATATACAACTATAGAAATTATGTGTTTCTCATCGGATTTACTCAACTAATAGAGGGAAGCGATTTTGGGAGTTAGAAGTCCTATCATGATTCATTATTGGTGGCTACAATCTTAACAACAAAAGATATGCAGATTACACAGTGATGATAGCAGATGCAGATAGAAAACTACAACAACTTCTATGTATGGAAAGCGAAAAGAAAGCACTAAATTTCAATAAGACAGGACTTATAGTTGTCAGCAAAAGAGACCGCCGAACATGCAAATTACAAATTGGGGATAACAAAAAAGTATAAGAATTTAAATAATTAGATGTTTATAAGGAGGACGGAAAGGGCAATAAAGAAATTCGAAGGCGAATTGGGATTAGAAAGGTACCTTTCAAAAGCTAAGCGAAGTATAAAGGAGGAGAAAACTTTCGTTACAAACAAAGAAGAGAATATTGGACTGTAATGTAATTAAGTCAAAATGTCTACTAATATACAATAAATATTAGTATATTTATTATCAATATTATTATTTTTCATGTTTTATCTCCCGAATTTCTTTCACCAGCTAATTATATCTACATATATCTACATATTATAAGAAGCATGCATGGATAATCTTTTTTTTACAATATATGGGATATATATATATATATATATATATATATATATATATATATATATATATATATATAAGTGAGCATAGAAGTCAACAATTAGAGGCGTCAGGCCTGATGATTGCATCTAGCTTGAAACAGACTGTCGCCTCTAAGTGTTGTCTTCGATGTTCACTTTTATATTTACACACGCTCTATCTTTGATATTGAGCACTTTATCCCATAAATATAGCACACCTTAAGACTATATTTCTTCATATATATATATATATATATATATATATATATATATATATATATCGGGTTTGAGCAAAATTGTACAAATCGTATAACAGCATGAGATAATTGTCATACCACAAAATGTTTAATATAAAAAAGAAACACACTAAACTAACTGAGTTACATTTTTCAGGTCTTCAGATAAGATGTTTAACCATACAAGAATTCCTGAAAAGCACTTCAACTAGAAAGAGGACAGGTTAAAATTATTTTTGTGTCAGTCCCACTATGTCTTTCCAACTAAGCAATGGTGATATGAAAAATGTCATTCAAGCCTTCAGTAATGGTCCCGACATTCATATTCTGGCTCCCATTTTCAAAGACCATTCAAGAACCATAAAGAGAACGGTGAATAAGTTTAAAAAGAAGAAAGAGTATAGAGGAAAACTGTATCAAGAGGTCACAACAGAAAGACACATTATCATTTGAACTTAGAACTAAAGAGATCAGTTAGAAAAGATCCAACTCAGTCTATAGAACGTTTCGAACATGAAGGAGGCGCTCCGTCTATGACAGTCCAAAGAGCAGAGAAAAAAAAGACTTGAAAATGAAATCGTCCGTGAAACCTGTGATGTACCTTTTTACAACAGGGTAGAAAATTATATGGTAAGATAGCGAAGATTAACTTGAATAAGTTTGAAAATGATGCTGCAATAATATATATATATATATATATATATATATATATATATATATATATGAACTTTATTCCAATCTTTCATGAGTTTCCAATCCTTAGCTATGATTAATTAATGATGAACATATCATTTTCGTTTCGATTTCATCAGGATTATTCTGTTAAACCTCGAGGGTAATTATACACTCAATCTAATAATTGGACAATTTTGCTGTTACACGATTTAAACAATTTTGCTGTTACACCGGTATATATATATATATATATATATATATATATATATATATATATATATATATATATATATATATGAAATCCTTCATTTATGCACGTTTCATTAAAAAGGACGGGCAAGGTACTACGATTAACCTTTTTATTTATTTTTTCTTGTGTTCGAACAAGTGTTTTCTTCTTGGGACATAGAGGGTGTAGAAACTGTCCAAATCTTCTGTAACTCCGAAACTCCGAACACTTTTGGCTCTACTTTTAGATGGTATATCTATCTATCTATCTATCTATCTATCTATCTATCTATCTATCTATCTAAATGTCAACATAACAAAATATCATCTTCGATGCTGAATATCTTTGTTTAAATATCTGTATAACCATATATATATATATATATATATATATATATATATATATGTATGTGTGTATATATATATATATATACAGACACAGACACACACACACACACATATATATATATATATATATATATATATATATATATATATATATATATATATATATATATATATATATATATGTATGTATGGCAGACCAACGTTGTCAATCTATTTTAGCTGCTCCCTTCTTTCGTGATAGTCACTCCTCCCTGATTACAAACGCTGGCGCTAAGAAGACCTACATTAACATTTTACTATTTTACATTAACTTTTACATGTAATTTTGTTTCAGTTTTCATGTCTGTACTGAATAATCTTTGTCATTACTACTTCCTTTTCTTCTCTCTCGGTGTTTCTTCAAGCCGACTAATAAATCTATGAAACTGGCAGGTCCCCTCTGTGTAGCTCGCATTTTTATTTAAAATGAATGAAAATAACAAATGTGCTTTTAAGTGGAACTAACATTATACGACAAATGTCTAAAAACACATCCCTTCTTTGGTTGAATAACTTGGAAATAATTCACATCCAAGAAGTTGTGAAACATTCAGATTGTCTTATGTTTCCCAGTAGACTCTTATCATCCATTAACGTCACGTGATATTGCCTTTCATTAAGCAGACGATATCTTAATGGGGATATTCGTCAGCGTTTTGATGTCGGAACAGATTTGGGAACATTCTTTTTCTCCAGGCATTTCTTTATAAATTCGTTTATAGATTCTTCTTCTATGTGCATGTCCCTTCATGACGTTGATGATCATGGCTCTCCACTATTTCCATTCCTTTGTATTTCTTTAAATTTCTTTTAATACTGTCTTTTTGTTATCTCACCTAAAACTTGTTCCGCTATCCATTTACTCAAGCTCTCTAGGTGGGTCGTGCGTTATTTTTCTCTGTCCCTCTTGCCTTCAATCTATTCTGCGAGTATTAAAATTTCCAAGCCGCTTTTCCTCATTATGTACCTTCGAAATTTTGAATGTCGCTTTTTGATGTTAAGTATGTGTTCTTTTCACCACCATTTTTCTAAAACCTCGCGCACAAAGACGAAAGTATGAGGCATCCAGTGAGGATCAAACTCTCTGTAATCGGTCTGTTTATGAGTTGATATTAATTTTAAATAATTTTATATTGAAAATTTCAGCTTCCATTTTTTTTCCACCTGTCACATGATGGTGCACTGACTATTTTTTTCCATTAATTCTAATAGTTAAGAGAATACAAAAGAAGGTTTATTCGTGACAGATTCTGCTTGTTTTACTTTAAGAAAGGTAAAAATTCAACTCAAAATCGAATTTGTACAGTTTACAGAGAAGATAAAATGACCGGCTGAACGTTTGAAAAATGAATATTTCTCAGTGAATGATACAACACAGAAGATAAGCAATATCATGAAAATGTCCCAATCAAGCCTTCACAAATGTTTGTGCCACATTGGTTATGATATTCGCTTTGATGTGTGGCTTCCAAAGAATCGAGAAAACCTCTCCGTTTCTATGGGAAATACGTGAAACAACTGTTGTCGAGTGATAAAAAAAAATATTTTACAAGAATTTTGAATGCAAAATATTGTGGAACTAGTGAAATGAGTAAACACTAACGTACCAAAGACCGTCTTCATTCAAAATGCGTGATGTCAGGAGATATAAAAGGAAATTCCATGAAAGCCTTTTGTAGAATCAAACGAGTAACTCGAACTAGTACTGTTCTTTGTTATGGTAGGAATCCATAAAAACATCGTGGAATTACTACAAATTTTGGAAATTTTTAAAGCCTGTCTTGTTTTATTTCATTTGGCATATTCACTATATATATATATATATATATATATATATATATATGTGTGTGTGTGTGTGTGTGTGTGTGTGTGTGTGTGTGTGTGGTAATTCAAGTCTCTACTCTCCGCTAAGATACTGAGAATGTTGCTGAAGAGATTAAGAGTCTATTTAAAAATTATTATTATTATTAAAAATCACCAGATACCTGATGCAAACAATGGAAGGCATGAAACCTAATAATACTATCGATAACCGTTTGTCAACTGACATCATGGAAGTTTCGAGTATCAGAGTGTCACAGCGATTTTATTTCACTCTCTTTTTTTTCTTTTTCTTCTTTCTTTGAATGGAAAAGAAGCAATAGATAGCGTCGTTCATTAAAGGGATCAGTTTTTCTTTCTTTCTTTCTTTATTTATTTATTTATTAATATCTCCTTATTTTTCCTTCTTTTTTCTTTATTAACATATCACTTTCCTTCACTCTTTCTAAATTTGTCTCTTTCTTCCTATTCTTCTTTCTTTTTTCCTTTTTTTACTGCTTTCTTTCTTAACGTCCAACTTTTATTAATATTGTCACCAACTTGTATATGTTGATTTCATATTTAATATGCATAGAATATCAATATCAACTGCAAAAATATACATGGAACGCTTTTGAATTCATCTGATAATAAACGCCCATAGGATTTCCATCCGATCCATCAGCTATGAAGAATATGAAACCTTTAAATAAGTAAATTGTAAGTTCATAGGAACGACGAGAGAAAATTCAGTAGTGATTTCAAGATAGAGAACGAACACCTATATTTTCTTTCTTTCTATTTCTTCTTTTCTTTCTTTCTTTCTTTCTTTCTTTCTTTCTTTCTTTCTTTCTTTATTAATAAGTCTCAATTCTTTCTTAACTCATCTCATTTTTTCTTCCTTCCTATCTTTCTTTCATTCATAACATGTCACTATTCTTTCTTTTTTTGTTGTTAAGATGATTCTATTATTATTTCTTTCTCGCTTTCTTTCTGTCGTCCTTTCTACATATGCCTCTATTCTTTCTTTCTTTCTTTCTTAAGATGTCTCAATATTTTTTCTTTTTTCTTTCTTTATATATCTTTATTCTTACTTTCTTAACATGTCTCTATTCTTTCTTTCACTTTTTCGCAGAATGTCTATTCTTTCTTTCTTTCTTTTTTGTTCGCTTTATGTCTCTATTCTTTCTTTCTTTGTATATCTCTATTGTTTGTTTCTTTCTTTTTTGTTCGCTTTATGTCTCTATTCTTTCTTTCTTTGTATATCTCTATTCTTTCTTTCTTTCTTTTTTGTTCGCTTTATGTCTCTATTCTTTCCTTCTTTGTATATCTCTATTCTTTCTTTCTTTCTTTCATTCTTTCTTTCGCAATATGTCTCTATCCTCTCTTTATTTCTTTCGCAGCATGTCTCTATTCTTTCTTTCTCCATTTTTTTCGCCACATCTCTCTGTTCGTTCTGTCATTCTTTCTTTCTTTTGCAGAACGTCTTTATTCTTTCTTTCTTTCACAACATGATTCTATTTTTTCTTTCTTTTTTCTTCCTTTTTGGTTTCGCAATATGCCTCGATTGCTTCTTTCTTTCACTGTATGTCTCTATTCTTTCTTTTGTAGAATGTCCTTATTTTTTCTTTTTTTTTCTTTCTTTCGCAGAATGTCTTCATTCTTTCTTACCCGATATATTCTTTCTTTCTTTCTTTCTTTCTTTCTTTCTTTCTTTCTTTATATGTCTATTCTTTCTTTCTTTCGCTGTATGTCTCTATTTGTTCTTTCTTTCTTTCATTCATTCGCAGAATTCTGTATCTTTCTTTTTTTCTTTCTTTTTTCTTTCACAGAATGTCTCTATTCTTTCATTATTCTTTTTTCTTTCTTTCGCTAAATGTCTCTACTCTTTCTTTCTTTCTTTCTTTCTTTCTTTCTTTCTTTCTTTCTTTCTTTCTTTCCCAACATGTCTCCTTTCTTTCTAAATGTGTCTCTATTCTTTCTTTCTTCCTTTCTTTCTTCTTTATTTCTTTCGCAATATGTCTCTATTCTTTCTTTGTTAAGGAAAATAACATGGACATTGTTGATAAAATAAAACACTCTTGAAAAACATTATTACCGTCTAAGGCAGTTAAAGCAATAGTAAGAAAAAGAAAAAAAAATGGAATTTTCGCACCCTCCTCCTCCCCCTCTAAAATAATGACGCAAAATAATCTGCTACTGTCAGCCAAATATCAGTGCCGAAACCGAAAATCATTATAAGAAATCATCATCATCACCATTATCATCATCATCATCACCATTATCATCATCATCATCATCATCATCATCATCATTATTATTATTGCACAGAGAGATCGTGAAAAAATATTCTGCGTGTAGAATGTGATATTTTATATTAGATGAAATATTAAAAGGGTTTTGTATATGTCCTGTCTTCCTTCAGGGTGAGGGCGACCATGCCTCTCCACAGCTTTCTATCTTTTGAAACTCTTAGCAATGTTTTTCTTTTACTATGCTTCCTACTCATTGTTCTCTTATCCGTTTAGACATAATCATTTTTTATGTGACTCGAAGTTTCCCTCTTGCCTTCATTATTTACTGTGAGTGTCAAATTCTCCAAGCCTTCTTTTCGTATTACGTCTCCTAGAAATATCTACTGTCTCTTTCTGACTCTAAGAGCTCCTTTGTTTCCATTTTTCTTTAAAAAGATTTTTCGTCCATAGAATTCTCAGCAGGCTTCTATGGTACCACATCTTTGTTGTCTCAAGACACCTCGTCCACAGTGAGGAAATCGTCCCAGTATTTACAGTCCTATGGGTGATTGATATTACAATGGCCACAATTTTTTCTTTGTTCATATCGAAATTTCCCTGTTTCTTAATACTTTTAGATTTTGGATGGTATATTTCACTTTTCTAGGACGCCTTTGGTTCTCTCAGGTCACAGTTTACATTGTTCCTTGTCGCATTTACTGGATAGTTAAATTTCTATACCCGCTCGATTCTGACATCTCTAATTCGTAAAAAGTGAAAAGCAGGTGGCTGTTAAAAAAAAACAACATAAAACGCAACTATATAAAAGAAAATGTCGTATCAACTGAAAAAGCGTTTCTTAAAACGACGCATACGGCTAAATGGACGAAGAAACAGAAGGTAGAAGATAAAGAAGAAATGTTATTAACAAATCGACACTAGCAAAAGTAAGAGAGAAAAAATTCTATAGGAAAATCCTATAAGGAAATTCTTCAGAGAATTCAACGAAGCCCATAGAAAAAATGGCGACTAAAGTAGGAGAGTCCTGGGATGAATTACAGGGAAATGAAAAGAATTTTAAGAGAATCGCAGTATGGATTGAGAACACCGAACAGAAGTATACACACACACACATACATACATACATATATATATATATATATATATATATATATATATATATATATATATATGCCAGACCACCCATAATCCCGTTGGTTTTCTTTTTTTAAAAGCAGTTTATGATACAAAATAATGAGGCAACAATATTGTTAATTTTATTAATATTGTTTCTCTCTTTTTAAAATGTCGCTATCTTTTCTTTCTTTCTTTCTTTCTTTCTTTCTTTCTTTATTTCTTTCTTTATTTATTTCTTGATATATCCTCATCATTCTTCCTTTCTTTCTTTTCCCTTTCTTTCTTTCTTTTCCCTTTCTTTCTTTCTTTTCCCTTTCTTTCTTTCTTTCTTTCTTTTCCCTTTCTTTCTTTCTTTTCCCTTTCTTTCTTTCTTTCTTTCTCAATATATACTTATCTTTCTTTCTTTCTTTCTTTTTTAATATATCCTCATATTCATTTCTTTCTTTTTTCTTAATATATCCTTATCTTTCTTTCTTTTCTTTTCTTTTCTTTCTTTCTTTCTTTCTTTCTTTCTTTCTTTCTTTCTTTGTAACATGTCCCTATTCTTTCTTTCTTTCTTTCTTTCTTTCTTTCTTTGTAACATGTCCCTATTCTTTCTTTCTTTCTTTCTTTCTTTCTTTGTAACATGTCCCTATTCTTTCTTTCTTAACATTATACAATAGCACGCAATAAGAATTCGATTAGATGGAAAATTTTTCAGAATTTGTGGAAAAAAATGTGCAAGAAATTGGTATGATCGCCACTCAGACCCGGTTACAGAGATTAGGTCCTAGAACAATTTTATGGGACTTCAAAATATACACAGAGAGAACAATCAAAGCTAATGGCGCAGACATCGTTATTAAAAACCGGAAAGACAAAATGTGCTTCCTTATTGACATGGTAGTCCCTGCAGACTGCAATGTATCTTTGAAGATCTTCAGAAAGTTATCAAAATACAAGCACCTTGAAATCGAAATCTCAAAAATGTGGCACATGAGAACATTAACAACTCCAGTTATAGTTGGAGCCCTCGGATTGATTGGAAAAGATTCCAATAGACTCATTGAAGGGATTCCTGGTAGCGCATTCCTTAAAGAAATAAAATCATTGTTCTCACGACTACAGCCCACATCTTACGAAGGGCTTTATCTATGTGAAATATGTGTAATCTTAGGTGTCTTTTTTGTTGTTTTCTTTTCTTCTCCTCAAAAAATCCTTAGTGGAAAATGCCATGATGCTATTTTTGACCTTAGGTCTCTGGTTGGACTACGGAAGGAAATTAGAATACACCAGAATCTAATAATAATAATAATAATAATAATAATAATAATAATAATAATAGAATAGAATATAAAGAAATGAATGACTAGAAATGTGGAAACGTATAACCAATTTTAGTATTTATCAATTTATAATTTTCAAAAGTAAAGATAAATCCCGCCCACAAAGAAAATCAAACAGCAATCGTCTGCTTAGTGAGATTCATATTTATTGAAATAATATGCCTCCTTCTTGTGCACTTAGTTTTACTTTCTTTTTATTTATTTTTTTTTCAAAATAATAAGTTTTTAAAATAATAAGTTTTTAAATAAATAATATTTTTTTTATTATAAATACTTGTTTATTTCTCACGTTTATTTAAAAAAACATAACGGTGGCAAACCAACGTACTTTGATGTATTTATTTAATTATTTGTCACCAAGTCATGTAACACCATCTCCCGGCCATGCAGATTATGTTTTACAATGACGCACACACATAACCTCTTCACCTATCAAGTACTTTCCAAACATCCGAGGTATTTGTTTATAAAATGTTCTAATGTAGTGTAGTGAATTGAAATATATTTTATGTTATATATCTTTACATTTATTTAATAATGTTGTTATAATATAATAATGATATTATAATGTATTGTAATATATAATGAATGCTTATTATAATGTATAATAATGATATTATAATGAAATTATAATGTATTATAAGGTATAATGAACGCTTGTCATTTTTCGAGCACATAATAGTTGGACTATAATGAGCAAGTGTTTTGAATGATTATCAAAAATAAATACTGAATTGCCTATTAAAAATACCGTATAAACAGGGAAAAGACCCTAGGCCAAGAACCCCTTTTCTAATTATAATGAGATTTGGTACTGCACTCAGTAGGGTAGGTAGGTACAATATGCTCCGGAAGTGGTTGGGATATTACGTATCGTTTAAGCTGCATATTGGGAACAAACACACATACATACAAGATTAGTGTTTTAGCATCATAGACGGAACACTTGGGGCCGTCGATAGCTGTGCTAGAACGAAGACACGTGGCCGAGGCCGTGAGTGTGCTGGCCTTGTTCAAATTGTTGATCACGCTAGATAACACGCTCTTTCCCTGTAACTTAGGTCTGATCAGCATAGTTGCAGTATAAACCACAGCTTGGCTCTAAGGGTGTTGAACAAGACACAAATGTGCCTGAGTGAGCGTCTGCCATAGGGATTGGCTAGCCGCCATGGTAGACGGGTATCCTCGAATACGAATTGCCAGCTATTATATATATATATATATATATATATATTATATGAATCATTCATACGAAATGTAGATTAGTAAAGTTAATTATATAAAATGGCGAAAAACACTTCGTAAAGTTTTTAAAGTTACTGTCAGATGTCCAGAAATTGCTGTCGCTTTCTGACAGCACTACGTCTAGTCTCGCCGAAGCCTAGAAGAGCAGTGCCCTCCCACGTCCACTCGCCTGGTTTTTAATGGGTAGCGTTGTTCTCTTATGCAAAGTCTGCTGCATAAAAATGGCAGTAGGCGACCAACTCTCAGAGAATGGTTCGACACGTGAGGCAGCGAATTCATTTTGCTCTTAATAAGTCACTGTCACTTCTATTACAGTTACATTAACCTACGAATCACTCGATGAATGTTATGATCCCTGTTTTAAATAACTACAAGTTGTATAAGGTCTTTCTTTTAAATCTTCTAGTACTTTCAGCTGTACATACAGCCATCCTCAGGCATGGAGATTAATTTGTTTTTTTAGTAAATCCAGATAGTAGAGGGACACGAAAGATTAAATGTGAATCGAAATATGTTTTTCGAAATGTGTTATTGTTAACGGATAAGAAATTTTGGAGCGTGCAGTCGCAACCCTAAGGTTGATTTTTTTTTTCGAAAATTTAAGAGAGTGCGTTTCTTTACTAAAAAAAGTTCTTATCCGTTAAGCTTCAAAAGAGAGAGACATGAAATGAATAGAAAGGGAACAGCATAGACATTAAAGAAGTACAACAAACTGTACCAAATACTGTCTATCCCTCACGATAGACGATTGTGTAGCGCAGAGATGCAAATCTTGTGCTGTCCCGACGTCAAGATCTTCCTCGCGGCCTTGTCGGTAGAATCTAAAAGAAAAAGTAAACCCATACACTTTGGTACTAGCGCGGCTGCAGAAGTTTCTGGATGATGATGCTGGGCGCCAACCAACTGCCATAATCCAGATTTATTTCGGATTGACGCCTATATGCCAGTATAATTTAGTTTTCCTTCTCTTATAACATCCTGTAGCAAAGGCAAGAGAGTCCAGTTTACCCTACTATTACCTAGCTGGAGGAAATCTTTCCATTAGTAGAAGTTATGCTTTCTAATTCTATAACAACCAGAGCAATGCTTTACTTAATTAATCCCAGAAATTGATGTCATTTGAACTCCTAAAATTACCAACCCCTTCTCCACAGACGAAACGTTGCAAGCATCTTTTTAGTCTATCAACACTTCCATGAAAGATATTCAAACGAGCCACATTCCTTAGTTCTTCCAACTCTAACACCCCCAGCTAAGACTCTCCACGTCGCATTCCTTCCTTAAGAGACTTAGTTCACTATTAAAGCTGTATATATTTAAGAAGGATATTATTTATCAAGAAATTATACTAGGAGCAAACCGCATTCATAAGGATAAAAAAAATAGATTCAGCAAACATGCAAAAATATAAAGGGTGTAAGAGAAGGATGTGGAAAGATAGGATCGGATTTATCCAAAGTTTAAAGCGTGTCGATTCTGAAACAATTAGAATTCCTAACAGAATTCAATATTAGCGGCCGCAATCTTGACAACTTTAAATACGCAAGTGGCACACAGTGTTGATAGCAGACACAGAAAAGAAACTACAAGAACTTAGAATTTTGTGAAGGAAAATGAAAAGGAAGGAGTAAACATCAATTGTAAAAAAAAAAACAGAATGTAAGTTTGTCAGCAAAGAGAAGTGTCTGTCGAATCCTGCTACCACTTTCTTATTAATGTTGAATTTTGTATATTTTTGTGCAAAAAGTGGATCAGGGAGCCTACTCAGCTTAGTAAATATTTTCAGGAAAAATCAGCTTCTAATTGGTCAATAAACACACAAGTGGGCGTTGCAATCCACCCACGTACAAATATTTTTCCAGCGCGTGACCAAGTCAAGTTTTTCCACCATTTTTTGTGAGCCTGTCACGTGATTACATTAATTATAAATAGCAGACACAAGCTCGTTGCTTTCTCTTCTCTACTCTTCCCTTTTCCGGCGGAGATGTGACCTTGAAAGATTCTCGTCTTGACCATGGGCGATCAGACGTTAAAAGCATATTCACGCATACACGTACGTATGAAATTTTCCAACCTACATTACAAGCATACGAAACATTTCCAAACATGAAACAAGAACTTTTCTCTTTGAAATATTCTTCTAAAACTACAGTTTATTTAGCATTTCTCAGCTTTGTAATTAATTCAACATTTGTGAATTCAGATAAAAATATTCACAGTCTAAGGGACATAACACCAACAAATCTTTAACTTCTACGCATGTACATCAATACACACAAATAAATACAAATATTATTGTTTTAAAAGCATTTTGTTCCTTCTTGTATTTTGTGGTATTTTTTAATATAAATTGTGTGGTTTATTCTTATTAAGATACCATTACATATGGTAACCCCGACGTTTGACATGGGGCGAGAAAAAGAAATAGACCACTACAAAGTCCGACATCTGATTTACAAATTGGAGATACCAAAATCAAGCAAGTACACAAATTTAAATATTTCTGAAGTGTTTTAACAGGCAACACAAAATGCAGCACCGAAATCCGATGGTACATTGAGATAACGAAAAATGCCTTCCAAAAATAAGCAAATTATGAAGAAACAGGAAAATTTCGTAAGGAAAAATGAAAAGAAAACTAAACTGTTACGTAATATCAGTCTTCCTACATGGAATTGAATACTGGACAATCCTCTCACAAAAGATACATGAAGCAATAGAAATGTGGTTTTACAGAAGGATGCTGAGAATACCATGGATCGAACATGTGACCGGCGGCGAAGTTTTAGAGAAAAGGGAAACGAAAAAGACACTTATACTTAACATCAGAAAAGAGATTGTTGAAATTTCTAGGGCACATAATGAGGAAAGATGGCTTGGAAATTTTGAAACTCACATGACATATCGAAGTCCGGAGGGACAGGGAGAAATAATGTATAGCATATCTAACAAACTTGTGTACATTTTCTGACACGACACAGTGAACCAATTTTCCTTGCAGTAGAGGAAGCAACTGATTTGTTATATAGTCTTCCCACTACATGTCAATGGAAAACGTGAGAAAAAGAAGGCGTGATGTGTTGCTCTCCAGGAATTTAACATCAGCCATGTTTATGACAGGCAGAAATGGTTCTCTGTGGTGTGAAAACCTGGATGGGAATAGCGGAACGAAGTGAGGTCAGAAGTTGAAGAGTAATTCCTGAAAGGGCGGTGGTTACACAAAAAACAAGGAATAGCAGGCTCGGTTGGAAGACGAACCGATGAGCAATTATAAATATTTAGGATGGATTCATTATCTCTGCTTTTTCCTTGAAAACATATGGATGTCATCAACGACACACACCAACCCAGTTAGTCATCATCATTGTTTCATTTTCATCATCATCATCATCATCATTATTATTATTATTATTATTATTATTTCCTCCTTATTGTTATAATTATGGTTGGTGGTGGGGGGTTGTAAACGGTTGGTGACCCAGAAAAGGAAATTGAGGTCCTAAGTTCGATTGGTAACCGAATTCGTGACGTTCACTCGCAAAAAATGACTTAAAGAAAGGCCCGATTCCATCTTTCCTCGGAGCAACATAACCAACGACATTTTCTGTAACACTGATTGTGGAGAGTTGTTTTTGGATTTGTTTTTTTTTAAACTTTTGATCCATACGTACGTGTATATTGATAATGCTACTGAAACTAGAGGACAGGTCGTATGACGTACAAGTTCTCTTTTTGTCATCTGTCAATCCATCAGTATCGTAATCTTGAGAAAACATTTTGCCATCTATAGATCCATCTACATGGTAGACTTGAGACAACGTTTTGCCAACTATGAATCCATCAATATGATAGACTTGAGACAAAGATTGGTCGTCTCTCAATCCATCAATATGGTAGACTTGAGACAATGTTTGGTCGTCTCTCAATCCATCAATATGGTAGACTTAGATATTTTGCCATCTGTTAATCCATCAATATGGTAGACTTGTGACAACTTTTTTCCATGTATCAATCGATCAATATGTTAGACATGAGATATTTTACCATGAGTCAATCCATCGATATGGTAGACTAGAGATAACTTTTTGCCATCTGTCAATCCAGCAATATTGTAGAACTTGTGTGAATATTTTGCTATCTTTCAATCCATCAATATGGTAGACGTTAGGCAATATAGCTGTGGTTTTTCAAAGGATGCTAAGAATAACATGTACATATTTTTAACAATGATGATCACCCTTTACAAGGCGAGGGAGCCACTCAATGCAGAAGGTTAAAGAGTAATAGGTACAGTTTATGTGGATATGTGGGGGAAGATAACGGACTATATTGTAGTGATCTGGGAGCATCGATTCAACAAAGCAGCACTTCGTGGAAAGAAACTGCCCGAGCGGAACTTACATCTCACCAATCCAATACGAATGAAATGAGGGTCGTTCGCTACAATGGGCGTGGCATGGTGGGTCTTAGCCATGAAAGTTAGAACAGATGGAACTGCAGAATATAGTTCGTCTGAAGACTTTCCATGGAAGTAGCGACAGAGCAGCAAGAGGCTTGTAACGTTTCGACTATGAGAAATGGATTCTAGTGTGGAAAATAATTCATCACCCACAAGGATGCAGACATATTTGGACTTTGTCTGGAAAGTGAAGATTGGGCAGCTTCAGCCCATATATGAAAACAGTACTCCATTATTGACCTGATCTGGCTCTTGTAAATATAGTGGACAGCAGGAGTCAGGTACTTACTTGTGCGGTACATGAAATCTGACCATTTTTCCAGCATCTTTAGCGATGGATCCTATATACGTGTTCCACTTGAGGTTCTCCAACTTCTCATCTTTATCTATTACTCCATCCGTACATCCAAGCTTACAGCCCCTGGTATTACCTAGCTGTCACCCATGTAGGTACTGACCAGGTTTAATGTTACTTAACTTTGGTGATTAACCGTCTCATAGTGATATGCTCGTAAGATTGACAGGATAGGGAATGAGATCGATAATAAGTGGCCAAATATTGCATAGAGCTATAAAGGATAGGGAGCTGTGGAGAGCCATGACCGAGCACATCTTGAAAAAAAGAACAAAATAGGAGGAGGAGGAGGAGAAGAAGGAGGAGGAGGAGGAGGCGAAGAAGAAGAAGGAGTAGGAGGAAGAGGAGGAGAAGCAGTAGAAAAAAGAAGAAGGAGGAGGCGGAAGAAGAAGAAGGAGGATGAGGAGAAGACGAAGAAGAAGTCAAAAAGAGTGTTGAATGCCTTTGATACGACAGCTTTGCAAACAGTACTACAGATAAACGTTCTTGTTTGGGTAGCGAGAGTGATTTATACGCTATTAAAAGTGAGAGTCTACATATTTTTTTAGTAATGTCTTTATCTCTGTTGCTTTTTATCACAGCATTCCTTTGTAAAGGAAAAATGAGGTGGCCTGGTGTTACGTTAAAATAATTCACAGCGCTTTTCGACAACCTGTCCCACTTATTTCTCTTTAGTTGAGATTCATATTTTGTCACAAGCAATTCACCCGCTCTCTGCTGGGAGACACGGTCACACGATTAAATTTACGGCATATATAAATTAGACAGCGAAAAGATATTTGAAAATAATTAAACTTTGTGTTGACACATTTCACTGTTCCTCTGTCTCAACTTTCATTCTTCTTTAAAAACATGATTAAATTTCTGGCTACATTATTAGTTCAATGGTTACCCTGGCTGGAATTGGAATTGGTAAACTGAATTTAAATTATGCCGTGTTTTCTTGGCCTAAATGCCCTTATATCCAGCAGCTATGGGTCAAATATTACTGTCGACTGCGTCCTTTCGAATTCGGTAGCAGTGTCGTGCAAAAAAAAAAGGATTGCTCTGAATTCAAAAGAAAGATACAAGTCACTACTTATTTTTTTTCCTAAAATCCCATGGCAATTAACACGTTTAAGGTAGCCATCGTCATTTAAGAAGAATAAATTAGATTAACGCAAAATTTTCAAGCGAATAATTTTCGAGAAATCTGAGAAAGCTGCTATATATCTCGAAACTCCAGAAAATCCAAAAGAAGGGTATGCAATATTATCGGTCTTGACCTGGCACCTCGAGTTCATTCCGTTCCCAGCTGCCATGACATAGCTTCCTTTTGCTTTTTCTATAAATATTTTCATGGCAATCTCATGGTATACCTCATCTGCATGAATTTAAGCGTACAACTGCATTGGCTATTAGGTCTCATCCTTTTACAGTTGAAATAGCTAAATGAACCGCAAGTTCTATTTTAACAGTTCCTTTTCTGGCACTTCTTCCTTGTGCAACTCTCTTCCGGTTTCTTGTTTCCCTCCCACCTACGATCTTCAAAACTATAAATGCAACGCCAATCGTCATTTCCTGTCTTCCTGAATCCAACTCTTTGATTTTTCTTCCTCCTTACTAAAGTCTTTTTTTCTTTAAATAACCCCTGGTGTCTTAGTGGCATTATCGCCTTTCTCAGGGTTAAAAAAAAGTATCTTTATCGTTTATGCATGTATCCTAAAAAAAAATCACTCGTCTTTTCATCTTTTAAGAACTGATTTTAAAAAGACGAAAAAAAAAACAATTTTTACTCAGGAAAAATTAATGTTGATGGCATTAATCATAAAAGTGATCTTGATAATAGCAAAGCTTATATTAGTTGTTTCCTTATAAGGAAACATTTGTCATCCATTGACTCAGAGATCAATGCTATTGTCAGTTGAAATTTATGGAATCTATCTCTTCAAACAATTTCTCATGAAAATCTGTTGCTCAAGTTTAGCAGCTGTTATCGGTCTTACCAATATTGATAGAGGCACCTTCTTTTTTAACCTTTTCTTTAGAATGTCAGTGAAAATTGGAATGTCAAAATCTTGATTATTTCCTTATTTTCTCTTCGAGTTACATTTTCTATCCATTTTCTTGTTGTTGAAAGTCTTCAGGTGATATGGTCTCTGTTATTTGGTAAAGTTATTCTATAGAGTCAATGAACAAGATATAAAGAGGGATGGTCTCCATTAACACCTAGAGGGAAAAGAAGAATTGAAATAAAGTGTTTTATTCTGTTTTGGTCGGTGGGAATTATCAAAATTATTATGAAATGTTTTCTCAGTCAATTTTATTATGGAAGAAAGGAGAGAGAGAAATTACAAAGTCGGGAATTGGATTTTATGTCAAACTATTTTAGTTTTAGCATTTATGGACTTAAATTTTTATATTGAAATTATTAGGTAGATACAAATGTTTGCATTACCATCCATATTAGGGAAATTTGAGGAGTGTCTTTGAAGTCTATTCATCTCTTTATTGTTTGTGCATGAATCCTTTTTAAGAATCATTTGTGAGAAAAATGATAATATAGTTTGCATCATTATCCATATTAGGGAAATCTAAGAAGTGTATTTGTCATATAAGAATAAAGTGTCGCTGCCGACATTGGAATTTGCACATAGATCGTCAGAGAGCAAACATAGGCGATCCCATTTCGAATTAAGTAGATCACGGGACTATAGAGGAAACGCGTATATGGGAATTAGCGTAGCGTCTAATCACCATTTCTATTCTATCCTCTATTACTATACGGAGCATTCTTTCACTATGCTCTATCTCTACTATTCACTCTACTATTTCTCTATACTGCTCACTATTCGGTGGTAACTTTTCGAGCGAGTATTATCGTATTCGAAGGCGCCTGACACCAGTATTGTTCAACGGCGTTACTATAGTTGCATCTGCGATTACAAAGTCTCTACTACAACGAGCATTAAGAAAGTGACATCGACTATTTGTTGACATTACAAAAGTATTTGAAGTTTATTCAATACTTTATTGCCTGCACAGGAATTCGCCTTAAGAAACATTTTTTTTTAAAGAAAAGTGATAATATAATTCTGGTGAAAATTATGGTTGACTATAGATTATACAATCAACACTGTTTACTCTTCATGTTTAATCTGGAAGTTAAGTGGAAGCTTGGCAAGGAGTCATTGGAGCTCATTGTTATGATTGCATTAGGTGCAAGCATGTGTTTGAAATTGTTTGCATTTAAAAAAAAAAGGAGAAATTTTGAGGTCAAAAACAAAGAATAGACTGGAAGATGCCAGAATTTGAAAACTGATACATTAGGGATCATTTGAAGGAATATGTAGTTGAAACAACATGTGTAATTATGGTCAACTTAGTCAATTTGTTTGAATGGTTGATTGGAAGGGAGAAGACTCATATGTTCATTACTTGTACCATACGGACTGAACATGTAAATAGCGAGGATGTCGTAAGGAAAACTGAGACAAAAAAAGAATTTAGAATACGAATTAAAATTTACTTAGATCAATACAGAGGAAGGTGTGGATTATCTTAATCGCTTATATCCTAAAGAGAAATGGGATATAAAAAAAAGAAGAGGATTTTTTTTTCGTTGTATAACATTTAAAGGGTACACAGATGGTAATCATTGACATTGCATTTAAAATTTTTAAGATCGAAGTTTACTGGAAAGAAAGTCGGAAGAGAGTACCACAAGTGAAAAGTGCGAGAGAGGAAACTCGTAGCTTGGAACGATTACATCTAACCATTTCAACTGTAAAAAGATGAGTCCTTACCGCCAATCGAATACTGCGCTTAAATTCAAAGGTTTTAGGTACCATAGAGGAAAGTTCATCAGAACTGTTACCATGAAAATATTTGCAAAAAAAGAAAAAAAAAGACACAGGGAAGCTACATCATGGCAATGGGAATGTAACTGAAGCGGAAATGCTAGTCCGGACCAATAATATTTTTCGTTGGATTTTTTCAAGATTCTCTAAATATATAATAATATAATAATATTAATAACGAGAAAAACTTAATACTAAGCATATAAAGAACAATATCCCCTTTTATTGAATTCGTTGACATCATTCAGGGAAAGGTGTGTTTGATGATGTAAATAATACATTGATTTTTGTTTGGAAATTGATGAGTTTTCGTTCTCAGTCACCGCGGTTTATTTATAGACTCCTTTTCTACCTCCAGGAATTTATTGACCCACTTCTGATTACCCACGCATTTATCGATACTCTGGATGTTTCTATCGACCCCATGAGGTGATATTTGTCAGTTTGGGGAAACTTAATTTAAACAAGTTTTGGGGGTCTGCTAAGATAATAGTGAAGGTGCTGGAAATTTGAATTATTTTACTATCAATTAATCTCACCTGACTAGATATTTAGATTGAACGGGGAAATTAAAATAATAATAATAATAATAATAATAATAATTGAAATCGAAATCTCAAAAATGTGGCACATGTGGACATCAAAAACCCCTGTTGTAGTTGGAGCCCTAGGATTGGTTGGGAAATATTCCAGTAGACTAATTGTAGGGATTCCTGGAAGCCCATGCCTCAAAGAAATACAAAAAAAATGTTCTCACAAGTACAGCCCACACTTTACGAAAGGCCTCATGCAAAATATGTGTTGTTTTTTTGGGTTTTTTTTTTTGGTTTTTAGTGGACAGTGTCATGATTCCATTTCTAGCCTTAGGTCCCTGGGGGGGACCCGGAAAGAAATGTGTACACGCCAGAAATCAAAGGAAATAATAATAATAATAATAATAATAATAAATGCCCCTAACAGTGATAAGGATCTGTTAAGATATATGGTCCAAGATATGGGTATTTGTGCCGAGGATAGCGTTGACAAGGAGGAATTCAAGAGAAAATCTGAGGTAAAAAGATGGGAAGAATTGTGGTAAATATTCTGAGAGTGTAACTCACCTTGTTAGTGATAATTCTTCAATGAATGATTGAATAAGATTCTTTTTAGTTCCACAATAATAAAATAAAATAACTGTGAATATTCTCCTATTGCATCGTTAAATATTTCAGTTTTAACAAAATATTGAATAACAGACTTTCGTATGAAAGGTCATTGCTTAAAGAAGTAAGAAGGTCAAAATGAAAGTCTAAACACATGAAAGGAAACTGCAAGAAATTGTTATGAGCATCACCTAGACTTGGTTACGGAGTAGAAACTGTAATAATTATTTGGGATTTTACAATAAACCCAAACAGAACAATCAAAGCTAATCTCCCTGACATCGGGATCAAAGATCAAAAGAAAAGAAAAAAGAAAAAAGGATGTGCTTTCTTATTGACATCGTAATTCCTGCAGATTGTAATGTATCTTTGAAGATCTTCAAAAGGCTATCAAAATAGAAGGACCTTGAAATCGAAATGTCAAAAATGGGACATGAAAACATCGACAATTCCAGTTGTAATTGGAGCCCTCGGATTGATTGGAAAAGATTTCAATAGACTCATTGAAGGAATTCCTGGTAGCCCATTCTTTAAAGAAATACAAAAGAAATTGTTCTCACAATTACAGCCCACATCTTACAAAGGATTTTATCGCCCAGGCATTGATTAGAAATCCCTAAGACAAAATGTTGCCTCCTTATTGACATGGTAGTCCCTGCAGACTGCAATGTATCTTTGAAGATCTTCAAAGGGCTATCAAAATACAAGCACCTTGAAATCGAAATCTCAAAAATGTGGCACATGAGAAAATCAACAATTCCAGTTATAGTTGGAGCCCTCGGAAAGATTGGAAAAGATTTCAATAGACTCATTGAAGGAATCCCTGGAAGCCCATGCCTTAAAGAAATACAAAAGAAATTGTTCTCACGACTTATGAAGGGCTTTATCTATGTGAAATACGTGTGATCTTAGGTGGCTTTTTTTCTTTTCTTTTCTTTTCTTCTCCTAAAAAATCCTTAGTGGAAAATTCCATGATGCTATTTCTGACCTTAGGTCTCTGGTTGGGACCCAGAAAGAAATGAGTATACACCAGAATTTAATAATAATAATAATAATAATAATAGAATAGAATACAAAGAAATGAATGACTGTACAGAAAATCAACAATTCCAGTTATAGTTGGAGCCCTTGGATTGATTGGAAAAGATTCCAATAGATTCATTGCCTTAAAGAAATAAACAAATTGTTCCCACAAGTACAGCGCACACCTTAAGAAGAGCTTCAGCGATGTAAAATGTGTCTGCCCTTAGATTAAAACATGTTCAGTGTAAATGTCATGATGCTTTTTCTGAGCTTAGGTCTCTGGTTGTGACCCGGAAAGAAATATGTAGACAACAGAAATCTAACAAAATAATAATAATAATAATGACAACAACGGTCATAACCAGGTAGCGACATAAATATGCACTGGAAGATATGCAAGAAGCACAAAATCGAAACCACTGAGAGATGGTATGAGCATCAACCAGACACAATTACCCAAACGATGTAACTATCCTTTGGGACATGTCAATTCAAACTGTCAGGGAAATAAAAGCCAACAGATTTGATATTATCATAAAAGACAAAAAATTCAGGAAGTGTATGCAAAATTGACATTGCAGTACCATGTGAGAAAAACACCTCCAGGAAAATTATCGAGAAATTATCCAAATACAAGGACCTGGAGATCGAGGTTAACAGGATGAGGGGAATGAAGACTTGGAGAGTACCAATAGTAATCGGAGCTCTGGGCCTCGTGAGAAAAGGAATGGACAATTTTACTAACACTGTCCCAGGTAACATCAACATACAAGTTGTCCAGAAGATCACACCTACTAGGAACATCCCATATACTAAGAAAAGTGCTATCAATTAAATAACAATTCTCCTATAGGGCCCAGGAACCATAGTTTTAACCCGGCTCTACAGGATAGATACAAGGACCTGGGGATCGAGATTGTTTTGAACTGGCTCTACGAGTTCAAATGCAAGGACCTGGAGATCAAGAATAACAGGGTGTGGGGAATGAAGACTGAGACTGTACCAATAGTAATCAGAGCACTGGACCTCGAGAGAAAAGGAAAGGAAAAAAATTATCAACAGTGTCTCAGGTAACATCAAAATACAAGTTACCCAGGAGATCGTCCTACTAGGAACATCCCATATACTAAGAAAATTGCTATCAATTAAATAAAAATTCTCCTATAGGGCATAAGAACCATAGTTTGAACTCGGATCTACAGGATACAAAGCAGGACACATAACATACACAAATAATAATAATAACAATAATAATAATGATAATAATAATAATAATAATAGAAATAGAAGATGTCACCATTCTATGGGATTATATCATCCACACAGACAGAAAAATTGAAGCAAATAGGCCGGACATTATTGTCAAAAACCAGAAAGAAAAAAAACTTGCCTACTAATTGATATGGCTTGTCCAGCGGATTGTAACATAGCAACCAAGGAATTTGAAAACTATCAAAATACAAAGACCTGGAAATTGAAATAGAAAAAATGTGGAAATTGAAAACAAGAATAATACCAGTGGTAATAGGTGCACTTGGAATTATAAAAAATGGAACAAAACAACACATTGAAAGAATCCCTGGAAACCCCAGCTTAAGAGACATACAGAAAATTGTCTTATTAAGTACAGCACACACACTAAGGAGAACTTTGTTTATGTAACGCTAGCAACTTCATCGGAGATAAAAAAAAAAAAAAATTAACATGAAATGTGGCCATAACAACACACCACGACCTGCCTTAGGTCTTTCCGCAGACTTGGTAGGTAGTGTGTCCATAGCAGAAATAATAATAATAATAATAATAATAATAATAATAATAATAATAATAGAAATTGAATTTGGCTGCCCTGCTTTAAATCATGTAGGATAGGAATGAATTCTCGTTTGGTTAGTTATCAGAAACTGGACACTAAACTAATGGCGTCGAAACTACAGCAATCAGTTGTGAAATCTTTTTCTGTTACCCGAAGATGTCTTAAAACATTTTCTCTCTTTTCGTTTTAGATTTCCGTATAAGCTTAATTTCTCTTCACCCTGCTTCTTACTTTACACACAAGCAAGAATTAATGACGGTTTTGTAGCATTTAACAAGGACGAGGGTGAGGGAGACTGGAGCAGAAAAAAAATATCTAATCAGATTCGGGGTGGCCTTGTACAGTCACAAGATTCTTGGTTGTAATGGAGGATCGAATGAATTAAGGCAAACCTTACCCGATTTTTTTTCTTCAAGCACGTACTTAAGAAAGATGAATTGATACGAGTTTAACAGAGCGGGTGCCCGGAAAATACCCTTATAAATTTATCCTAATAACCACTATAGTGTTTTCAGTGAAGTCTTTAAGCAAGATAAATCGGTATTGTAGGCGGAAAGATGAGACGGAGAAAATAGGAAAGGCAAAAAGCGAAATGATTTGGATTCATATAAATCTGAAAAAGGCCAGAGAAAGGTAGATAATCCGTTTCTTTTTCTGCAGCTCTCTTGCTCCATATCTATCTATCTATCTATCTATCTATCTATCTATCTATCTATCTATGTCTGTACATCTATTTATTTTTTTGCGTCTATCTATCTATGTACCTATTTATCTATCTATATTTCTGTCTATCGAGCTATCTAGGTATCTCAGTCTATCTATCTATCTATCTATCTATCTATCTATCTCAATCTTTTCATATCTATCTATCTATCTATCTATATATCTATATATCTATCTATCTCAGTCTTTTCATATATATCTATCTATATATCTATATATATATCATTCTTTTCATATCTATCTATCTATCTATCTCTCTCTCTCTCCCCCCTCTCTCTCTCTCTCTCTCTCTCTATATATATATATATATATATATATATATATATATATATATATATATATATATATATCTGCATTTACAAGTGCTTTCGGCTATACTTTTAACCATTATCAAGTACGATTTCTATTTTTCAATCTACCTATCTCATTCTTTTCATATGTATATATCTTGGGCTCCTGAACATACGTCTATCTATCTATCTATCTATCTATCTATCTATCTATCTATCTATCTATCTTATTCTGTATTTTCACTCTATTCAGATCTCTATAGACATCGGTCTCCTTAAGTGCATGTGTGCGTGAATTATATGAACGAAAAATAGGTAGAATTTTCTCTCTCTCACACACACACACACACACACACACACATTTATATATATGTGTGTGTGTGTGTGTGTGTGTGTGCAGTGAGAGAGAAACGGTAAAACTGTTTCATAAAAACTGTACATAATAACGGTAATCTATTTCTCCGAACAGTGGTGACAATTTGTTGCTGTCAATCACAGAATGTGTGTCATTATTACAATAACGACACCCCTACAGTCCTCAAATTCTCTATTTGTCCAACCAAGAATTTACGGGTAAGAAACGTGACCAACGACTCAGAAAGATTTACTATTCCAGGCACCTGTTGTCTTCCAAAGGCGAAAAACCCTGTCTCTGTGTCTCGCTGTACATGGCCCTCAAATAGCAGCTGTCTCATTGTCAGATGAAGCACAATAATGATTAACGTCACTCAACGAATGACTCGTTCTTGTAAGCACATTAAACTCTCATTGAAAATGAACTGAGAATCTTTTTTTTTCTCTGTTTTTTAATCCATTACTCAAGTAAAATCATTCGCAATGTATTTATATTATATACCGGGTGATTGAAAAGTAACTCCCAATTTTTATGTATGAGTGGCCAACCAGGAGTCCTGATTTTGCGGCCTGTGGGTTTTTCTTTGGGGTTGGTTAAAGAAGCAAGTCTAATATACCAAACCAAGACTTTGGAAGGACTTGAAGGGCGAATACAAGAAGTTATATCTTCCATACCACAAGAGTTCCGGGTGAAATCAGGGCGACTCGAGAATCTGTTGGCGAAATCCGTTTCTTGTAAAAATGATAGTTAATAAATAAATTAAATATAAAAAATAAAAATAAATAAATAAAATATTTTAAAATGGAGAGTTACTTTTCAATCACCTTGCATATATATATATATATATATATATATATATATATATATATATATATATATATATATATATATATATTAATATACATATGTTAAATCAGGACTCCTGGCTGGCCGCTCATGCATAAGATAGGGAGTTACTATATATATATATATATATATATATATATATATATATATATATATATATATATATATATATATATATATATATATAATATATATACATATATATATATATATATATATATATATATATATATATATATATATATATATATATAGTAACTCCCTATCTTATGCATGAGCGGCCAGCCAGGAGTCCTGATTTAACACCCTATGATTTTTTTCTTTAGGGTTGGTTAAAAAAGTGAATCTTCTATATTAAATCGAGACTTTTAAAGAACGTGAACAGCGAATACAAGGAGTTATGTCTTCCATACCACAAGAGTTCCTGATGAAATCAATTGACGCGATTCCTGGCCGGCTCGATAAGCTAGTAACGAAATCTGGTGACCCTATTTTAAATAAAACCTCACGCTAAACACTTTCTTCTCATATCCATTTCTTGTCAAAATTGTAGTTAATAAATAAATTATAAGTATTTTCAGATGGGAAGTGAATTTTCAATCACACACTGTATAATAGATTCCCTTTTTTCAGTAATGATTGCATTAATTCCTGACCACGGACAATACTTTTCTTCCTTATTTTCAATGTATTTCTCTCGTAAAATATTTCGTAATGTATTTTTTATTATAGTTGAATAGTTGGAGATTATAGCTCTCAGGGAAACAGTAATTGGGAAGGGTGTTCCACAGGCGAGAGGTGCGAGGTATGAAGCTATTGAAGTAGGAGAGACGGCTACTTTTAAAAGTTTCTACATTGTAAGAGTGGGAGCGGGATGCCTCGTAGGGCGCTTGAATTTATGAAGTCTGGGAACCAGTGAAAGCAGCTCATCGGAGCAATTACCATGAAAGTATTTGTAGAAAAGACAGAGAGAGGCGACGGCGCGTCTGTGAAAGAGTGACTGTAGACGAGACGCAAAATCAGGGCCAATTATATTACATATCCGTCTCTGGATCTTGTCAAGAACTCCGAGATAAACAGAAGGTGCCCCGGACCATATATGGCAGTAATACTCCATACAAGGGCGAATGGTTGATTTGTATATTTGAAGTATCGATTCCGGGGAGAAAAATTTCCTGGCGCGGCACAAGGAGCCAACTTTCCTCGCAGTGGAAGAAGCAATTGACTCAATGTATTTGTTCCATCTCAGGTCAGCAGTCAACGTGACACCGAGCAGACGCAGGGAGTTGCTCTCGAGAAATTGACTATCAGACATTCTAATGGGGGGCAGGGAAGGATCTCTATGGTGATTAATAGAGAGCAGTTTAGTTTTTAAGGCGTTAAAGTTGACCAGCCAATTCTTGCCCCAATTTACAACCGATTGGAGGTCCATTTCAAGACGCACGGCCAGGTTAGTCTTGTCAGCGACACTAGATTTGTTTTTGAGGCAGGAGTAAATTGTAGTGTCATCCGCGTAGATGCCAACTTGGGAATCTATGGCGTCAGGAAGGTCGTTGATGAAAATAAGGAATAGAGTGGGGCCAAGGATGGAGCCTTGGGGAAAACCTGCGTTCGTGGGATAGGAACTGGAGGAGAATCCGTTGAGAACGACCTTCAATTCACGGTTTGACAGGAATGATTGTATTAGATCAAACAATCGACCTGTAATACCATAACCCTGGAGCTAACGAAGAAGCCCGGCATGCCAAACGCTTTCAAACGCTTTGGAGATGTCTAGGGCCACGGCACGGGCTTCACCGTTATTTTGAAGGGCTTGATAGACGGTTTCAGTGATGGCTGTAAGCACATCAGCTGTAGATCGGGCGTAGCGGAAAAACATATATATATATATATATATATATATATATATATATATATATATATATAAGATTTCATCTATAAAATCATTATTGATTCCGAAAATAGTCCCTTTGAAGCACCGAACGCATGGTGGTATATTTTCCATTTTTTATTTAATAAACATCTATTAATTTAATTATATAAATTTTATATAACATCTCCCATTTTATCGACGTGAAAGATCTATAAATATTAAGTAATTACAAATAAAAACTATTAATGTAGGCTTAATCTTATGAAAAATAGGAAATATTTTTATAATAATATAGATCGAATATATTTTCTATAAAAACGAAATGACAACATTGGAGTCCATTAAGCGAGCATATTGAGAATAATTCATTCATCTCTTCGTGTGCCTAATTAGCAAAGCATTCTTTCGCCATTACAGTATAAATATCCTCTCTTTTTTTCAGTCCAGTGTATTAGTTGATCATAATTGTTCAGAGCGAATAAAAGAAACGTACAATTTGGATGTTGAATATTCAGAAAAATTTCTCACACCACGATCTGTGGTGTGAGAAATATTGCATCAAATTTAGCCACCTTAATAATTACAACTTGTTTGAAGAAATTAATAAAATGGTTTGAAGTTTTAGTACAGGTCTTCTCGGTGTGATGTATCTGAGACGCAGTGTCCTAACTTTTGTATATTGGTTCATTCCATTAATTTACACATTTTCGAGATGAGTATCCTTAAATGCCATTGATACCGTAGAACTTATTTCCCGAACATCAACCCTACAACGTTGTGAAAATTAATCAAAACAAACTGAATAATTCCGTTATTATTTACTTTTTTCCTATTTTCCAATGAAACATGACCCAGTGCACATGTTAGTACTTCGTATGTCCAGTCCACCAAGTCCTTTCTTGCAGATAGAGTACAGATTAGATTTAAATCCGGAGAGTTTTCCGAGCCAGTCTATATTACTTTGATTTGATCACTGGTAAGGCTTGCCAGTGTGTTCATGCAGCGTTGCAATTTTCCTACGCCACTTTGGAGTAATGTCCAACGTAGACAATGGCCGTAGGACAACTAATCGACAGTCGAGGCAAAATTGTTTGGTCGTGATGAAAATCTGATTCAATCACGGATGACGTAATATTTTTCACGGCCAAACAAATTTCATCATACACCCCGAAAATATTCATATTACTGCACACCACTGCAAATGACCTAATCTGAGAAAAAATAGAAATCGATTACACACTGTCACTTTAGGGGGTATCAAATTGACCATATAATGAAAGAAAAGAAACTAAAGCGGTTGTTTCTATTAATTTGTACAAGCATATAGATCTGGATTGATACGGTATGCGTTTCCTATTCCATAAACGTCATTACCATTGTCTTTTGTTAGATACAACTGCATTCATCCTTTGGGCATTTCAAAATACCATCCTTTATCACCCTTTTAGACGCTACAGAATTACAAAATACTTTATCAAATTAACAGAAACCACATCACTTGATTATTTCCAAAAGCATTTATAACTAAAATGGATGTTATCGACCAGTGAATGAAACTGGGTAGACGCGCCCGTGCGGAAACTGGCGACGGTTGTGCTAGTAGGAGGGGACAAGTCATTGTGACCGAGGGTTTGTGCATATTTTTTTTTTGACGAAAAAATTATATAATGAAGATATTGAGATTTCAGACTACGTTACGCCAAAGGTTAGGAAGGAAATTCCCATCCATACGAGAAAGAGAGACAACGGCTAATGGCTATTACATGTCCAATTTTCAGAAAAACGTTTTAAAATTTTATATATTTCAGCCGACATTAACGCTAATGGTTCGGCAATGAATACCTAATGTTCCCTGGATGGAAACGGTTAATCTCACCATTAGCAATGGAACTGTCATCATCTCACATGAGTATTGAAAAATCAAATGTTTGACAAAAAAACAAAAACAAAAAAAAACCTCTAAAATGATTTGCTCTAACCCATGGGTTGCCAATTAATTTTGGGCCATGACCCACTTTGATATTTTTAAATTCTGGTGCACCCCTCTGTAATATTTAATTCTTAAATATTCAAACTTTCACTGCAATTCATGTGAAGGAAGCTTAAAAGGCCATTAACTTGGTCTCTAAACAAGCCTCCAAAGACCATGGCGTCCATGAAAGAGAAAAATTCAAAAATTCAAAAAGACAGTTAACTATATATAGTTTCAAAACATATAATATAGAACGGAAAAGCAGAAATATAAATTATTTAAATGAAAGCTTATTCTGTAATATATTTTGATCATTTTAATCATGAAATTATGATGCAAAATGAAATTTGATCTCATGTTGGTATAGTAAGCCGAAGGGTGCACAACCTACGCAAGCCTCACTAAAATATTACCATGCCCCACTGGTGAGGCATGCGGGTCACATTCGGAATCATTGCTCTAACCATTTAATCAGTGGAAGTAAACATTACAGCCACTGATTAAGAAAAGAGAGGTAAATTATAGATTGTAAACATCAAACACCAAAAACGAAAGTGTCCTTTGTAATATGACCCCCAAATAAGGAAACTGGTGAAATTCGCCTTGTTTACTGGAAAGTTACAGGATCACAACATGAGTCAGAAGTGGACGAGCTCTATGGGAGGAGGACTGTTCCAAGTGACCATTGTGACAGAGAGAGTCTGGGAAACACACACACACGTATATTTTTAGTGTAATTGGAGTGGATTTGAATAGCGAAATTAGATCAGAGCATTTTTGTTTACTGATCTAGGGCAGGAGCTGTACGCATTAGAACTGGTCATTAGCAGACAATGGAAATGGTGGAAATAATTTTTATTGATTAAAACTTGGAATAGAACTGAGAAAGCAACGAGGACCTTTAGAATTCACATGATTTTGGTTGAAACAAGCCAAAACCCCGTGATAATCACGTGCAAAGTAGTAGGGCCAAAGTTCAGTTGTAACCAGCCGGATTTTTCTATATAAACGCGTAGTTATGCAGACGGAAGAGGCAGACGGAAGAGAGAGACGGAAGAGAATTAGCCCGAGCAAGAGTTGGGCTAGAGACAGTGGAGAGTCGAGTTGGGGACTCAAGAAGGAGAGAAAGTGACGTCAGAGATTGGAACGAAGTGTCTGCTAACATGTGCTGTTGATATAAGTGCCGCTGTTTCTGCTACCACGAATATTACTACTACTGTTACTACTGATAAGGAGGAACGCCACTATAAACATTAAGCCACGCACATAAAACTTATTCCCCCATCGCAAGAGTCGTATATCGTTCTGAGATCATTTAACAAAAAATTAATCATAACACACTCTCTCTCTCTGTCCAGAATCCAGTGTATGCATTTTTACGTCAATTATTTTTCTTTTCTGTAACCTATTTTCTTTTCTACACTATTCTTTTCTACTATATAAAAAACATTAACAATTCAATCATTTAATAGTTGTTTGTCCGGCTTTCTGCAGATATTAATTTTTTTTTTTTTTGCTGTATTCTTAATTTCTTAGCGCAGACTCCCCAGCCGTGTCTAGATCTTCAATCAACCGTGAATGGATGAACATCACTTCTGCTTTCTGGATCAAACCAAACACAACGTGGGCAGGAAGCAGGATTAAACCAGTGGACCGGTCGAATAATCTACGGATGCGCAGGATATCTACGGCCACTCCCTTAAGTTCGGTTAAGACCGACTAGACACCTCAATCCAGAGAGTTAGACGTCGGAGGTTGAGGGGCTGGGGCGAAAGTGTTAGACCCTAAAGGCAAGTATTGGGTGTTTAATCTATGGAAAGAAAGCGCATAATACATCAAATCAAATCCAAGATTACATTAAAAATACGCTGTCTTTCCGCAAGATATTCAACTAGTTTGAATATCTCAAGCACTCAGTGCGCTCTCTTCATATATGTCAACAAACAATCAAAGACTGTATAGCGCATGCCTGAAGAGACCCACTTTCATGAGGATAATTTACCGCACGACATTATTAATTTATATAATGTTAGATGTCAAATTCAATTCTTCAAATTAAAATCGGTGTTGATAGGGGGAGAGAGATTTCAGACTATGGGCAAGATTAAGTAGAACGTGACGAGGCATTTGATGGTAATCCCTAAAGAGGATATTTTCTTATTGTGAAAGAGATATATCTATATATCTGAGATGAGGTATTGTAACTGTTTACAATATTTACATTGTTCGGGCTGTTGTCCTCATTCATGACGTTTCGGTCGTTGTACGCTCAGTCCTTCAGGTGATATTACTTGGAATTTCGAACCGAACTCTTTATTTCGATCAGGACTATATTTTTCTAGTGTCATGTGCAATGCCCTTGGGTATCTGAGATCTCTGATATGTCCAAAGACATGGCTCGTGAAATCAAAACAATATACCGCCGTGGACCCCCAAGTAATATCACCTGGAGAAGGCCGCAGCCTAAAACTGCCGAAACGTCGTGAATATAGCATTAACGATGGGGACAAAAATGCGAACAATAGTGTGAAAGAGATGCTAGATTAAGCGTGTTAGACCCCAAACGAAATAGACTGAAAAAGTCATTGCCTTTAGTAGAAATAGGTTTCGTTAAGCAATAGCTGACATTGGATACAAAATAAGGAGAAACGGTTTGAAGAATTTAACACTCGTAAGGAAAAACAGTGAGGAAAATACTTAACGAGTTT